>CM021106.1:649556564-649787273 GCA_007115665.2 Sequoiadendron giganteum | reverse complement strand
AAGAGCAAAGGGAATGTTGACGGCTTGACCAATAAGCATTCTTATAAATTGGTTATGGTGCTGTTGCCACTGGTGCATAAGTTGCTGGGAGATATTCATCATATCCTGAGGCGGCTTTGTGCAGAATTCACTGTGCCATTGATAATGATCACACAGTTTTGGAGTCTAGGGCTAGATCACATCTTCAGAATGTAAATGTTCAAGATGCTTAGGAATATTGTCTGGGAATAATTAAGCAGTAAACAATGTGGATTGAGCATATACAATAATACAAAGTGATAAAGTCTGAATTTCGACAAGTCTGAATTTGTTATTATTATGTTCGGTCCACAAGAACAAAACATTTATCAATTTCTATGTCTGCACTAGAGGATCCGATCGCCCATAAGTAAGGGTAAGGAGAGGCACGACCCAAGTTGAAGGGGCGTGTCTTTCATGTTAGTCCCTTCGTCAAAACAACCGATGATTAGCCACTTTAGTAAATCAAACATAATTTAATATGTAAGTGCGATCTGAATATACATCATTATATTCTTATATCTGACCGTAGCTATCAATCTTCAACACTCCCTCTTAGCTAGGGAAGATAACTCCAATCAAATACATAGTGATATCACCTAACTCATGATATCAGAAGATATGAAATGCTTCTGAAAGTGTCAAGTCACATGACATTCTCCTTAACACATCTTCACTATGGTATGTGCACTGACATCAAGTCTCATGATGTCTACCATAGAATTCATGGCATATCCATGGATACATTTATCCACCATGATTATCTCATAAGGATCATAATAATCTTCAATTGATATCAAGTCTCATGATATGTATCAAAAATGTCCAAGAGATACTATCATGACATATCCACAGATATCAAGTCATATGATATCTATCATGATATTTCAACTAATCATTGTAAAGTCGTCACTTTACAATGTCAAAGTGTTCATTATCGAAAGATCGTCACCTTTCAATAATGCACACAAAGGGCGTGAGCCCATACAGTCATGGAGTCACTCACATGATAGAAGAGTTTACACATTAAACATCTTTAAAAACATATTAGTACAAAATAAACAATTTGAGTCTCAATCTCAAAATAACTTACATTTCAACCATACCAAGTTTTCTTGTTGAATGTCTGTTGTTTGATCATCTGTACTAATATGCTCCAATATTCCTTTCTACCACGTCTAACACATAGTGGTAAGGAAACTCTATATGCTTATGATCAATTAATCCCATAAACAATTTACAGAGCCATACAACTTCTTTTGCTTCCATAGAGGCTGAAATATATTCGGCTTTTGTTGTATTTAGTGCCACAAAAGATTTCTTCTTGCTACACCAGGATATCATTGCAGACCTCAACCTGATATAACACCCAGAGATACTCTTTCGATCATTTTCTTTAGGTTTAGTAAGCTCCCTTTGAATCTTCAAGCACTTACATCAACCTCCTGACTTTATCGTCCAAGATTGCCTGCAACATTTTTCTTTAGAGAAATGGATTCCAACGCACACCTCTGTGGGGATTTAGAGTTGTCCTTTTCAACCTCATCCCAGATCCCTCTATTATAAATAGGTTTGCGGAGCTACCAATGTTAAATCCAGGCTGACTGACTTGAGTAATTCTGATCTCAACTGCTGAAGAGGTACTTCAAGGATTTAGCATCAACACTGCAACCTTTACAGAATCATAGAGCTCCCTCGCAAGGTTAATTCTTCCTCTTAGAAGAGATGTCTTCAGCTATTTATTCAGTCTCATAGCTGCAAGTAGTGTCTCCATTCTCTTCTTCTTTTGAGAGCGATCTTTAGGTCCATCCTAATGCACATCAAGAAGAGATTCCTTAATAGTTCATATGGCTTAACTATCATGAAGAGAAATACAAATGCTAGGAGCATACCAGATTCGCTCTCTCAAAGTTAAAGCATGAATTAATAACTATATAACAATTCATGAACATCATGCAATACTTATCTTAATGAAGTCAAAATCTTGTATGTAGAACTGAGGGATCGATGTCAATGATCACAATATCTGCTCTCTCCGCCCTTTACAGTGGCGTCAATCACTATTGCTCTCAATGCAAACTCTCAACTTCGATTGCAATTGCAGTCTTGATCGACACTTTGACTGTAATCCACACAGGTATGAGGGAATTGCTGTATTTAGAGGTGGTCCGACCATAAAGTATTTGAAGCTTAGTGTCTCATCATAAATAATTCTGACTCTGTTCCTCACACCAGTAAGCTTCAAGATCTTTAGGAAGGATTTCAACCAGGTTTCATATCATTTTTCATGATTGTGATTAGCTTCACATCCCGCGGCTTGATTTAGTTCCCTCTCATGGTTATCATTCTCCAAACTGATAGCAGAGCAATCTATGGCTGTAGATAGTGATCCCTCTCCAACAAGTCTTCTCCCTTTTGAAACAACACATATATATGGTTGCAGTCTTCAAATATGATCCCACGGCACTAGGAAATGATGTCAGGTTTCCAACATGGCATTACCAAAATAAATTGGGAAGTATCAACAATTTATATATATTCTGTATGCAACACCAAGAACAGGGGATTTGTATAGAAACCCGATACCCCCAAACTCCAAGCACTGGCACAGGATTATCTACTGTTGTTAGAGGTGACAGTAATGATAATAAAGCAACTTGTTCATAGAAACATCAATGCCCGACAACACTCAGACCGACGGAGCAGACTCCTGTGAATGCGGACTTCTTAACGATAGCTCTTTTTTTCCGTTCAACCTTGAACACACTCAAGTCTCCACGAACTCTCCACGAGTAAGAATGTCGATAGTAGCAATGATGTTAATGAACATGTGCATAGAATATTTACGCCCAACAATATAGCGAACTTCTCTCGTTCATTTCAATTTGAACAAACCTTTCCTATACTGTGAAGCAATTCCAATGCGTTGTCAGGTGCTGTAATGTAGAGAAGCGTCGGCGATCAACATCTACAACAAAGTCTTAAGCCAATTGCCAGTAGCAATGCTTTCCTTTTGATATCGACTGATTGCATAGTTAATTATGAGATTAACCATCTCAGGGGCTACGTCCTGAATGGTTACCGATTTGCTTGAGAGTTGTCGTTCCTAGTGCAAATATCAAAACCAAACATCATTCTTCCGTGTCGCCTACGCATCCTTCTCACCATTCATGCTCTGGATCCTCAACGGGAGGCGGCATATCCAACATCAAACGCTCGCAAAATTATGTTGTTAAGGCCACTGCTCAGCACCTTGCTCAGGTCATGACTTCTTCGCAGCCCAATGATGATGATGATTTGCCCTTCCATTGCAGCTCTTCCTCTGGCGGCGCCTCCGGAAATACAAATAGTCAAATTATCAACATTGAAGATGTTGAGGATCGAACATATGAAACAGGTCTGAGTATCTTTGTCAAAGATATTTTGCAGATTTCTTCTTTTGATGTCGAATGTGCTGATTGCAGAACATTAATAGATTTCGATGTTTGCATATCAAGGAAGGAACCACTATAAGTATGTGGGGAGACCCGCCCCAAGGGATGCGTCTCTTGAGAGGACGTGTCCCTTTGGGCGCGCGGGTTTCCTCTACAACCGATCATCATTCGGTTAACACATTTAACACACATAACCCCCTTCACACATGGCAGATATATATTATGTGAATTCCTAACATCTTTATTATTACGAATTTATATATAAATATATATGCTCATAAATTCGATTTCCAGAAATTTATATTAAGGATAATCTTAGATCATCTATAAATAATGAATATGCTTTCAGCATTTGTTATTTATATCTGACTGAAGCTATCATCCATTAACACTCCCTCTTAGCTAGGGAAGATATTTCAAATCAAATAAGTGAAGATATCACCTTCACACGTGATATCGAAGACATGATATGCTTTTCTCAATATTGTCAAGTCACATGACATTCTCCATAATACATCTTCTTTATTCAACACTCCCTCTTTAACTAGGGAGGATAACTTCCATCAAGTAAAACGTGATATCACCTAACTCGGGATATCAAAAGATATGGTATGCTTCTGAAGGTGTCAAGTCACGTGACATTCCTCATAACACATCTTCATTTGTTCAATACTCCCTCTTATCTAATGAAGATAAACTCTATTAGCACTCCCTCTTAGCTAGGGAGGATAAACTCCAAACAAGTATAAAGTGATATCACCTAACTCGTGATATCAAAAGATATGGTATACTTCTGAAAGTGTCAAGTCACATGTCATTCTCCATAACACATCTTCATTAATCAATACTCCTCTAGGCTAAGGAGGATAACTTCCACTAAGTAAAAAATGATATTACCTAACTCGTGATATCAGAAGATATGGTATGCTTCTGAAAGTGTCAAGTCACATGACATTCTCCATAACACATCTTCATTATGGTATGTGCACTGACATCAAGTCACATGATGTCTACCATAATTCATGGCATATCCACGGATATAAATATCCACCATGATTATCTCTTAAGGATCACAATGATCTTTAGATATCAAGTCTCATGATATCCATCAAGGTGTCCAAGAGATACTATCATGACATGTCCACAGATATCAAGTCACATGATATCTATCATGATAGTTCATCATTGTAGAGTCGTCACTTTACAATGTCAAATACAAGTGTTCATTATTGAAAGATCGTCACCTTTCAATAATGTACACAGGGTAGTAGGCCCATAAGGTCATGGAGTCACACACATGACAAAAGAGTTTACACATTAAACATCTTTATATATTAGTACAACTTATAAACAAATTTGAATTTCAAACATAATATCAAATTACATACCAAGTTTTCTTCCCGAAGAGTTCAACCTTAACTCTGGAGAGAAGTTGTTGAGTATGTCCGCTGTTTAAACATTTGAACTAATATACTCCAACTGGATCACTTTCCTTTCCACCATATCTCTTACATAAAGATAGGGGATCTCAATGTGCTTAGATCAAGGTTTCCAGGTCGATCTAGTTTGTCTTTTCTGTAAAGAAGACTATATCCAATAGTGTCGTGAAGATATCTCAATTTGTGTTTTTTTTTTTACAGCAAAAGATGAATTTCCTTTGGCTCACACCTGAAGTGGCTTAGAGCATTCACTAGGACCTTCCATTTGTAGCAAGAGTGCTTTATTAACTGAGCTACTAGCCTCTTGTGGCCAGCCCATCATTAGTTCGGGTGTGGCTTATATCCAACACCCCCCCTTAAGCCATACTGCGGGTGCATGGGGCTCTTTAGATCCTGGAACCTGTCGTCATGGAGTCTCTTAGCATGACGCCTCATCTCAGTCTCAGAGATGAACAAGGCTTTCACCTCATATTTCTCTATCTCAAAGCATTACAACAAGTGAAGATGAGACTCCCTCTGAAGCTCTAATTACTTCTTCTTAGAAGGGATGACTTCAGCCATCCACACAGTCTAATGGTTGCAAGCAGAGTCTTAATTTTCTTCTTCTTTTGTAAACAATCTCTTATGCTTCTGATCCGTCCTGAAAGCATCTAGAAGAGATTATAAATAGTTCATAACTATCCAAAAATCATACAAGTTATATCATGAATGAAATTTTCAAAGGATCTTATGCTAGTGAACACAACACAATTCGAGAGAATTCACAAGATCAAAATAAATGATATAACTCAGCGACCAAAGAATACTTATTTTTTTAAATATTTTGATCCGTCCTTAATGAAGTCATGAATCTGAACGATCAATCACAATATCTGCTCTCTTTGCCCTTTACAGTGGCGTCGATCGCATCGTGTCAGCCCTTCGCATGAGCTGAAAATTGAAGACTCCTGTGACAGTGCTCATTTAATTTCCAGGTAGCACGGTCAACACTGAAGCAAATAGTTGAAGGATGTATTCTCGATTATACCAAGTCTCGTTCTTGTAGAAGGCTTTTTATGTCTTTTGAACCAAGAGAAGCCACTGCACGAAGCATGCGAGGTTTCAAATCCTGTAAATCACAAGGTCCATATCTAGGAGTACCCTGCATACATCCGGTGGTCACCTTTCAATTACTGTAGCAAAGCATACGACTCCCAGCTTCTCACATATGTGATTCTCTTCAGTTGCAACTCCACAATGGATACCATATATTCCCGTTTTCTTTAATTGGCAATGCTGTTCAAGGAGGACTTTAACTGCTGCATTGGAAGTCATTGTGCCACATAGGATTATTATAGACTTCCCACTTATTCATCAGCCAATTCTCTATTTACTTTCACCGCTATATAATTTGAGCCCATGAAACATTACTTTCACCGCTAATATAGGTCGGGTCCTTGAGCATAAGACCACCCACCTATTAAAGATCCGCTCTAATTAGGAAGCCACGCTTTTTTATTTTTATTTTTTAAGCTACAAATTCTTGATTTGGAGCGACCTAGCCAGAAACGTTTTACTTTATTTATATTCTTCACGTCTCATGAGAGCTATGGTTGTCGTCAAAATGACTATCGAAACCCCCAACCAATTAAGATTTAGAAACCATTTGAGTTATTATGTCGCCTCATCTTCTGTAGCAATATTAGATCATTCTCCACGACTCTTACAAATTTTTGACGACTCAACAATTATCAACATAAATCATAGGACTCCTTGGTTATGGCTCAGATTGCTAATCTGAAGCTATCTTCAGTAAATTATATCAAACCGACCTTTGGCTTCAAAGATGTGATGGCGGTGAATATTGAAGCGTTATTGAAAGAGACGACTTCAAATCTATATCAATCCCACGTGAGAAGGATGGAAAGTAGCTTCCATGTCACCAATCTTGATTATCAAATGTTGCAGCAGCTAATCTTAAAGCAGATGCGGCGGATTTCTGTAAACTATCGGCTTCAAGAATCAATATTTTATTACTTTCCCCTTAAAATATTAATTCCTTGAAATATTGAAAACTTGACTTCTTCATCACATTTGCATATTTCGTTCATCTCCGGTAATTTGCAAATGACTGTCGATTGCCAGCAACTCGTCTTGATTATCTTATTGCCCTTTTCAAGGTTTGACACAACTCTCCAATTTGAATTAATAATCTTCAACAACGCTTAATCCATTCCCATGCTTCCCAACGCAAACCAGACTCATATGCATTTGAACCACCACAGTAATAATTCCCATTCAAATATAATTAAAATTATCTGTCTGAGGAATCTTCTAATCACAAACCTAATGCTCTGATACCATGTTGAGGATCGAACATATGAAACAGGTTTGAGTATCTTTGTCAAAGATATTTTGCAGATTTCTTCTTTTGATGTCGAATGTGCTGATTGCAGAACATTAATAGATTTCGATGTTTGCATATCAAGGAAGGAACCACTATAAGTATGTGGGGAGACCCGCCCCAAGGGATGTGTCTCTTGAGAGGACGTGTCCCTTTGGGTGCGCGGGTTTCCTCTACAACCGATCGTCATTTGGTTAACACATTTAACACACATAACCCCCTTCACACATGGCAGATATATATTATGTGAATTCCTAACATCTTTATTATTACGAATTTATATATAAATATATATGCTCATAAATTCGATTTCTAGAAATTTATATTAAGGATAATCTTAGATCATCTATAAATAATGAATATGCTTTCAGCATTCGTTATTTATATCTGACCGAAGCTATCATCCATTAATAGAAGACTTTGTTTAAAAATGCCGATGTTCTTCCAAGAATTCCATGAGCGATATCATCCATAAGCGATATCATCTAAGTGACCATGGGGGTAATCTCTCTGCAGGCGGCTGCGTAGCCTTCGGCTGTCACCACCCGCACCAAAGGGTCCCTCGATATTGCATCGTGTTCTTTTGTCGGCTCTCTTGCTTTCAACAAATGCTCACGCAGGGGATGGCTAGAGCCGAGATCGCACTAGTCAGGAGTGCGCCCCTGAAGGGGATGATTGAAGATTCAGACTTGTTATAACCTGCTTTGATACCATTATAAAGTCTGAATTTCGACAAGTCTGAATTTGTTATTATTATGTTCGGTCCACAAGAACAAAACATTTATCAATTTCTATGTCTGCACTAGAAGATCCAATCGCCCATAAGTTAGGGTAAGGAGAGGCACGACCCAAGTTGAAGGAGCGTGTCTTTCATGTTAGTCCCTTCGTCAAAACAACCGACGATTAGCCACTTTAGTAAATCAAACATAATTTAATATGTAAGAGCGATCTGAATATACATCATTATATTCTTATATCTGACCGTAGCTATCAATCTTCAACACAAAGGAAGATTTACATCTGGTAGAGCTGAATAAATATTCTTTGGCATTAAGTTTATGAAGTAGGAACAGTTCAGATTTGTGTTTAGCAGCAGGAAAAAAGCTAAAATAATAAAACTTCCTGCATGCAATATTTCAGGTCCATCCTATAGCTCTTTTGAAATCCTGTAGTTTTCCAGAAATGTCAAATGATGGCCAAATTTGGATCTGTCACAGGAGGAAAGAACAACATGGATAATGAGATCTTTCTTCTGGTAAAAGTTTCAGGCTGAACAGACAAAGTAGATTCTGGCATGCTTAAAGTTGAACAAGTTTGTTGTGTGAAAACTGAATTATTGTGTGCTGAAGGATGAAAGATTCATCTAGACAGAAAAATCTTGCCACTGGTAAAATATGACATCAAAATACAAATTAGATTTTACATGTCTCCTAAGGGTTGGATATAATAATTAAAAAAAACACCAGGCTAGATAGAAAATGTAGATTTTGGCAGATTTAATTGGCATAAACTTGTTGTGTATAAGTTAAGTGAATGCCTGCTGTCGAAGAAAATAATTATTTTGACAATGAAATCTTTTTTGTGGTTAAATTTTAGGTCCAACATACAAAAATGAATTCTAGACATGATTTCGAGGATTGGAGTCTGGGAAGAATTTTGCAAGGGAATAATTGTTTGAAGAAAGCAACAAAAAATCAAAACTCTAACAGGTCTGATTTTATCTTCCGAAACCAATTGATACATGCTCACAACTAAAAGAATAGAACAATGAGCAAAACGAGAAGTAAGAACATGCACTAGAGAGAACCATGAAAGAGAGAAATTATGTTGATATCTACTATTTGTTGATGTTATAGCAGCTTAGGGCTGCACTTCCTTTGCACGAATTCCAAGGAGAAGAGCATGAATTAAATAAGTAGCCATTCGGCTATTTGATTCATGTCTATAACATTTATTAAATGGAGAGGGCCGACCCTATATGATTCGTTTGTCTTGACTTTCACTTGGGCTGACCTTATTTGTAATTTGTTATTTATTATATTACCTTAAAGTGCCGACCTATCTTGAAGAGGCGCCTCTATTGTATTTATACAAGGTCTCACTTGTCATTGTATTCATTCATTTTCCATCAAGTAAATTCGCAAGTAAGAGCAAAAGTTCGCACCTTCATAGCAGCAGTTTGCATTCAAGGAAGATATCATATTCATTGTATATCTTGCATTTAGGAGAAGTGTGATTTCTTTGTATCAAGTATTGGCCATTGTTGGGCTTGAGTTGTAAGCAGATTTCTGCTCTTGTTCTACCTTATATAAGAGATTCATTTGCTGGGTTTTTCTCCCTCAAGAGGAGGGTTTTCCCAGGGTATCTTGTTGTGTTCATTGTCTTATGTGTTGCAATATTATTAAGTGCTTTCATTGTTTAATCTGATCTAAGAAAAACTAACATGGTATCAGAGCGGGTGTGAAAAAGATCGTGATCAGATTTAGTTTGCTACACTCACTTTATTCTTTTTCAGTCTATCTTCTAAATTTCTCAAAATGGTGAACGGTTTGAAAATCGAGGATAGACTCGAAGGAATTTCGAACTACACATCATGGAGGTTCAAGATCATGCTCACATTGGAAGAGAATGATTTGGCTGAGTTTGTGAAAACAAAAGTTCCCGAATCTGAGGAGGAAGAAGAGAAGTTGCAGTGGAGGAAGAAAGACACTAGGGCAAAGAAAGTGTTGGTTGATTCCGTCAAGGATCATGTTGTACCGATCGTCTTCAAGTTGGATACGGCAAGAGAGATGTTTACAACGTTGGAAGAGATGTATGAAATCAACAACACTAGTCGAGCTCTTGCACTAAAGCAACAACTTCATCATGTGAAAATGGCGAAAGGAGAATCTGTCATTACATACTTCATGAGGATTTCAGAGATAAGAGATCAGCTCTCCACAATTGGTCACATGATTGATGACAAAGACTTGACTATGCTTGCTCTCAATGGTCTTCCGCTTTCATGGGAGTCGTTTATTTAAGGAATAAGTGCAAGATCTAAACTTCCCAAGTTTGATCGATTGAGAATTGACTGTATCCAAGAGGAGTCGAGACTAACAGCTAGGGGAATTGGTCAAAGTTCAAGGAATGAAGAAATACAAGTTCTTGCCTCTCATTCGTCAAAAAAAGGAAAAGGCTTTAAGAAAGGGTTCTTCAAGAGGAATCGAGAAAATGGAAATGATGGTGCTCCTGCTTTCAAAAGGAAACGAGACATGTCCAAAACTCAATGTTTTTGTTGTGATAAATATGGTCACTTTGCGAAGGATTGTCCTACTAGACCTAAGCAGCAGGTTCCACTGCAAATATTGAAGAAGTTGCTCCGTAGAAGGACTCCAGTGATTATTTGTTCTATTTAGCATTGTCAAGCAATGTATCTACCGACGTCAACACTTGGCTGATTGATAGTGGTGCCTCTAGGCACATCACCGGTTTCAGGGGTCACCTTTCAAACTTAGTGGAGAGCAACTCTAGTGAACAAGTCGTCATTGGAGACGATGCTTCATATTCTGTGAAAGGAGTTGGAAACTCCACTCTTCACCTGGATTCCGGGATTTCATTGGAGTAGAATGATGTATTGTTCGTTCGAGGGATAAAGAGGAATCTTGTCTCAATTTCGGCATTAGAAGACAAGGGTTATCAAGTTGCCTTCTCTAAAGGCGAAGTTGTTATATGGGCAAAGAACTCCAGCTTCAAAACTGCTCAAGTGATTGGAATTAGACATGAATGTCTCTACAGGCTATGCACTCGCCCTCTTCAAGCGCTTGTGCATAACTCTTCCAGCATGTGTGACCTTTGGCATCGGAGATTGGCTCACATTCACTTTCGTGCTCTACGTATCATGGAGAAGATGGTCACCGGTCTTCTGAAATTCAATCAAGAACATGAAGGTACATGCAAGGGATGCGCCCTAGGCAAGAACACAAAAGGTACGTTTCATTCTAGTGAAAGTAGATCTAAATGTATTCTTGATCTTATTCATTTTGATTTATGTGGTCCAATGTCTATTGCATCTTCTAGTGGTTTCTTGTATTATATTATTTTCATTGATGATTACTCTAGAAAGACTTGGATTTATTTCTTGAGATCTAAAGAATCTGAAGAAGTATTAGAAAGATTCAGAGAATTCAAGGCGCAGGTCGAAAACCAGTCTGGGAAAAGGATCAAGGTATTGAGATCCGATAATGGTGGAGAATACACCTTTGGCATTTTTCGAGATTTTGTATTGAAGCAGGGATTAAGAGGGAGTTCAGTGTTCCCTATAATCCACAACAAAATGGCATTGCTGAAAGAAAGAATAGGTCTATTGTGGAAGCAGTGAAAGCTATGATCCATGATCAAGATCTACAAATCTCTCTTTGGGCTGAGGCATCAAGGATTGCCGTCTATGTTCAAAACAGGAGTCCCCACAGGATCTTGGAGATTAAAACTCCTGAAGAAGCATTCTCAGGGGTGAAACCAGAAGTTAGTCATTTGAGGATCTTTGGTTGTCCAGTCTATGTTCATATTCCAAAGGAAAAGAGAACAAAGCTAGAACCTTCTGGGAAGAAAGGAATTCTTGTAGGTTACAGTGAGACATCAAAAGCTTACAGGATATACATACTAGGTCAAAAGTCTATTGAGATCAGTAGAGATGTCACATTTAAGGAAGATGTTGCTTTCAGAAGGTCCAAGGGCACTCTTATGGAGATTGATGAAGAAGAACCTCCTCAAGATATGGAAGTTGATCATATTCCAGAGAATCTGAAGGAGGCTCCAGAACCTAAAGAAAATGTTGATCCAGTTGAGCCCTTGGATCCCACTGATGGGCCTCTAGATATTGTGATTGGAAAGAAAAGACCTCTTTGGGCTCGTAGGACAATACAGGAAGCAGAAAGTTTTGCAGCTCCAAGAGGAGCTTTTAGAGAAAACAAGAGACCTCACAAGTTCTCTAGTTATGTCGCCTTGATGAGTCAAATTATTGAGTCAGAACCTTCAAGTGTCGAAGAAGCTTCTAGTCAACAAGTATGGAAAGGTGCCATGACTGAGGAGTATCAGTCCATACTTAAGAATGATGTTTGGGATATTGTTCCTAGACCCAAGGACAAGTCTGTGGTGTCTTCTAAGTGGCTCTTCAAAATCAAGCATGTAGCTGATGGGAGCATTGAGAAGCACAAGGCAAGATTCGTGGCTAGAGGGTTCTCACAAAAAGAGGGAGTTGACTATGAAGAAACATTTGCTCTTGTGGCTCGGTATACATCTGTCAGAACCATCATTGCCATTGCTGCATCTAGAGGATGGAAGATTCATCAAATGGATGTAAAGACAGCCTTTCCGAATGGTGTAATAGAAGAAGAGGTTTACAGTGAGCAACCCGAAGGATTTGAGGTGCATGGGAATGAGTCCCATGTTTGCAAGCTGAAGAAGGCCTTGTATGGTCTTAAGCAAGCACCTCATGCTTGGTACGGAAGGATTGATCAATATCTATTAAGTCTGGGTTTCTCAAAGAATGATGCAGATTCTAACCTCTACTTCAAGGTAGTAAATGGTGAAGCTTTGATTCTAGTTTTATATGTTGATGATTTGATTATCACTGGTGAGGAACATCTAATTCTAAAATGCAAGGAGGAGTTAGCGTCAGAGTTTGAGATGAAGAATCTAGGTCTCATGCATTACTTCCTTGGCTTAGAAGTTTGGCGAAAGACAAATGAAATGATTCTAAGTCAAGGCAAGTATACTGTTGACATTCTCAAAAGGTTTGGTATGATTGATTGCAAACCTATGTCTACACCCATGGAGACTAATCTAGATAAGTTGAAAGAGGCTGCAGCTAGTTCAGAACCAGTGGATTCTACGATGTATAGACAGTTGATTGGTTCATTGATGTATCTAGTCAACACTAGACCTGACATCTGCTATGCAGTGAGTGCACTTAGCCAGTTTATGTGTGAACCAAGGCAAATACATCTTGTAGCAGCTAAACATATCTTGAGATATTTATGTGGCACAATTGGATATGGGTTGAGATATTCTTCAGGTGTGGATTTAGAGCTGCATGGTTTCACTGATTTTGATTGGCAGGATGTGTCTCAGATCGAAAGAGTACCTCTGGTTGTTGCTTCAGTTTGGGAACTGCTATGATTTCTTGGTGTAGCAGGAAAATAGTCTTCAGTAGCTTTGAGTACAACCGAGACAGAGTATATAGTAGTTTGTGTGGCAGCTCCTGAGGCAGTGTGGCTTCGTAAGCTCCTTGCAGGATTGTTTGGACAATCAATGGAGCCTACCATTATACAATGTGATAACCAGAGCTGTGTAAAGCTTTCTGTCAATCCCGTGTTTCATGACAGAACAAAGCATGTTGAGATCAAGTACCATTATATTAGAGATATGGTACTAAGGAAAGCTATACAATTGAGGTATATCAGCACTGATGAGCAAACGACAGACATTCTCACCAAGCCTCTCTCCAGGATCAAGTTTGTGTACTTTCGAGATAAGCTTGGTATGCTGGAGAATGCAGCCTTGACTGAGAAAGAGTCTCAGTATCAATGATCCTTATATTTGATAGTACATTTCTCTATTGAGAGAGATTTGAGGTGCAAGTCCTTGATAATACATTTCTCTATTTGAGAGAGATTTGAGGTGCAAGTCCTTGATAGTGCATTTCTCTTTTGAGACTTGAGGTGAAAGCTCTTGTTTCCACCTTCTGGGAGAGCCATGGTGGATGTCATGTGTGTGACTCCATGACAGCATCACGTGAGGGAATCCGTGATGATTTATTTGTGCTTGTGTATCACCCTCTGAGGAGCCATGGTGATAGTCACATTGAGGTGACAACATCACATTAAGTGATGAGCACTTGTTCATACCATCTATGGAGGTAGCCATGATGGTTGATATCACGATGAGGTGATATTCTATTTTGTTTTCATTCTGATATGATGTGTCTTGTGCAGGTGGAAGTTCATCCCTAGCTGAGAGGGAGTGTTGATGTTATAGCAGCTTAGGGCTGCACTTCCTTTGCACGAATTCCAAGGAGAAGAGCATGAATTAAATAAGTAGCCATTCGGCTATTTAATTCATGACTATAACATTTATTAAATGGAGAGGGCCGACCCTATATGATTCGCTTGTCTTGACTTTCACTTGGGCCGACCTTATTTGTAATTTGTTATTTATTATATTACCTTAAAGGGCCGACCTATCTTGAAGAGGCGCCTCTATTGTATTTATACAAGGTCTCACTTGTCATTGTATTCATTCATTTTCCATCAAGTAAATTCGCAAGTAAGAGCAGAAGTTCGCACCTTCATAGCAGCAGTTTGCATTCAAGGAAGATATCATATTCATTGTATATCTTGCATTTAGGAGAAGTGTGATTTCTTTGTATCAAGTATTGGCCATTGTTGGGCCTGAGTTGTAAGCAGATTTCTGCTCTTGTTCTACCTTATATAAGAGATTCATTTGCTGGGTTTTTCTCCCTCAAGAGGAAGGTTTTCCCAGGGTATCTTGTTGTGTTCATTGTCTTATGTGTTGCAATATTATTAAGTGCTTTCATTGTTTAATCTGATCTAAGAAAAACTAACCTGTTAGTGTTTCTTAGATCAGATTATTTAATCAATTGAACAAAAGAAATGCAACACATAAGACAATGAACACAACAAGATACCCTGGGAAAACCCTCCTCTTGAGGGAGAAAAACCCAGCAAATATATCTCTTATATATTGAAGGAATAAGAGCAGAAATCTGCTTGAACTCAGGCCCAACACAATGCCGAATTTGATACAATGAATAATAGCATCTCTCCTAGATGCAAAGATACAAATGAATATGTTTCTCCTTGAAATCGGTCTGCTGCTACAAAATGATGATCTGCTGTTCAAGTATGAACTTCTTCTAGGTATGCGAATCCAAGTATGAGCTTCTTCTATGACTGCGAATTCTGCTCTGCCAAAATAGCGAACTTCTTTTGTATTCGAATGTATGTTAACATCAAAAGGTAACCTTGTATATATACCTTCTTGGCGCCTCTTCATATAGGTCGGCCTTTTGATAAATATTTTAATAACAAGTAAAGTCGGCCAGAATAAGTACATTGTATAACTTAAATATAAGGTCGGCCCATGTACTAGTGAAGACCGACGCTGCATTAACATCAACACTCCCTCTCAGCTAGGGATGAACTTCCATCTGCACAAGACACATTATGTTAGAATGAAAACAAAATAAAATATCACCTCAACGTGATATTAACCATTATGGCTACTCCCATAGATGGTAAAAACTCATCACGGATTCTCTCACGTGATGTTGTCATGGAGTCACACACATGACATCCACCATAGCTTCTCCCAGAGGGTGGAAACAAGGGCTTTCACCTCAACTCTCTCTCATCAGAGAATTGCATTATCAAGGACTTACACCTCAACTCTCTCTCAGCAGAGAATTGTATTAACAAGGGCTTGCACCTCAACTCTCACTCAGCAGAGAGTTGCATTCTCAATAAGGATCACTGATTACTGAGACTCTTTCTCAGTCAAGGCTGCATTCTCCACCATACCAAGTTTCTCTCGGAAGTATACAAACTTCATCCTGGCGCGAGGCTTGGTGAGAATGTCTGCCGTTTGCTCTTCAGTGCTGATATACCTCAACTGTATAGCTTTCCTTTGCACCATATCTCTAATATAGTGGTACTTGATCTCAGCATGTTTTGTTCTGTCATGAAACACAGGATTGACAGAAAGCTTCACACAGCTTTGATTATCACAGTGTATGATAGTAGGCTCCATTGATTGACCAAACAATCCTGCAAGGAGCTTACGAAGCCACACTGCTTCACGAGCTGCCACACAAGCTGCAATATACTCTGCTTCAGTTGTACTCAAGGCCACAGAAGACTGTTTCCTGCTACACCAGGAGATCATAGCAGTCCCCAAACTGAAGCAACAACCAGAAGTACTCTTCCGATCTGAGACACATCCTGCCCAATCAGAATCAGTAAAACCATGCAGCTCCAAATCCGCATTTGAAGAATATCTCAACCCATATCCAATTGTGCCACATAAATATCTCAGGATATGTTTAGCTGCTACAAGATGTATTTGCTTTGGTTCACACATAAACTGGCTAAGTGCACTCACTGCATAGCAGATATCAGGTCTAGTGTTAACTAGATACATCAATGAACCAATCAACTGTCTATACATCGTAGAATCCACTGGTTCTGAACTAGCTGCAGCTTCTTTCAACTTATCTAAATTAGACTCCATGGGTGTAGACATAGGTTTGCAGTCAAGCATACCAAACCTTTTGAGAATGTCAACAGTATACTTGCCTTGACTTAGAATCATCTCATCTGGCTTTTGCCAAACTTCTAAGCCAAGAAAGTAATGCATAAGACCTAGATTCTTCATCTCAAACTCTGAAGCTAATTCCTTCTTGCATTTTAGTATTAGATGTTCTTCACCAGTAATGATCAAGTCATCAACATATAAAACTAAAATCAATGCTTCACCATTTACTACCTTGAAGTAGAGGTTAGAATCTGCATCATTCTTTGAGAAACCCAAACTTGAAAGGTACTGATCAATTCTTTCATACCAAGCACGAGGAGCTTGTTTAAGACCATACAAGGCCTTCTTCAACTTGCAGACATGAGATTCTTTCTCATGTACCTCAAATCCTTCTGGTTGCTCAATGTAAACCTCTTCTTCTATTATGCCATTCAGAAAAGCTGTCTTTACATCCATTTGGTGAATCTTCCATCCTCTAGATGCGGCAATAGCAATGATGGTTCTAACAGACGTGTAACGAGCCACAGGAGCAAAGGTTTCTTCATAGTCA
Source organism: Sequoiadendron giganteum (assembly GCA_007115665.2). Lineage (NCBI taxonomy): Eukaryota > Viridiplantae > Streptophyta > Pinopsida > Cupressales > Cupressaceae > Sequoiadendron > Sequoiadendron giganteum. The sequence continues at coordinate 649,770,137 of CM021106.1, read as the reverse complement.
ACTCCCTCTTTTTGTGAGAACCCTCTAGCCACAAATCTAGCCTTGTGTTTCTCAATGCTCCCATCAGCTGCATGCTTGATCTTGAAGAGCCACTTAGAAGACACCACAGATTTGTCTTTGGGTCTAGGAACTATATCCCAAACATCGTTCTTAAGTATAGACTGATACTCCTCAATCATGGCATCTTTCCATACTTGATGACTAGAAGCTTCTTCAACATTTGAAGGCTCTGACTCAATAATCTGACTCATCAAGGCAACATAACTAGAGAACTTGTGAGGTCTCTTGCTTTCTCTGAAGGCTCCTCTTGGAGCTGCAAACCTTTCTGCTTCCTGCATTGTCCTGCGAGCCCAAAGAGGTCTTTTCTTTCCAATCACAATGTCTAGAGGCCCATCAGTAGGATCCAAAGGCTCAGCTGGATCAATATCTTCTTTAGGTTCTGTATCCTCCTTCAGATTCTCTGGGATATGGTCAACTTCCATATCTTGAGGAGGTTCTTCTTCATCGACCTCCATCGGAGTGCCTTTGGACTTTCTATAAGCAACATCTTCCTCAAATGTGACGTCTCTACTAATCTCAATAGACTTCTGTCCTGGAATGTAGATCCTGTAAGCTTTTGATGTCTCACTGTAGCCTACAAGAATTCCTTTCTTCCCAGAAGGTTCTAGCTTTGTTCTCTTTTCCTTTGGAATATGAACATAGACTGGACAGCCAAAGATCCTCAAATGACTAACTTCAGGCTTCACGCCTGAGAATGCTTCTTCAGGAGTTTTATTCTCTAAGATCCTGTGGGGACTCCTGTTTTGAACATAGACGGCTGTTCTTGATGCTTCAGCCCAAAGAGAGATTTGTAAGTCTTGATCATGGATCATAGCTTTCACTGCTTCCACAATAGACCTATTCTTCCTTTCAGCAATACCATTTTGTTGTGGATTATAGGGAACACTGAACTCCCTCTTAATCCCTGCTTCAATACAAAAGTCTCGAAAAGTGCCAGAAGTGTATTCTCCACCATTATCAGATCTTAATACTTTGATCTTCTTCCCAGACAGATTTTCAATCTGCGCTTTGAATTCTCTGAATCTTACTAATACTTCTTCTGATTCTTTCGATCTCAAGAAATAAATCCAAGTCTTTCTAGAGTAATCATCAATGAAAATAATATAATACAAGAAACCACTAGATGATGCAATAGACATTGGACCACACAAATCAGAATGAATGAGATCAAGAATACATTTAGATCTACTTTCACTGGAATGGAACATACCTTTTGTGTTCTTGCCTAGGGCACATCCCTTGCATGTACCTTCATGTTCTTGATCGAATTTCGGAAGACCGGTGACCATCTTCTCCATGATAGGTAGAGCACGAAAGTGAATGTGAGCCAATCTTCGATGCCAAAGTTCACACATGCTGGTACTGTTATGCACAAGTGCTTGAAGAGGACGAGTGCACAGCATGTAGAGACATTCATGTCTAACTCCAATCACTTGAGCAGATTTGAAGCTGGAGTTCTTTGCCCATATAAGAACTTTCCCTTTAGAGAAGGCAACTTGATAACCTTTGTCTTCTAATGCTGAAATTGAAACAAGGTTCCTCTTTATCCCTGGTACGAACAGTACATCATTCAATTCCAAAGAAATTCCAGAATCCAAGTGAAGAGTGGAATTTCCAAACCCTTTTACAGAATATCTAGCATCATCTCCAATAACAACTTGATCACTAGAGTTGCTTTCCATTAAGTTTGAAAGGTGACTTCTGAATCCGGTGATGTGTCTAGAAGCACCACTGTCAATCAACCAAGTGTAAGAGTCCGTAGAAACATTGCTAGACAAGGCTGAATAAAATAGATAATTACTGGAGTCCTTTTGTGGAGTGACTTCTTCAACATCTGCAGTGGCAACTTGAAGCTTAGGTCGTTGAGGGCACACCCTCGCAAAGTGACCATACTTATCACAACGAAAACATTGAATCTTGGACATGTCTCGTTTTCTTTTGAAGGTAGGAGCATCATCATTTCCATCTTCTCGATTCCTTTTGAAGAATCCTTTCTTAAGGCCTTTTCCTTTGTTTGATGAATGAGAGGTAAGAACTTGTAATTCTTCATTCTTTGAGCTTTGACCAATCCCCCTTGCTGTTAGTCTTGACTCTTCTTGAATGCAATCAATCCTCAATCGATCAAACTTAGGAAGTTCGAATCTTGCATTGATTCCTTGGATGAATGCCTCCCATGAAAGCGGAAGACCATTGAGAGCAAGCATAGTCAGTTCTTTATCATCAATCATGTGACCAATAGTGGAGAGCTGATCTTTTATCTCTGAAATCCTCATGAAGTATGTAATAACAGATTCTCCTTTCGCCATTTTCACATGATGAAGTTGTTGCTTCAGAGCAAGGGCACGACTGGTGTTGTTGATTTCGTACATCTCTTCCAAGGTTGTAAACATCTCTCTTGCTGTATCCAACTTGAAGATAATTGGTACAATATGATCTTTGACGGAATCAACCAATGCTTTCTTTGCCCTAGTGTCTTTCTTCCTCCATTGCAGCTTCTCTTCTTCCCCCTCAGGTTCGGGAACTTTTGTTTTCACAAACTCAGCCAAATCATTCTCTTCCAAGGTTAGCATGAACCTGAATCTCCATGATATGTAGTTCGAGATCCCTTCGAGTCTATCCTCGATTTTCAGACCGTTCACCATCTTGAGAAATTTGGAAGATAGACTGAAAAAGAATAAGTGTTGCGAACTAAATCTGATCACGATCTTTTTCACACCCGCTCTGATACCATGTTAGTGTTTCTTAGATCAGATTATTTAATCAATTGAACAAAAGAAATGCAACACATAAGACAATGAACACAACAAGATACCTTGGGAAAACCCTCCTCTTGAGGGAGAAAAACCCAACAAATATATCTCTTATTTATTGAAGGAATAAGAGCAGAAATCTGCTTGAACTCAGGCCCAACACAATGCCGAATTTGATACAATGAATAATAGCATCTCTCCTAGATGCAAAGATACAAATGAATATGTTTCTCCTTGAAATCGGTCTGCTGCTACAAAATGATGATCTGCTGTTCAAGTATGAACTTCTTCTAGGAATGCGAATCCAGTATGAGCTTCTTCTATGACTGCGAATCCAAGAATGAACTTCTTCTATGACTACGAATTCTGCTCTGCCAAAATAACGAACTTCCTTTTTTTGTGTATTTGAATCTGTATGAACATCAAAAGGTAACCTTGTATATATACCTTCTTGGCGCCTCTTCATATAGGTCGGCCTTTGAGCAAGTAATGATAAATGAATAAATGTGACTTAGGTCGGCCAGTCAACAAGGGAAGGATATAACACAAAATAAGGTCGGCTCTAGATAATATTTAATATAATCTTTCTTGGAAAGTGCAGACCGACGCTGTACTTAACATCAACAATGAACACGTGGCAATAGTCAAGATTCAAGAAATTGTGAGTACGCAATATATATGTCTATTGTCAGGAGTATTTCTCTATAATCCTTAGTCGTTTACCGACTATAAAATGATATAAATGATTGATATTAAATCCTGGTGAAAGTTAGATAAATAGTCAAACGATTCAACTATGTGTCAAACCATAGGTGAAATGTCATTTCCAAGTCGAGTTAGAGATGTGTGAACTCATGATTGCATTTTCGATGGAAGTGTTTATTTTTAAAAAATATTGGCCAAAATAATGCAAAAGTCTCTACTTGCATTTAGTTACTTCATAGTGTTTGGTCATACTTAGTTAGAGGATTGTCTAAAGTTGTATGGTCGATTGGGTTATGTAGGGCATAGTACTAGGAATCATATGGCATAAACCGATTGGTTTCCTTTGCCTATACTCTTTGTGAATGGTAGGACCACTTTCAAATGGAAGGTGTGTGGGGGACCAACAATTTGTGGTTGGAGGTAAAGCACTCGGGTGATGTTCTCTCTCTTGTAGATAACTTTGCCAAGACTTGTGAGACAGATGCAGGATTCTAGATATGGAAGACATCAAGACACATATTGGTGTAATTGTAACATGTTTTGATGCAAGGCATATATGTACTATGAAAGAAAAGATTATCATAATTTCCCTTATTGTAATTGTTTGATTTCAAATTCAAATGATTATAGTATCCATTATATTATTGATTGGTTATCTCACAATACTAGTTTACAATTTTTGGTCAAACTGGACACTGAACTGATTTTTTCTAACTAAATCTTCACTTTCGGGCACCTATAGCAGCTAAATCGTGAGGAATTTGAAGATGATGTAAACTAGTGATTTGTCACATTTTGTTTGTAAAATCTAAATATATATTTTTAAAAAAAATTGGAATCAAATTGCACTTCTTTTTCCATCTTTTTCGAAAACTAGTTTTTTCAGTAAACACCATTTTTAAGGAATGATGCTCACCATATACAACATAACTTATTTTTCATAAAGGATAAAATTCTAATTTTTTTGAATTTAGATTTGTAACTACAATATCTAGCGCTTTCATTTGGTTTCATAGTGTTTTATTGAATATTTTTTCCTTAATCAAATTTTGAAGTCAAACCAATTACAATTCAGACATAGGCGGACCGTATACAACATAACTTTTTTTGTATGTATCGAAATTCCATTTTTTTTTGTTGGATCAAAGACTTCAATATCTAGTGCACTAATATTTTTCAGAATTTTTTTTTTGATAATCTATTATTTTTTCACATGTGCAGAACATAGAGCTTGATTTTCGGTGAAAAACCTACATTCACAAGAAATAAAAAATAAATATAATAATGAAATTAAATTTATTTAAAATTATACTTTTTGGGAAACTTATAATAAAGACTACATACTTACAAAAAATAATTTTTAAATGAATTCATTTGATCACCCAAAAGGTAAATCAAAAGTGATTTTTTACCAGCATTTTGATAGGTGTAAAGGAGACTCTATTATAGGTATGGTTTAAAAGTAGTGAGGTTCTATCCAAGAGGGTTAGATCTAATGTGATTTGATCAAACTCTCTTCAAATGGAATCCTTTAAATAGAACTTTTCAAGGGTTAAATCATTATATTTTCTAAAAATATGTGATTTTAGCAAAAATCGAGATCTCCCAGAAATTGTAAACCAGTATTGTGGCAGCACCCTGATCATGTAAATGAATGAAATAAGAAAGCTAAAAAAAATACATGATATTTAGCATGTGGCTATTTACTTTCTTGTTAATTCATTAAGTATTTCTAGTTTAGAATGTTTAGTATGTTGCATATGGTATCAAAGCTACCAAAACAACACAATAGGCAATCAGCGCCGAATTTTGCTCCGGATTTTAGTGTATTTTGAGTGCATGACTTGAACAATTTGGCTGGTGCTCAACCCGGGACAAATAGGCATGGTCAGTTCGGCATTGAATTTTGTGCCGAATTGAGCGTCAGATTGAATGTCGTCTTTAGCACCAGTAAATCGCAGGGCCTCTATTAGCGCCTAATATAGCGTCGAGAAGGAACGTCGAAAATTGCACCGAAATGGGTGCCCAATTTGGCTTCCGGTTTGGCTTCCATGTCTACTCCCATTTTTGCTTCTAGTTTTGTTTTCAATTTGACGTCCAATTTTGCTTCTAGGTTTGCTTCCAAGTTTGCTTCCAGTTTTGCTTCTGATTTTGCTTCCAGTTTTGCTTCTAGTTTTGCTTCTAAGTTTGCTTCTGATTTTTCTTCCGATTTTGCTTCCGATTTTGTTTCTAGTTTTGTTTCTAAGTTTGCTTCCAGTTTTGCTTATAGGTTTGCTTTTGGTTTTGTTTCCAAGTTTGCTTCCGGTTTTGCTTCCGGTTTTGCTTCCAGTTTTGCTTCTAGTTTTGCTTTTGGTTTTGCTTCCGGTTTTGCTTCCAATTTTGCTTCTGATTTTGCTTTCAGGTTTGCTTTCGATTTTGCTTCCGGTTTTGCTTCTAGTTTTGCTTCTAGGTTTGTTTCCAGGTTTTCTTCCAGTTTTGCTTCCAATTTTTCTTTCAATATTGCTTCTAATTTGCTTCTAGTTTGGCTTCTATTGTTGCTTCATTTCTTGCTTCTAAAAATGCTTCTTGTTTTGCTTCCATTTATTAATTTAATATGTTTTATTTCAATTTAATTAGTTAAATATATCATGCCTCTTAAATAACTCATATGATTATAGAGTAAGTAATTTAATTATTTAACTCATATAACTAAACAACAATATAATTATTATAACATGATGATCATCTATAATTAAAACAAGTGAGTCAAATATCTATAATTTAATTGAATTTGACAACATCCATCTTGAGCAGTAAATTAAAATCATCATACTTAATAAATATCCATCCAAAAATCATCGACCACTTTTAATATATATAAATTGACAAGTCAATACTAATAAGATCATCATCATATATAACTAAAACAAATGAAAGTCAAATATGCCAATACATCAAAAACATGTCAAAATAATACATGTCCAATAGTCGAAACATAAGTGAAAATGATACATGTACAAATGATATAAATAAAATTGATAAATTATGTAACTCAAATTGATACAAGTCAAGATGATACATGTCCAAATGATACCATGAAAATAATACATGTCAATATGATACAACTCAACAATATAGTATTGTAGGCCATGAAAATGATACATATGATAGTAACCATGAAAAGAGTCATCATAACGATATATCAACAATGATCCATGATGTAGTTTATATGATCATGAATGTCACTGGTTACTATCACCAACCGTCTCATCATCATCATCATCACCATTGTGATGATCATCATCATCACCATTGTGATGATCATCATCATCATTATCATCGCCATCATCATCATTGTCATCGGCCTCAATGTCTTTTGTATCTGCGTCATCATTATCCTCTTCCATGTGATCTGTACCGGCAAAACCAATATTTTGTGGATCTATATCATGTTGAGGATCATCTTGATCTTCTGGAAGACTCGCGTTCTGCAAAAAAAATATATTTAAAATGAAAATTTATTATTTATTTCATGCAATAATTTATTTTTTTGTCATATATCTAATATTACAACATATGAGACGAAACCATAATCATATTACATCGTATCAAAGTGTACATACTATAATAAAATTTCAAAAAAGTTATAGCTAATACTGGTGAGTCAGGAGAAACTTCAACTTTTAAAAACAAAGCAATTAGGTTGGCAGACTTGTGGATCAGGCCAGCATTTGGTGGAAGAGGAAGAAAGATGACTGGAACTCTAGAGGCCCACCATAATGTATTTCAGTATTCAACCATGAGAGCAGAAGAGAGAGTTGATATCATGTATCAAAACATTAATCATGCATTCTTCTAGCTAGCGGAGAAGGAGATGATTTATTTGCTTCATTTTCATTTGCATAACCATATCACGGCATGGGAACCAAGAAGACCAAGGATGTCTAGTTTTATGTGGAGGTAATGGATGTGGTCCAAACTTTAGGAGGGGCAAGAAGGTCAATGTATGATCCTGATGAAATTGAGGAAGAACAGCAAGAGAGGGACATGAAAAATAAAATCAATACACAGTTTCAAGGATTTGTCAAGCGAGTAAGAGAGTTATGGGAGCAGCCTCATCTAAAATATTTTCAACTAGAGTTTGATATACCATTTAGAGAGCTTGGTTTTCATGGAGTTCCTTTCAAAGCCTCTGCTTTTATTATTCCTACGATAAACTATTTGGTAGAGTTGGTGGAATTACCTTTCTTAGTAATCACTATTAGTGAGATTGAGATTGTTAACCTTGAGAGAGTAGGACTTGGGCAAAAGGCATTTAATATAATGGCTATTGTTTTCAAAGACTTCAAGCGAGATGTACTTCGCATTGATGTCATTCCTCAATCTTCACTTGATGGCATTAAGGAATGGTTGAACTCCATGGATATAAAGTATTATGAAAGCAGAATGAACTTGAATTTGCGGCCAATTTTGAAGAGTATTACTAATGATCAAGATAAATTTATTGAAGATGGTGGTTGGGAATTTTTGAATATGGAATCTAGTGATTCTGATTCTGATAATTCAAAAGAGATAGATCAAGGATATGAACCCTTTGATGTAGAAGAGGAATCAAAATCAGATTTCATGTAGCCACCATCAAGAGTGTTACAAGCCAATAAGATGGAGGGAATTCTTATATAAGGATAATTTTCAATGTTGCAGGTATCGGCTTTAATGCCAACTACAATGGCAACATTGAAATTCCCTAGCAGTATTTATGTTATGGAAATTTCCTTTAGATGCAAGGATTCAAAGCACATCAACCATGTGGTACAAATGATTAAATCCTAGAGACAATCTGTAGCAATGAAAGAGTCTGAAAAGGCAAAGAGAGCTACACTGGTGACTCAGGAGAAACTTCAGCTTTCAATAACAAAGCCAATTAGGCTGGCAAACATGTGGATCAGGCCAGCATTTGGTGGAAGAGGACGAAAGATGACTGGAACTCTAGAGGCCCATCATAATGGATTTCAGTATTCAACCATGAGAGTAGAAGAGAGAGTTGATATCATGTATCAAAACATTCAACATGCATTCTTCCAACCAGCGGAGAAGGAGATGATTACTTTGCTTCATTTTCATTTGCATAACCATATCATGGTGTGGGAACCAAAAAGATCAAGGATGTCCAATTTTATGTGGAGGTAATGGATGTGGTCCAAACTTTAGGAGGGAAGATTTTGATGTCTGCCAAGAGGCATAAAGTCAGATGAATTAAGTTCACCTACATGTCTGCCAAAGTTTACTTCCAATTTTTATGATTGTTTTTCTTGACTATCAGAGTTTACTTACAAATTTAAAATTTATTTCTGGTCATTTTGATGAGGATATATTCAGCCAATGTTTAAGCACCTTTTGTTTGTATCACAAGCATATGTGCATTGCAACAATTCTAATTATCTATGGTCTACAGCTATGTCGTCTCACTTATTGGATCTTCTATTTCGATGTTTTCTATGGCCTTCTCTGTTTGAGGTAGCACCTGACAATCCTACCTCCTTTCCTTAGCTGAGAAGTGGATTTGAATTTGGAAATACTGCACTTTAAAAATAGCTATGGTTTAAGGAGACCTATTATAGATTTGTTGTTGACACCCTCAATATTCAACAAGGACTTAGATGTGTGGACTGAAATGCAAGCTTTCAAACTTAAATTTGAATGTGCATAATTTGATTGATTATGGTTTTCATAGGCAGTTGTCTTTACATGACTATTCTGGATTGTCAATACGTGTAATAGTGACTACATCCTTATCAAGTTTGGCTACCCTTATTCAGAATGCCTTGGTCTTTGGAATCAATACAAATTTGTGCATTGTTATTCCATATTTGTAACATGTAAGACATTTAAGGGGTACAACATATAGAAATTCAGTACTGTCATCCAAGGAAAACTTATAGATGGTGTATCAAAAACAACAGAAAATGCTTTTATTAGGGTTAAAGCTTTCTTCCCCCATGCTGCTGATATTTTCCCCAAAACATGTTTTATTATTATTTCAACGCATCTCAAAATTCAATGCATTGATTAACATTTGTTACGCATTTCAGTTGTTTATGAAAATGATGCATATATGTTAACTCGATTAGTGTTGTTACTTCAGTAGTTTGACTTCTATGACAACTAGCCATTAGGCCATTGTGTGTAGGAGCATGTTTGTGTTTTTAGTTAGCTTTTTTGGATAGCTCTACTGGGTGTTGAGGACATTCCATTTATCTTTTGAATGTTAAGAAGTCAAAGTTTCAAGGATTTGTCAAGCGAGTAAGAGAGCTATGGGAGCAGCCTCATCTAAAATATTTTGAACTAGAGTTTGATATACCATTTAGAGAGCTTGGTTTTCATGGAGTTCCTTTCAAAGCCTCTGATTTTATTATTCCTACAGTAAACTGTTTGGTGGAGTTGGTGGAATTACCATTCTTAGTAATCACTATTAGTGAGATTGAAAATTGTTAACCTTGAGAGAATAGGACTTGGGCAAAAGGAATTTGATATGGCTATTGTTTTCAAAGACTTCAAGCGGGATGTACTCCGCATGTACGCCATTCCTCAATCTTCGCTTGATGGCATCAAGGAATGGTTGAACTCCAAGGATATAAAGTATTATGAAAGCAGAATAAACTTGAACTGGTGGACAATTTTGAAGACTATTACTGATGATCCAGATAAATTTATTGAAGATGGTGGTTGGGAATTTTTGAATATGGAAGCTAGTGATTCTGATTCTGATAATTCAGAAGAGTCAGATCAAGGATACGAACCCTCTAATGTAGAAGAGGAATGAGAATCAGATGAGGAAGGTTCAGAAGATGAATCTCTTGTGGAGTCAGAGGAGGACGAAGAAGAAGAAGAAGAAGATTCTAAAGAGGAGGAAGGTAAAACATGGGATGAATTAGAAGCCCAAGCCAGAAATGCAGATAAGGAAAAAGGAGACGAGTCTGACAGTGAAGATCAGGAAAGGCGACAACGAAAGGTAAAAGCTACACGGAAGTCTCGGGCACCTGATATTAGAGATTCAAGAGGAATGTCTACCAAGAGGCAAAAGTCAGATGAATTGAGTTCATCTACATCCTTCTACTATTTATTCATGCACATAAACGGTCATCTTGTAATCATAAGATTTGAGCTCTATTTACTCATCCTACGCATCAATAAACAACTCAACACAAGAGATGCAAATTGACATATTAACACAACAATATCCAACTAAGTTATTGAAACTCAACTATTGATACCTCGTTCTCCATCCAGATTACAAAATCGTTCCACTTTTTGTTTTGTAACATATTCTTTTCAAATTGCTTTGGATGGTGGCCATATTTCTCCTCCTGTCAAAATATGGCACATGGACTAGTTAAACTAATTAATATGCAATCATTTACTTTTTCCAAGGAAATAAAAAAAATATATCATTTAACATATTAAATATACTTACAAATGTACAGATCAAGGCCTATAAACCTTTCTAGCCATTGCGATTTGTGGCACGAAGTTTCTCAAGCCTAGCCTTGGAGGCCTTGTCCTGAAACATATACTAATTCAATTTAACTATGCACAAATAAAATTTAAATATCGTTTAATAAATTTGATATAATCTTATGAGCAAATTCAAATACTTGCGTACTCTACTCATCGGACTTCCTTTGTGCATCGGACTTCTCATATGATTTTACAAGCTCTTTCCATACTTTCACACTTACATCAATTGGCCTTCTTTTCTGCCTTAGCTCAGGAGGGATATTTTTTATCTTCTTTGTTTGGTTGCACCGAAATCTCTTACAGTTTTGAGACATTTGAAGCTTTATCTTCTTTACAGACCAACCTGTGCCAAATTCAATCACCATGTCATGGATAACTGCTTTTTTCAGTTGCATGGGTATCTATGAGAATGGAAAATGTAGATGGTCTTTGAACCATTGAAGGCATGATTCCTTCAACCTATTCACAAATGTTTTCCCAGCATCCGTCATTCGGACTTCCCCTGAAACCACCTCATATTTTATCTTCGTATTGTAGCTACCAATGCAAGATTGATAACATGGCATGCTGGAAGAAGTCTGTGTCTCAGGAGTGGCTAGGACATTAGAAGTCTCTCTTCCCTGTTCCACATTCTTAGAGTTTACTGTCATTGATTTCGTCTTGGATCTTTTGCTCGATCCAGGACTGGTTGGGGAATCAATTGATTTCCTTTCACACAATTGATTTTTTTGCAATGTTTGAGGGGCGTTACCATATTTTTTTTCTATGTATCTGGCAAGCGTTGTCCAGTCCACATTAACCAATTTGTTCACTGCCTCTACCCCCAATATGGAAGCCAATTCCTATTTATCTTTGTCAGTCTCATGTCCCTCTATATATCTATGTTTTTTAACTTATATTTCTTCTTTTAAATTTAGAAATAAAAAACTAAAAACTACAATTCCTCTTTATCTTTGTCAGTCTCATGTCCCTATATATATATCTAAATTTAAAAGATGAAATATAATTTAAATATATATATAAATTCAAAGAAACAATGGAAACGTTTACAAATCTATAAAGGGACAATGAATTACGTCATTGTGGCCAGAGTCTGCTGACAATGCTCTCTTCCTTCTATTGCTTGACATTTTGAGGCGACCTAGGGAAAATTATTTTCATCCAGTCTGTGGAAGGAAACGAAGTACACACTGTCAAGTATGAAATTTTTCGTCCAGTTTGTGGTATGAAAGTTTTGTTTTGTGGGAAAATATGTTTGTTGGGTTTGCTTAGTGTTGATAACCTAGGGCAAATATGTTCACTGGGTTTGCTTAGTTTTGATAACCTTATCATGAAAACTCTTTCATAATGCAATCTTGCACGAATTTTTCATGGCATTGGTGACTATGGCACGATTGGGAAAAACCAAGCAGTTTCTGCATTTATTTTTAGCAGTTGCTCAGTAGTTGTAAATGTAATCAAATCTTCCTATAAATGGGATCCTAAAACACTAAGCTCAAGAAAAATTGTACAAGAAAATTTCTAAGACAAATTATATTCATCCTATAAGATCAGATTTGCGATTTCTAGATTTCAATTTCCAGATATAAACTTCTATTGAATGTGTTGATTGCAAAACATTGTCTGATTTCTATGTTTGCATATCGAATGAGGACCCACCATAAATAAGGGAAGAGTTTGCCCCTAAGAGGCGCGCCTCATGAGAGGACGTGTCTCCACGAGTGGAGACACGTCCACTCATGGGACGCGTCCTTTAGGGTGCGGGCTATTTAACAGAGTTGTTTATCACTTGCTATATATACATTAACACGTATACACCCTTCTAAAAGATGGGGGACCTTTTAAGAGAATTATGATTTATATTAACATCTTTAATATTTCGGTTTATATTTGATATTTCGATTTTACACACATTATAATTTCGAATTTACTTATCTCAGAAATATAAGTATGAATAGCAATCTGATCTAATATAAATGAAGATGATGCCTTAGGCAATCAACATTTATATCAGACCTAAGCTATCATTCATCAACACTCCCTCTTAGCTAGGGAAGATATTTCAAATCAAATAAGTGCAGATATCACCTTTACACGTGATATCGAAGACATGGTATGCTTTTCTTAATATTGTCAAGTCACATGACATTCTTCATACACATCTTCATTTTCAGCACTCCCTCTTCAACTAGGAAGGATAACTTCAAACGTGATATCACCTAACTCGTGATATCAAAAGATATGGTATGCTTCTGAAAGTGTCAAGTCACATGACATTCTCTATAACACATCTTCATTATGGTATGTGCACTGACATCAAGTCACATGATGTCTACCATAATTCATGGCATATCCATGGATATAACTATCCACCATGATTATCTCTTTAGGGATCACAATGAACTTCAGATATCAAGTCTCATGATATCCATCAAGGTGTCCAAGAGATACTATCATGACATGTCCACAGATATCAAGTCACACAATATCTATCATGATAGTTTATCATTGTAGAGTCGTCACTTTACAATGTCAAATACAAGTGTTCATTATCAGAAAGATCATCACCTTTCGATAATGTAAACAGGAGGAGTAGGCCCATAAAGTCATGGAGACACACAAGACAAAAGAGTTTACACATTAAACATCTTTATATATATTTGTACAAATTATAAACAATTTGTATTTCAAACATAAATAACAAATTACATTTCAACCATTCGAAGTTTCTTCTTGAAGTGCTCTACCTTGATCTGGGAGAGAGGCTTGGTGAGAATGTCTGCAGTTTGATCATTTGTACTAATATACTCCAACTGAATCACTTTCCTTTCCACCATACCTCTTACATAATGATAGGGGATTTCAATGTGCTTAGATCTGTCATGAAAGACGGGATTCACAAAGAGTTTTATGCAACTCTGATTATCACAATGAATTATTGTAGGATTCAAGGGCTCACCAAAGAGTCCCACAATCAACTTACGAAGCCAAACTGCTTCTCTTGCTCCCATTGAGGCTGCAATGTATTCGGCTTCTGTTGAGCTCTGTGCAACTGAAGATTGTTTCCTGCAAATCCAGGAGATCATAGCCCATCCCAAACTGAAGCAACATCCTGATGTGCTTTTCCGATCTGTTACACTTCTAGCCCAATCTGAATCAGAGTACCCATGTAGATCTAGTTGATCATTCTTGTAAAGGAGACCATATCCAATAGTGCCTTGAAGATATCTCAAAATATGTTTTACAGCCATCAAGTGAATTTCCTTTGGTTTACACATGAACTGGTTGAGAACATTTACAGCATAGCAAATATCAGGTCTGGTGTTAACCAGATACATCAAGGATCCAATCATCTGTCTGTAAAGGGTTGGATCTGCACATTTGGATTCTGCTGCTGCTTCTTTCAATTTGTGAAGGTTGGTTTCCATAGGTGTAGACATCGGTCTACAGTCCAACATACCAAATCTTTTCAGAATGTCAATAGTATACTTCCCTTGATTTAGTATAATGCCTTCTGATTTCTGCCATACTTCCAAACCGAGGAAGTAGTGTAGAATACCCAAGTCTTTCATGTCAAATTCAGAAATTAGATCTTGTTTCCCTTGAGTAATGAGGTGATCTTCTCATGTTATCAGCAGGTCATCAACATATAAAATAATTATAAGCATATCACCTTTGATTACCTTGAAGTAGAGATTGGAGCCAGCATCATTTTTGGAAAATCCTAATCCCAAGAGATAGCTGTCAATCCTTTCATACCAGACCCTGGGAGCCTGTTTAAGTCCATAGAGAGCTTTCTTCAGCTTGCACACATGTGAGTTAGATTTATGTATCACAAAACCTTCAGGCTGTTCCAAGTAGACTTCCTCTTCAATGGTTCCATTGAGGAAGGCAGTTTTCACATCCATTTGGTGGACCTTCCAACCTTTAGTTGTTGCAATGGCTAATACTGCTCTCACTAATGTGTAACAGGCAACAGGTGCAAATGTTTCTTCATAATCAATGCCTTCCTTTTGTGAAAAACCTCTAGCCACAAAACGTGTTTTATGTTTTTCTATACTGCCATCAGCAACATGCTTGATTTTGAAGAGCCATTTAGAAGAGACAACATATTTCTCTTTTGGTCTAGGCACTATGTCCCATACATCATTCTTTAGGATGGATTGATATTCCTCTGTCGTTGCATCCTTCCAAGCTTGATGTTTGAAGGCTTCTGTAACGCTGGCAGGTTCAGAGTTTATGATGTTGTTCATTAAAGCAACATAGCTAGAGAACCGTTTGGGTCTTTTACTCTCCCTGAACGTTCCTTTAGGTGCTGCATGATCCTCTGCTTCTTTGATCATCTTCCTGGCCCAAAGTGGTCTCTTTCTGCTGATGTCATTTGTATCCTCATTTGAATTGGCAGAAGTTCATGAGGTATTTCCTCAAGATGCTCCCTCTGAATCTCAGGAGCAGGTTCCATTTCAGGTACTCTAGGGGAATAGGTTTATGTCTCACTAGAACTCTTTGCCCTCTTGAATGCAATGTCTTCTTCAAAGATGACATCTCTACTCAACTCAATTTGTTTCTGCCCGAGTATGAATATTCTATAAGCTTTGGAGGTTTCACTATAACCCACAAATACTCCCTTCTTTCCAGAAGGTTCTAGTTTGGATCTCTTCTCTTTGGGCACATGAATATAGACAGGACACCCAAAGATTCTAAAGTGACTAATGTCAGGTTTTAAGCTGGTAAAGGCTTCTTCAGGGGTTTTGTTATCAAGATGAGAATGAGGGCATCTATTTTGGCTATAGACAGCAGTCCTAGAGGCTTCTGCCCAAAAAGAAGTTTCAATGTTTTGGTCCAGTAACATTGCCTTGGCAGCTTCTACAATGGTTCTATTTTTCCTTTCAGCAACCCCATTTTGTTGAGGGTTGTAGGCAACTGTGAACTCCCTCTTAATTCCAACACTCATGTAGAATTCTTGAAAAATCTCAGAGGTATATTCTTTCCCATTGTCTATTCTTAAGGTTTTTATTTTCTTTCTGGAGAAGTTTTCAGTGAGGGTTTTAAACTCTTCGAACCTTTTGAGGATTTCTATTGACTCTTTGCATTTAAGGAAATAGATCCAGGTTTTCCTAGAGAAGTCATCTACAAATATAACATAGTATAGAAATCCTGCTTTAGAAGGTATAGACATGGGTCCACAAAGATCAGAGTGAACTAGTTCTAGTACATTAAGGGTTTTACTTAGGCTATTCTGGAAGGATCCTTTAGTATTCTTTCCTAGGGCACAACCTTTACAAGTTCCCTCATGACATAGTTTTAGCTTGGGTAAGCCTGTAACAAGTTTTTCCATAGAAGGTAGGGCACGGAAATGAAGGTGACCTAGTCTTCTATGCCAGATTTCATTTGAATCAATAGTGTCAAGGGTAAGGGCTTGTTTAACCTCAGTGCAAAGTTTGTAAAGGTACCCTTGTCTTATGCCTATGGTATGTGCTTTCTTGATAGTTGAGTTTTTAGGCCACACTAGAACTTTACCATCCATAAATGTTACTCTGTAGCCATTGTCTTCAAGGGCAGAGATGGATATAAGATTTCTCTTAATTCTAGGTACAAATAGGACTCCAGTGAGTTGTAGAGAAATCCTAGATTTCAACTTGATGGAGCATGTTCCAACCCCTTTTACAGGGTATGCAGAATCATCCCCAATGGTTACTTCTTCATCAAAATTTTCAGTCATGGAGTCTAGGTGTTCTCTGAACCCTGTGATGTGTCTGGATGAACCACTATCAATTACCCAATTTTGAGTGTTTTTAGATACTTGATTAGAAAGGGCTGTGTAGAACACAAGGTTCTCAATTTTCTTAGGTTTAGCCTCTGGTTCCCTAATAGTTTCTCTCATAAGTGAGACTAGTTTATTTGCTCTTGCAAGATGATTTTCAAATCTAATCACAATAGACATTATGAAGAATGTGATGCGAATTCGATTTTAGAAAATATGAATTTCTTTGAGCAATCTGATTTTAGATTTGATTTGGATTCGCACAACGTGGCTCTGATACCATGTAAATGTAATCAAATCTTCCTATAAATGGGATCCTAAAACACTAAGATAACACTGAGGTCAAGAAAATCTGTACAAGAAAATTTCTAAGACAAATTATATTTATCCTATAAGATCATATTTGCGATTTCCAGATTTTGATTTCCAGATATAAACTTCTATTGAATGTGTTGATTGCAGAACATTGTCCGATTTCTATGTTTGCATATCGAATGAGGAGCCACCATAAATAAGGGAAGAGTCCGCCCCTAAGAGGCGCGCCTCATGAGAGTGGAGACACGTCCACTCATGGGACGCGTCCTTTAGGGTGCGGGCTGTTTAACAGAGTTGTTTATCACTTGCTATGTATATATTAACATGTATACACCCTTCTACAAGATGGCGGACCTTTTAAGAGAATTTTGATTTATATTAACATCTTTAATATTTCGGTTTATATTTGATATTTCGATTTTATACACATTATAATTTCGAATTTACTTATCTAAGAAATATAAGTATGAATAGCAATTTGATCTAATATAAATGAAGATGATGCCTTAGGCAATCAACATTTATATCAGACCTAAGCTATCATTCATCAACAGTAGTGACCGACCCAATTCCCAGATTTGCCAAGCAGTTCACTATTTCCTTGATACCCAGGTTAGGGAAAGAATACAGAGGCATCCTGGCTTCATGCTATAATATTTTGAGCCAAAGCTCAAATGGGTAGGGTAAATTTTTTTGTTGGTTTCTCAAAGGTTTTACAATTTATAATGATGGGACAATTTAGAGGTTGCCTAGACAGGTTAGGCCACAGACCAGTAAACAATCACGAATTCAAATGCAATACAAAGAGCAGTAAACAATCATGAATTCGACCAAGAAAAAAAAAATTGTAACCTTACCTATGGTGTCGCAAACTAAATCAAATTTCTCATCAGTTGTTGATAGTGACCTGCTCTCTTCCTTAGCGCGGCGTTTTTCCCTTTTTTGTCGTCTGCTTTCTTCCTTCCAACAACTGATGAAGTGAGTAGGGCGCGACAGTTTTCCCTTTTTTGTTGTCTGATTTCTTCCTTCAAATTTAGAGGTTGCCTGGACAGGTTAGGCCACGAACCAGTAAACAATCACGAATTCAAATGCAATACAAAGAGCAATAAACAATCACGAATTCAACCAAGAAAAAAAAATGTAACCTTACCTATGGTGTCACAAACTAAATCGAATTTCTCATCAGTTTCCGATAGCGCCCTGCTCTCTTCCTTCGCATGGTGCTTTTCCCTTTTTTGTCATCTGATTTCTTCCTTCACGCAGGAAATTTTTTAATTTTCGATTTTGATTCAGTAGTCGGCGCTTTAGTTGGCGTTAGTTAATGCCAACTTTAGCGTTGACTTTTGGCCATTAATGTAATTTGTTTGGGGTGCCTAAGGCGGCGCCAAGTGTGCCTAATTGAGCAGCTATCATTGTTGTATAGTGACTATTTTCATTGTTGTGTATCACAGGATCCAGAGTGTTGGAAATAATTCCAACTCCTGCCTTGTTTTTGTGACCACCGTTGTCTCGTTGCTCCTTCATCAACTCAGTGTGGTAGAGCGGTTTTTACCGCGGTCCTGCAAGGTGCTTCATCCTTCTTGGCGGTAGTGCAGTGAAAGCTTCTGTGGTGGCACGCGATTCTTCCTTCTGTTCCTGGCGGTGTTGCGGTGACTCCCGCAAGTCTTCTACCATTGGCATGCGGTGACCACCATTGTCCTACGGCTCCTTCATCAACTTGATGTGGTAGAGTGGTTTTTACCGCGGTCCCGCAAGTTGCTTCTTCCTTCTCGACGATAGTGCGGTGAAAGCTTTTGTGGCAACATTTTTATTCACAGAGGAGGCCATGGAGATAAGACGTGGACAACGTAGAAATACTAAATCGTTGAGAGGAAAGTGGGTGGAAATAGATGAGACAACGGAATCTATAGATACAATAGAGGTAAGAAGAGAAAGCAACCTGAACCAAAGGAGGAAGGTGTTTATGAATTCACAAATGCTACAACATAGAGGAGATATCAATATGTCAAATATATGACTAAAGTGAGGTTTTGTATTTGATAGCATACTCGTTGAAATGATATAATTGGTGTACTAAACATTATTTACTATGTTGTGTATTATAGGGGCGAGACGAGGCCATGGCAACAAATCATGTCATATCAAATGACGACACAACAGATGAAGCGGGACATCAAGTACTCAAATTTTGACTTAACTTAGGAAAAAATGATCTGATGGCATTTTGTGATACGTCCATCTTTTTTCACAATATTATTGAAATTTATAATGTATTATCCAATCTTGACATAAATTAATGCATGTTGTTGATTATTTTAGATGGAGATTGGAGCAAATGCAGAGCCTGAGCATTCAACTAGCAAAAGAAGAAGATATGTACGTGGACGTGGACCTAAAACTGTTAAATCATGTAGACGAAAATGGGTGGAAGAGGATATGACAATGGATACTGCAAACACAACAAATGATTGCACTGAAGAAGAGGTAGGTCAGGACTATAGTACATGTGATGAATACTTTGAGAAAAATGTTGTTTGTGGATGTTTTGTATGTCGTGGAAAGAAACAATTCAAACGAGTGATTGTACAAAGACATTACATATATGATGAGCTTCCAGTCGGTAGTATGCCTCATACAATCAATTAAAACCAAAGAATAATAAATGAGTGTGGACTGATGTTTTATAAACTATGTTGTCAAAATTGTGTTTTGTTTAAATTATTGTATAAAAAAGGTAGTCTATAAAATAATGTTTCATTATTCAATTGATGTATATATGTTCATACAATTTGTATTTTTATTTTTTAAGCCATATTTGATTATATTTCTTTGAAATTGATACATTTATGATTTATCCAATTGTTGCCAAACATTAAATAATTCTTGCATTTGTTGATAGGTAGAAGATTTTGATGAAACACATACTAATGCCCAAGATCCAACTGGGTTATTAAGATTTGGACGAGATGATCCAAACCATCCCTTAAACCATACTAGGGTGAGAAGAGCAAGATTGAAGAGAACACTACCACCTGAGAAATTTGAAGAGCTGGTGAGAGTCGCATACACTGATGACATGCCACCTAGCCTTAATGATGATGATCATGATAGTGAAAATGCAGTGCATGAAGAAGGATTGAATGAAATGCCTACAGGTTTCTTTGGAGATGGAAACAATGATGATATGGTTGACAATAACGATGATAGTAGGGGTAATTACCAGCAACGTAATGTTGATGATAACAACATCAAAGACTCCATCAAGCAAGCAATGAAGACACCCGTTTTCAAATCAGGTGCAAGTAGAACCTCAAAACTGGCATGCACATTAATATTATTAGAAATCAAGTCACTATTTGGTTGGTTAGACAAAGGATTCACTACCTTACTGAAGTGAATTGAAATCTATTTCTTACTTTTCATTGTCAATTGGTGTACATAATTCGTAAAAATTCATCAACTTCGTTTATATTTCTTTAAGGGGATTTTAAAACCATATATTGTATATAAACAGTCCTAGTATAGATTGGCATATCAAACAGGTTCATCATAAGTCATCCATTCAATTGATTTAATCTCTGGCAATCTTACAGGGCACTAAAAACTAAAATATTCCTTGAAGAGAATGTGTTGCCATCAACTTGCAGAGAGTCGCGTCTATTGTTGGTTGAGTTGGGGATTGAATATAAGCAAATTCTTTCATGTAAAAATGATTGCATTTTATACAAAGATGAATATCAAAACAAGGTAGAATGCCTTGTATGCAAAGAGAAGAGATATCGTATAGATGTACAAGGTCCTACAGTTCCAAAGAAGGTTTTACGTCACATGCCAATTATACCTAGACTTCAACGAATGTTTCGTTGCAATTCACTAACACAATTGATGGACTGGCATGCAAAGAACAGGAGTAAAGATGGATTCATGTGAATTTCGGCTAACTCCAAAGCAATGAAACACATAGAGAAAAAATGGCCAAGAAAATTCAAAGATGAACCCTGTAGTATCAGGTTTGGTCTTGCAATTGATGGAGTGTGCCCATTCTTTTTCTTGAGCTCAAATTATAGTGTTTGGCCAGTTGGATTGATAGTATACAATATTCCTCCATGGATGAGTGTTAGAAAGGAGCACCTTATGCCGACTCTCATTATTCCAAGAAAACATCAAGTTAAAAACATGGATGTTTATCTTGCGCCTTTTATTGATGAGATACAACTGCTATGGATAGGCATAAGAATGTATGACATATCATGTCCTCCATCAAATAGGTCCTTCATGTTGTATGGTGTTCTATGTTGGACTATTCATGATTTCCCAAGATTTGGTGTTTGTTCTGGTAAGATAAAATATTTACATATTTACACTCATAATTTATTTTCATCCCAACTTTCATACTTAGTTTTATACTATTTTTTTGATGTTATTAACATTACTTATTGAATTGCAGGGCTTCAAACAAAGGGGATATTTGCATGTCCAATATGTGCAAAACAAATTCAAGGGCAGTATTCTAAAGATCTACATAAATTTATTGACGCAAACAACAGGGCTTTTCTACCAGTAGATCATAGGTTTAGAAATCGCCTGAAGAATCAATTTGATGGAAAAGTTGAAAATAGAGGCCCTCCCATGATTATGGGTCCAAGTGATTGGCTTAAGAAGTATGAAGATGCTTAATTGAAAGCTTGGGAGGATTTTTTTGATCGAGGTGATTCAATTCAAGAACCGGAACAAGTTCTAGTCAATATGCCAGAAGGAATGAAAAGGAAATCCATATTTTATGAGCTCCCTTACTGGAAGGATCTATTAATATCTCACCTATTAGATCCTATGCACGTCTTCAAAAATGTCCCAGATTCTATA
The DNA here is from genome assembly GCA_007115665.2 of Sequoiadendron giganteum. Classification (NCBI taxonomy): domain Eukaryota; kingdom Viridiplantae; phylum Streptophyta; class Pinopsida; order Cupressales; family Cupressaceae; genus Sequoiadendron; species Sequoiadendron giganteum. The sequence goes on along the minus strand of CM021106.1, from coordinate 649,748,183 downwards.
TTTTGACATATATCAGGCAAAGAGGACACCTTGTCTTCGAGGAGAGATATTGCTCTTTCACGTACCAAATTTGATAGAAAAAATTTGTGGCCAAACAGGGAAAATGAAACATATGCAGAAGCTCCATGGATTTTGAAAAAACAAGAGGTAGACCAACTAAAAAATGTCATTCCTTCAATAAGGACACCTACTGGTTATGGGTCATCATTGGCTAAAGATTTTATAGTTGATGGACATATCACAGGATTTAAAACACATGATTTCCATAATTTAATGAAGGTATTATATATCAACATTTAACATTTACCGATAACATTGATTAAGCACTAAATTTATTTTGATATTTTGTTGTGTGAGAAAAAATTATTAATGACCTTTTAATAAATGTGTTTGATAGCATATCATGCCATTGGCAATTAGGGGGGATTCTTGTCTTACAGTTGGCTTAAGGAATGCCATAAATTGATTGTCAGCATTTACAAGGTATGTGGTTATATGAAATGTTCATGTGTGAGAAACATAGAGATATTATATTGCATTTTAATTTATGACTAAAGGTTCATACTAATTTACTATTCTTATATTAGGTGGGTGACCTCCAAGGAGATCCATGAATCTGAAGTGTCAAAGTGGAAGAAGGAAATTGCAAAAATTGTATGTGTATTTGAGAAGGAGCTCCCTACAAGTTTCATGGACCTACAAGTCCATTTACTTATACACCTAGTTGATGACATTGAATTGGCGGGTGTCGTATCAACGAGGTGGATGTTTTTCTTTGAGAGGTATATGAAAACTCTTAAAAGATATGTCCGACAAAAGGCACATCCAGAGGGTTGCATGGTTGAAGAGTATGTATTGAATGAAGCATTTTTCTTCCTGTGTGAATTCCTTGGTAAGGATTTTGAAGATGGCCCACACGTCTGGGATGAATAATGAGCATCAGATATTATTGATGGAGAAAAACCACAATCTAATGGTGTTGAAGTAGAAATTAGTAAGTAAATTCACAATCAATGCGGTTGGTTTTCTTGCAATCATTAATTTACTCTATAATTTATTTGTCAAATTAACAGCATGACATTTCGAGTTTGAAATAAACATGTTGACATGTAATAGGTGTAGACGAAAGTTCTATACTCGACAAGTTCATTATGTACCACATGGACTTTATGAACAAATGGATTGATCTGTATGATAAAAAGAGAGAAGAAGTGTTAGAAGCAAGGAGATAGTTTAAGAGATTGAACCCAAGGAATACCCCACTTCCCACTCATTTGCTTGGGTAATGGGGCGAAGATTGCACACTAGAATGGGTTGCTAAACAAATTCAAAATCAAATAGAAGATGCGGGTACAGATTCAAACATAACAGAAGATGAAATCAACATGTCTAGAGGATGTGAAAGAAAGGTATAGTTGGAATTTTACAAAATGTTGTTTCCTTACAATTTTGACAATATTAACTATTTTAATATTCGTCATTATATTTGTTTTCATTGAAATAAATGGTCTTTCACAGACGAGGAAATATCCAGCAATGTGGGCATATGGTCGTCATTATCATGTAGAAAGTGTAGACGTAAAGAGACGATCCTTCGATTGTGGCATCATGGTTGACTTCAAGCAATCCAGTCAATCAAGCTCAAAAGATAGGAATATAATTGAAGGGAATCTACAATATGTTGGGAAAATACAAGAAATTATTGAGTTGGATTACCGCTCTTTTAAATGTTGTATTTTTAAGTATAGATGGTATGAAGCATTTGAGAAGACACGAAGACATGATACCCATAGTGGATTATTTTCTATAGATTCCTCATCGTTCCTACCAGAGGATAAGGAGTCTTCTGTTCTACCAATTCATTGTGAGTGGGTATTTCTTTAACTCAAACAAGAAGCGGTAGTGATCATTAATCTATTAATTCATAGCTTATTGCGAATATATACATGTGTTTATTAATCAATAAAATTGTTATAACCTACGTCTAATATATGTATGTCATTCATGTGCAGGTATTTTTCTATGAAGATATTTTGGACCCAAAATGGATATTTGTCATACATTATGATCCAAGATTAAGGCATGTATTTGACGATGCATTAGTGGATACTAAGCAAAACAATGATGGCCAACAAAATGAGAGAGAGGGATTAGAGAACATCGAAAAAATTGACATCCATGATGATTTTGAAGATGGTTATGTTCAGGCACAAGAAGACAACAATCCAGAGTTAGATGATGTTATGGAAGAAAACAATATGGATGGTATAGAAAATGATGATCCAAATACATCCGGTAACACTATAGATGGTCTACAGTCAAATTTCAATGATGATGAAGATGATGTAGGTCAAGATGAGGATGATGATAATATTAAATATTTGAAAGAACATATGAACATTGACAATGATACATTGGATGACATTGTAGCAGACAATAATGTTAATGACCAGGAATTCTAAATTTTCAGAATTATTTGCAATCCATGTTTAAAAAAGGATGATTCTTATGGCCTAAACTTTGAAATGCTTCATTAATATTATTATGTTGTATTCACCATACATTTCCCTTGGCAAATCAAACATGTGCTTTCATTTATTTTTACTGTATATCTCAAAAGTGAAATTGTTGTTACATAATGATGCACTGAGAAAATAATATATACAAAAAAATGCAAAAAAAATGTTTGAAATTTAACATGCAACCTACTATGTTGTGCTGAAAGCAATCAAGATTAACTGGGACAAGAAATAAAAATAAAATTTTGATGATTGTACTTAAAAGTGAACAGGATATGAAAAGTGTGGACAATGATGGTGCTGAAATTGAAAACCCTGATTCTAATGACATTAATGTTTTATGTCATTAGAGATAAAGAGCGCGTACAATTTTATATACATAGCAAATGAAGATTTGAAACTAGTAAACTGAAAATGTAAACACTATAAGATTTTTCCTTAAACAATAATTCACATACTCACTTACAAAAAAGGGTGAAGCATTTTTTATTCAAACTTTGTTTTCTTCAATAGACATAACAGTAAAAAAATATTTACAAGTACAAGAATATATACACTGTTTCATAGAAAATAAGGAATGTTTCATAGAATATACAAGTACAAGAATATATACATTATTTCATAGAATATATACACTGTTTCATAGACTTCTAAATTTTCAGAGTTATTTGCAATTTGTTGGGTCTCAAAAACGCAGGTTTTTAGACCATAAGAGGGTGCTAATCTCTAATCAAGTAAGGCTTTGAATATCTTAAATTTTTTCAATGCTTCAATTTTTTATTTCAAAAAGGTAACCCATTTCATTCTAGAAAAATCAAGTAATAACATGAAGTATATTTCACCTTGTATACTCCTTATCCTACTGGGTCCACATGTCTATGTGAATAAGCTCTAGGGGTTGTGATGCAAAGTACTCTTTTGATTTAAAACTTGCTCTAGTTTGCTTACCCAATTGACATTGCTTGCAAATGATATTTACAGGTTTTGATATCATAGGCATATCTCTCACTACTTCTCTTTGACTAATTTTGACAAGGTTGCCAAAGGTTAGATGCCCCATTCTTTTATGCCACAACCAACTCTCATCATCTTTTCCCATATAACATTTCTCACCTTGGATGTCACTTAGAACTTAAAGATTATTACCTATTTGGTTGGCTTCTGCAACTTGCCTCCCTTATCTCACAACCTTTGGCGTGAAATGTGAGGATGTGCCCTTGGTCACACAACTAACTCACACTTAATAGGTTATGCTTCAATCCTTCCACATATAGTACATTCTTTGTATTTGTTCTCCCATTATCCAAACTAAGGGATCCTCTTCTTGAAATTCTTATCTATGCATTATCACCAAATCTTACAATTCCACCATCGACTCTTTTTAAAGTGATGAGCTTGCTCTTATCACCTGTCATATGTCTTGAACACCCATTGCCTATACACCATTGATCACTTTGACTTCTAGCATGTAGGGTTGTTTGAACTATCATGGATTTTCCTCTCTTCTTCCATACTTCTAAACTTTCTTCTCTCTTTTGTTCTACCTCCTTGTTTTGCTTAGGAGGTACCAAGAAACTGTTTTTGCAAAACTTTTTCGGATGTCCAAAATTATTGCAATTATGGCATATTATGTTAAGATTCATGAGTGAAGCAAATGAGTTGCTATTTTTGTTCATCATCCCAAAACTTCCAATCTTCTTTCCTGCAAGGTTAGCTCTAACATGTGCTCCATAATTCATAGTTCTATGTCTATACTTAATTCTAGCATTCAATCTACAATTTATTGCCTTATGCCCAAATTGATTACAAACAAAACAATAGCCTTGGAAAGAAGGATAGAACCTATTTGTATGTACCTGTCTCCATGGTTTGCTATTGATTATCTTCATGGTTTGTCATTTATTCTCTTCATGGTTTGTCATTGATTTTCTGAATGGTCCTCTTATGGTTTGCCAATGATTCTCTTCCTTTTTGTAGGTTTCACTTTTGACAGAGTTTTGAACCATTTGTGAGTACGTTTTCTGATTTTCTTTATTTGCCTCTTTAGATGACTAATTCATTTTTGAACTTTGGCCTTCTTCAAAGCCAACCCCACTCTTGTCACATGTGGGCTTTTGGGCAATTATGATCTTATCCAAAAAAAATTGAAATTTTTGCATTCTTCAATTCTCGATTCAATTGTGCCACGATCTTTTCCAACTCCTTCCTTAGTGATACAATCTCATATTCTAATTTTTCACAACTTTCTTCGCTTTCCTTTAACTTGCTTTTTATTCCATCTTCAATTCTTTTTGCCTCTTCACACTTAATTTTCAAATCTAGGATAATTTTCTTGGGTTCTTCATTCCTTTTTGCTTCTTCACATTGTATTTTTACATCCATGATTGTCTTCTCAACTTTTTCAATATCTTTCGATAATTTTGCTTTAGATTCACTTTCCTCTTGAATTTTTTATTTTAAACATGCATTTCTTCTTTTAAGTGAGTGAATCTCATTATATGCAAGATAAATTTCTTCCTCAAGATCCACTTCTTCATCTACCTCATTTTTCTTATCTTCCACTTCACTTTTATCCTCCTTCTGATTCTCAAAGTTCTCCTTGACCTTTATAGCCATGAATAATACTTCTTCCTAATCACCATAGAATTCATCATCGCTTTCTTCCGATCCATCATCATATTCATTAGAGTAAAGACTTCTCTTTTGCCTCCATAAGTTATTGCTTCTCTCAAACTGGTTTTGATAATAGCTCTTCCTTGGTTGTTGATATCCTCTTCCTTTGTACATATTGCAATTTTTTCATTGTCGTTGTTTTCCATCATCCCCTGCAGACACTTAGAAGCAAAATGTCCTAGTCTACACAATTATAACACACAATAGAAGACTTACTTGGATACTTACTTGCTCCCTTCTTTGGCCTCCTTATGAAGTGAGCTTCTTCTTCGTCCATCTCGCCAATTTCATCATTAGGTTCATATATTGTTGCCTTTTCTCTTTGAGCTACTTCTCTCTTTAATGGTTTATCTTCAATCCTCATTTCAAAGGTAGTTAGAGTGCCATGCAACTCATCCTTGGTCAAATTATCCAAGTCTTTCATTTCTTCAATTGCGAAGATTTTAGAATCAAATCTCATGGGTAAAGATCTCAATATTTTTCTTGCAATAGTTGCTTCTTTGATTGTTTCACCAAGTCCCACCATGGTTTTAACAATTTCATCGACTCGAAGAAAGTATTCAATTATGTTCTCTTCTTTCCTTGTGAGTCTGAAGCTTAGCCTTTTTCACTTTATCATCCCCTTCATAAATGCCTTTTAGTTTATCCCATATTTCCTTTTACAATTTTGCAATGCATCACCTTTATGCATTCAATTTCTGATAGTCCACACAATATGGCATTCATAGTTTTTGAATTGTTTTCACTTTCTCTTTGAGCATCTTTGTCTATAAACCGAGTTGTAGGTATAGTATATCCATCTTCCACACATTGTCAAATGACATATTCCAAAGCACTAAGATATGTCTTCATTCTTAAATTCCAAAAAGCATAATTAGTTCTATCAAACAATGGTGCCCTGTTTGATGAGAATCCATAAAATTATTGTATGTCCATTAGTGCTCTTCTCAAATCTACCTTCTAGCGGTTAAACTATATTCGAAGGAACCGACTCTGATACCAATTGTTGAGCACACAATGATACTGAGAGGGAGTGGGGGAGGATGGGGCGTGGGGGATGCGAATCAATATCTAACAAGCCTTTACTTTTCAAATTTAAACAACTACTTCAGCTACACATATGCAAGATTTAGCAATTAATTACATGATGAAACACACATTTTACATGGAAACCCTTTAGGGAGAAAACCATGGTATAATTTTGCTTATATATATAAATAGCTTATTTTTCTTGTAGGCTCCAACCTACTAGAGACTCCAATCTCTACTTGACAAAAACAAAATAGGCTCCAACCTATTGGAGGCTTCAATCTCCCAACACAAATTTCAACCTTTCCACACAAACTGAGCTCCAACCAAGCAAGAGGCTACAACCTCTTATTTGATAGGCTCCAACCTATTAGATCTTCAAATGCTGATATGAAACTCTTCTTCATACAAATTTGATTAATCTCTAAATTTTTCAAAATCTCGTAAGTCTGAAAACTCAATCTTTTCAATCTTCACAAATCTGATTCAAATTCTAGCTCTTTTCACGATTCTCATAAATCTGATTCAAATTCACATATTTTCCTTCCTAAATTTGAATATCATTATTTCATCTTACTAACATAATTCTATTTCTTCATCACTCAAAATATCTTCAATATAAATCTGATTTACTTTTCATTTTCTGTTTTCCTTTTATTTATTACTCAAAACATATTCATTGAAAAGTGTTAGCTTTTGATTCCACTTTCAACCTCCATTTATACAATTCAAGGTATGTGTCTTATTCAAATGGATGTGTCCTTTAAAAGTTAATCGCTGCCTTTTTTTTTACTGTGGTCTTTAATTAATAAGTGGATCACTGCCTTTTATTATTTTGAGCCCCTCCTATTGTGGTCGGCTTGATTAATTTTAACTTTCTTCTCCAGTTTAATACTGCAAAAAACTTTTGGCACTTAAACAAATAAACTAAAAACTTCTTTGGAACACAGTTTTGTGTTCTGATTTATATTTGGGACACAAAAAATAGATATTTCAATCATACAATTTAATAAACCCTCTTACTTTTAGCATTCTGTTTCCCAAGGGAAAAAAGGTTAATAAGGAAATATGTTTCACCATGTTATTACATTGAAACCCAACATTCATAGGTAGTCACCTAGCCATAGTCCAAATGGGGATAGTTAGCCCTTTCCTCAGAGGGAGCAAGAGTTAATATCTTAATGGGGAGATCTTACAAATTGTTTATACAATGACCTCTTGTCTATTTGTATGATTACAAGAAAAGATAATATTTCAAAATTGATGGAGTTTTCTGTGCGCTTACAAACACCATTTTGGCATCCCAACAACAACAAAAATAGACCAAAAATGCCAAAGCTTCAAATTAAGGCATATTCTCAAATTGAGTTTGCCATACAATTAGGACAGAAATCGTCCTCCCTCTGAATTGGGTTTTGGTTCACTCGAGAAATTTTATATCATGTAAACCTACAGCAGAGCAAAGCAAATGTAAAGAAAAAACTTTTAAGTCATTTTATTATGTCAGAACCTACAATATAATAACCTGCTAGCAATCTTGATTAACTTAATGCTTAAGACAGATAAATATCATCACACGGGATGCCTGCACACATTTCAACACTACCCAGCATTATGTGATGTTGCTGTTATTCAGGCAAAACAACTTTGAAAAGGCATTATTCTTTTGATGTGCCATGCAGCCCACCGAATGATATTTATCTTCCACCTAGTGTTATGGCATGCATATAAATATGTAGCACGTAAAAATAAGGATGCCTGAACCCATATCTCCAAAGACCTTAGAAACTAGAAAATATATATGGAAAAACAAAAACATTTTTGGAAAGCATCAGTGATTTCTTACCTTCGATATGAATTTAGTGGATCAGCATTTTCTTTAAATATAGTTGCTCATCCGTATCAAAATATTCCAGCAGTTCATCTTTACTCACCCAGAGAAAATCATCACACTTACTGAGATCATAGCTTTTCTGGTAGTCAATTACTTGTGCTTTGGAAAAAAAGCGCTGACCCTCAAAAAAAACAAAAGAAACATGAAAACAATCAGAATCCAAAAACTTAATAAGTGTAATTGACAGATTATTATAATGAAAAATAATTCCAAAAAAAGAAGCAAATAAATATGTAAATAAACTGAACCCAAATTATTATAGATCTTATCCCCCTCAAGTCAGATATAAAATCATAGTAGAATTCCAATTAACTAAAGAAAGCTTGGAACATTGGCAACTCAATAGAATACCCCTGAACCCTAAGAAGAGCTTTCTAAAGCAAAATTTATGTTGGCGATTATGAGCTGACATACCATAGAGTCAGAAAAAGAAAAGCTTGAAAAGAGCTGGGTAATCCTAGCAAAGCCAATCATATTATATAGGAAATACAGTCTTGTTAGTTGATATGTCACTCTTCCAGCAAGCACAATTTATTGTTAGACACAAGAAATAAGTGTTCATTGGTTCAATGTCTTTTCCTCCATTTCTTGGAAATCCTCCAAGGCTTATTCTTATGGATAATGTTGGACATCAGCCCACCCATAAAGCAGAATGTCGTAAGGACAATAAAAGCATTGGTGTTATTTATTGAAGGCATGCTACTGACTTAATGAACCTGAACTATGATGGAGTTTCCAGGAGCAACCCTGGCCCCTTGGGGACAGGTAGCCTTCTCCAATGCCCCATATGCTTATGTATTCATGCTCGGTCAATTAAGTTGGGCCCAGATAGCAACAACAGAACAGAATCCATAACTCTAGTGGAAGGCCTCAAAATTGCAATGACATACAATGTCTTGTTTTGAACTTAAAGGAGATTTGCAAGTGATCATTAGGCCAAGCTAAGGATCAATATCTAGATTAGAAGTTTAATTTCATTCTGGAAGGAAGAGATCTCACTGTTTGATTGATTCAAGTTTCTTGGTCTCGTGTCTATGAGAAGGTGATCAATCAGTAGATTGTCTTGCGGCTTGCCAACCTAATTTTTAGACTCACTCAACACCATCTCATTTCGCCCCACTCCCCCATCAAGCTGGCCTGGAATTTAAGATATTGTCCTAGGTGAGGCAAGGGCATTAGAATCAATACTTTCATTGCATATCTTGATCATTGTATCACTATCATCTTTTATTGATAAGAATCCATATGCACTAAGCAATTAAGGATGGGAATTGATAACAAATAGAGCACCTTACTGCAGTACTTCACATTTTGGTTCATTTCTGTCATTTGAATGCGCAATCACCATTCACATGAATTCCATATACTTTTTCTGTCTTCACCAGTTCTCATTCCTACTCCCTTAGCATTCTCCCATTCTTTCCCTTTCAGACCAATCACTGATGTTTCCAATTGGATGGTCACAACTGAAGAATTGAAAGCTTCCTTCAACGTTTTTGACTGTTTTAGTTTGTATTTCCTACCTGCAGTCTTGGGTATGGAAGAGTTAGGCTTACTCCATGCCTGAGAAGATTTGCAGATGGTTTTCCTCAAGTGTCTAAACATAACTGTAAAACACCCTGTGATCTTTGATTTCATCTGCCATGTTGTTCTACAAATGAAGAAATGGTAGAGTTGCCCACACTGTGGTAGTTGAGGACCCTAAAACTCCGTTAAGGGTGCCACAGCAAGCCCTTGAAGTGGACTACAAGTGTTGAGGAGGGCTGCGGAGGAAACATTCAATGTCATTTGGAAGCAAATAGCTTTGGCTTCCTCAAACTTAGCAGCACCCTGTATGGGACTCAGCCCTGCCAACCAACAGTCGAAGTATAAGCAGGGCTACTCCACCTCCCTTGAAGCTGATCTCAAGAAGGGTCAAGAGTTCCTCCTGCATGAAAAAATGTTGCATCCAGAGATGGAGACTGGTTCCAGAAGCACTGATGGCTCTTGACTCCCTTGCTTTTTCAACTAGTTTGGTATGGTTTATTTAGTTTGCTTTCAGCTAAATTCATGCTTGTTAGCGTAGGTTTTGTGTTCATGCTGTTCTGTTTGGTTATCTGTTTTATTGGTGGATAATGGAGCCTTGCAGGCACTTGTTTGTGGATCTATGCTGCCATTTTAATGTGTTGTAATGACTGGTTATTTTCTGGTCCTACTTGTCTGCTGTGGTCTCAAATTTGTTATTTTGAGTTTCAAACTGGTGACATATAAAACCTATTTCACTAAGCAATGAACAGGGAAACCACAACACCCATTAACATAGCCAACAAAAAATCAATTTCAGCCATCAGATATGTCCTGGCTTATGAATGAGTACTGTAGATCAATCTTGTACTATTTGAATTGCTGAATATAACTATTTCCAAATGCCTCCTGGAAAACTTCCATTATTGTCACTCTGACACTAATGGCAAATCCAAATATAGAACAATGTGTCCAGCATGGGCCAAGGTGAAAAACAGCATCAAGGGAAATGGAAAAGCATTGTTAGAATTGTTAATGAGATATAGCTTCGGTCAGATATAAATGATGATTGCTAAATAGCATCATCATCATTTATATATGATCGAAATTAATCCTTATTATATTTCTGGAAAAATAAGTGAAATCGAATTTGTAAGCATGCATAAATTCGATAAAATAAATAATGTTAAATTCTGCATTTAAATATAAATCGGAACTCATATTATACCTGCCACATATAAGGTTATGTGTGTGTTAAAATACTAACCGAATGTTAATCGGTTGTGTGTGGAACCCGCGCGCTCAAAGGGACACGTAGTGGAGACACGTCCTCTCATGAGACGCGTCTCTTAGAGGCGGGTCTCCAAACATACTTATGGTGGTTCCCTCATTGATATGTAAACATTGAAATTATTAATGTTCTGCAATCAACACATTCAGCATTAGAGAAATAAATCTGACTTAGAATTTTGAGTAGAATTCTTACACTTAGAATTTCCTTAGTTTTAGGCTCCTAGTCTGATTGAGATTTGGTTACATTTACATGGTATCAAAACCAAGTTGTGTGAATCCAAATCAAATCAAGATATCAGATTGCTCTAGAAAATTAGTATTTTTCAAAATCGAATTCACATCACATTCTTCATAATGTCAAGTGTGATCAGATTTGAAGATCGTCTTGCAGGAGCAGACAACTTCACATCATGGAAATTTAGAATCATGATGATCCTTAAAGAGAATAAATTAGACTCACTTGTGAGAGAAAACAAAAGGGAACCAGAGGCCGATCCTGAGAAAACTCAATGGATTGAAAACAACGAAAAGGCCATGAAAATCTTAGTAGATGCAGTTAGGGATCATATAGTGCCCATCCTAGCAAAACATGAAACTGCATATCACATGTTCAAATCTCTTGAGAGTACCTATGAGATCAACAACACCAGTAGGACTCTTGCATTAAAGAGGCAAATCAACAATGCCCAGATAAACAAGGGAGAGTCAATTAATGCATACTTCATGAGGATCATTGAACTAAGGGATCAATTATCCACAATTGGATATCAGATTGATAGCAAAGAGTTAACTCTAATTGCACTAGGAGGCCTACCAAACTCATGGGAGTCATTTGTTCAAGGAATGAGTGCGAGATCTAAACTTCCCAAGTTTGATAGGCTAAGAACTGACTGCCTTCAAGAAGAAACAAGACTCTCCACAAAAGAAAATAAACAGAAGAACATAGATGAAAACATTCATGTACTCAACACAACGTCTAATAAAAGGAATAAGAAAAACTCCTACAAGAGAGGATCTTTTAAAAAGAAAAAGAAATTCCAATGGAAAGGGATCTTCTAAGAAGAAAGACATCTCTCAAATTCAATGCTTTAGATGTGATCAATATGGCCACTATGCAATGAAGTGCCCTGACAGATCAAAGCAACAAGCATCTTTTGCCAAAGTAGGAAAGACAAATTCAGATCATGAATCTGAGAACTTTGTGTTCTATACAGCCCTATCTAGTCAAGTATCTAACAACACCCACAACTGGGTAATTGATAGTGATTCCTCTCGACATATCACAGGATTCACAGAACACTTAGACACTATGACTGAAAAGACTGATGAAGAAGTAACCATTGGGGATGATTCTGCACACCCTGTAAAAGGGGTTGGAACTTGCTCCATCAAACTGAAATCTGGTCTGTCTCTTCAACTCACTAGAGTCTTATTCGTACCTGGAATAAAGAGGAATCTAATATCCATCTCTGCCCTTGAAAACAATGGATATAGAATTAACTTTATGGATGGGAAAGTTCTAGCATGGCCTAAGAACTCAACTATCAAGAAAGCTCAAACCATAGGTTTAAGACAAGGATACCTTTACAAACTATGAACTGAAGTTAAACAAGCCCTTACCCTTGACACCTTTGATTCAAATGAGATTTGGCATAGAAGATTAGGACACCTTCATTTTTGTGCCCTACCTTCTATGGAAAAACTTGTAACAGGCTTACCTAAGTTGAAACCATCTCATGAAGGAACTTGTAAAGGTTGTGCCCTAGGAAAGAATACAAAGGGATCCTTTCACAACAGCTTGAGCAAAACCCTAAATGTGTTAGAACCGGTTCACTCTGACTTATGTGGACCCATGTTTGTACCCTCTAAAGCAGGATTTCTATACTATGTCATATTTATAGATGACTTCTCTAGGAAAACCTGGATCTATTTCCTTAAATGTAAAGAGTCAATAGAGATCCTCAAAAGGTTCAAAAAGTTCAAAGCCCTTATTGAAAATTTCTCCGGGAAGAATATAAAAACCTTAAGGACAGACAATGGAAAGAATACACCTCTGAAATTTTTAAGGAATTCTGCATGAGTGTTGGAATTAAGAGGGAGTTCACAGTTGCCTACAACCCTCAACAAAATGGGGTTGCTGAAAGAAAAAATAGAACCATTGTAGAAGTTGTGAAAGCAATGTTGCTTGACCAAAACATTGAAACCTCTTTCTGGGCAGAAGCCTCTAGGACTACTGTCTACATCCAAAATAGATGCCCTCATTCTCATCTTGATAACAAAACTCCTGAAGAAGCCTTTACTGGCATAAAACCTGACATTAGTCATTTTAGGATTTTTGGCTGTCATGTCTATATTCATGTGCCCAAAGAGAAGAGATTCAAACTAGAACCTTCTGGAAAGAAGGGGGTATTTGTGGGTTATAGTGAAACCTCCAAAGCCTACAGGATATTTGTACCCGGGCAAAAACAAATTGAATTAAGCAGAGATGTCATCTTTGAAGAAGACATTGCATTCAAGAGGGCAAGAAGTTCTAGTGAGATAGAAACCTATTCCCCTAGAGTACCTGAAATGGAACCTGCTCCTGAGATTCAGAGGGAGCATCCTGAAGAAATGCCACATGAACTTCCTTCTACTTCAGATGAGAATACAAATGACAACAGCAGAAAGAGGCCACTTTGGGCTAGAAAGATGATCAAAGAAGCCGAGGATCATGCAACACCCAAAGGAACGTTTAGGGAAAGTAAAAGACCCAAACGGTTCTCTAGCTATGTTGCTCTAATGAACAACATCATAAACTTAGAACCTGTCAGTGCTATAGAAGCCTTCAAACATCAAGCATGGAAGGATGCAATGACGGAGGAATATCAATCCATTCTAAAGAATGATGTATGGGATATAGTGCCTAGACCGAAAGAGAAATTTGTTGTCTCTTCCAAATGGCTCTTCAAAATCAAGCATGCTGTTGATGGCAGTATAGAAAAACATAAAGCACGTTTTGTGGCAAGAGGTTTTTCTCAAAAGGAAGGCATTGATTATGAAGAAACATTTGCACCTGTTGCCCATTACACATCGGTGAGAGCAGTGTTAGCCATTGCTGCAGCTAAAGGCTGGAAGATCCATCAAATGGATGTGAAAACTGCTTTCCTAAATGGAACCATTGAAGAGGAAGTCTATCTGGAACAGCCTGAAGGTTTTGTGATACATAAACCTGGCTCACATGTGTGCAGACTGAAGAAAGCCCTCTATGGACTTAAACAGGCTCCCAGGGTCTGGTATGAAAGAATTGACAGCTATCTCTTGGGACTAGGATTTTCCAAGAATTATGATGACTCCAATCTCTACTTCAAGGTAATCAAAGGTGATATGCTAATAATTATTTTATATATTGATGACCTGCTGATAACAGGAGAAGATCACCTCATTGCTCAAGGAAAGAAGGATCTAATTTATGAATTTGACATGAAAGACTTGGGCATTCTACACTACTTCCTAGGTTTGGAAGTATGGCAGAAATCAGAGGGGATTATACTAAACCAAGGGAAGTATACTATTGATATTCTGAAGAGATTTGGAATGTTGGACTGTAGACCGATGTCTACACCTATGGAAACCAACCTTCACAAACTGAAAGAAGCAACAGCAGAATCCAAGTGTGCAGATCCAACCCTTTATAGACAGATGATTGGATTCTTGATGTATCTGGTTAACACTAGACCTGATATTTGCTATGCAGTGAATGTTCTCAGCTAGTTCATGTGTGAGCCAAAGGAAATTCACCTAATGGCTGTGAAACATATTTTGAGATATCTTCAAGGCACTATTGGATATGGTCTTATTTACAAGAATGATCAACTAGATCTACATGGGTAGTCTGATTCAGATTGGGCTGGAAGTGTAACCGATCGGAAAAGCACATTAGGATGTTGCTTCAGTTTAGGATCGGCTATGATCTCCTGGATTTGCAGAAAACAACCCTCAGTTGCACAGAGCTCAACAGAAGTTGAATACATTGCAGCCTCTATGGGAGCAAGAGAAGCAGTTTGGCTTCGTAAATTGCTTGTGGGACTCTTTGGTGAGCCCTTGAATCCTACAATTATTCATTGTGATAATCAGAGTTGCATCAAACTCTCTGTAAATCCTGTCTTCCATGATAGATCTAAGCACATTGAGATCCCCTATCATTATGTAAGAGATATGGTGGAAAGGAAAGTGATCCAGTTGGAGTATGTTAGTACAAATGATCAAACTGCAGACATTCTCACCAAGCCTCTCTCCCGAATCAAGGTAGAGCACTTCAGGAAGAAACTTGGTATGGTTGAAATGTAATTTGATATTTATGTTTGAAATACAAATTGTTTATAAATTGTACTAATATATAAAGATGTTTAATGTGTAAACTCTTTTGTCATGTGTGTGACTCCATGACCTTATGGGCCTACTCCCCCTGTGTACATTATTGAAAGGTGACGATCTTTCTAATAATGAACACTTGTATTTGACATTGTAAAGTGACAACTCTAGAATGATCAATTGAACTATCATCATAGATATCATGTGACTTGATATCTGTGGACATGTCATGATAGTATCTCTTGGACACTTTGATGAATATCATGGGACTTGATATCATTTGAAGATCATTGTGATCCTTAAAAGATAATCATGGTGGATAATTATATATCCGTGGATATGCCATGAATTATGGTAGACATCATGTGACTTGATGTCAGTGCACATACCATAATAAAGATGTGTTATGAAGAATGTCATGTGACTTGACAACTTTGAGAAAACATATCATATCTTTGATATCACGTGTGAAGGTGATATCTCCACTTATTTGATTTGAAATATCTTCCCTAGCTAAGAGGGAGTGTTAATGAGATATAGCTTCGGTCAGATATAAATGATGATTGCTAAATAGCATCATCATCATTTATATATGATCGAAATTAATCCTTATTATATTTCTGGAAAAATAAGTGAAATCGAATTTGTAAGCATGCATAAATTCGAAAAAATAAATGATGTTAAATTCTGCATTTAAATATAAATCGGAACTCATATTATACCTGCCACATATAAGGTTATGTGTGTGTTAAAATACATACCGAATGTTAGTCGGTTGTGTGTGGAACCCGCACGCTCAAAGGGACACGTCCCATGAGCGGACGTGTCTCCACTCTCATGAGACGCGTCTCTTAGAGGCAGGTCTCCAAACAAACTTATGGTGGTTCCCTCATTGATATGCAAACATCGAAATTATTAATGTTCTGCAATCAGCACATTCAGCATTAGAGAAATAAATCTGACTTAGAATTTTGAGTAGAATTCTTACACTTAGAATTTCCTTAGTTTTAGGCTCCTAGTCTGGTTGAGATTTGGTTACATTTACAAGAAAGTCCAAGAGCAACTAAGGTAATGGTAGATCTAGATACAAACAAACTTATCTTTTCACTCTCAAAATTTGAAAATTTATATGCCTTTGTGTTCCCTAGATTGAATCTCCGCATTCCATGATCCATTAGTTTACCCAAATAATTGGTAATATTCAACAGCCAGTTAAGGACAGGAGTATATGCTAAAGAAATACTAAGTTTGGAAGCAACGAGAAGGTTGATGGCAACCAGAAAATTGTAGAATGGTTATACAAAAAATGAAAGCTAGAAAAACATACTTCCCTTGAAAAAAAAAAATGAAAGAAATGCGGAAGTAACAAGAATCCATGGCTTTACACAGAATCTGCAACGAAGGGGTCCAAATAGGTGTGCTCAAGTGTAAGATTAAAGAAGAAAGAATTCCAAAAGCAAGGGGAGTGTCATGAATAGAGGATCAAACATATCTAGAATTATATTGAAGCCACTAAGTACGCTAAAAGGACTTGAAACAAATATTAGAGAAGGAAAGGGGATCCCAAATGAGATGGAAACCTAAACCACCACCAGGGATAAGATAAGAAAGTGAGGATGTTTGGTGTTAGAATCACATGACACACTGACATAAAATAAACTAAACAAAACACAAGCTTTAACTAATGTGAGCAAGATTTGAAGTCAGTGAGACATGAAACTCTTATTGGAGCTAATTGTCTGGTGCCTGCACAATGATATCACCTATGAACAAATCACAAAGACGACTCAGTTATGGGACCTGGATAAGATAAATGAGAAAGGACAAGCAAACAACTTAGATCATCTAAGTAGTGGGTTTGGGCAGCATTTTGAAGATTTTTGAAAGTCTATTTTTTTGGTATTTTCAATGTTTTTGTATTCTGCATTTTGAGGCTCTTCAGACTGGAACTAGGTGATACAAAGTTGGATCATTCTTACACTATGATCTAACCTGGATCAATTAGTTCATGACTAAGTTTTTCAACACATACATGATACTGACAAGTAGGGGTACCAAAAATAAATAGCCAACAAACTTTTTCATTTCAACATTGAAAGATTACGTAGGTCACTACCAAGTGTGGTGACTCCTTGTTTCTCACCAAAAACCCTAATTTACTATTTTTAGTAAAAAAAATCTTGTATGGAAAAGCCATTTAATAACTAGATTCAAGGCATGTAATTAGAATGGAAAACGTACACCTCTCCCATACACTTCTGCTAACAATCTTAATGTCACTCCTACCAACACCCAGACGACTGTCCTTATTTCATCCACTAGACCAACCAACCTAGTTTCCTTTGTAGAGAGGAAGAGATTCCTAAGCTCAAAGTCCAATTATTAATGACATTACAGCTTGTTATGCTGAGTATCAAGCCTTCTTAGAGGAAATCCGAGCTGAAATGTCTCTTACCAACTTTATATTTTTGAATAAGTCAAGAAAGAGTGGTCCTAGACCTAAACCTAGACTACATGTGTTTCTACAAGATATGTAGCATGCCTTGGGGAAGTTGAAATTCTCTATACCTACAATGGATCCAACAAATGCGCTGCTTGTGCATGGGTACAGAAATTAGACACATACTTGACCCTCAAGCCTATGACTAAAGATGAGGCTATCAAGTTCACTTCCCTACATCTAGAGGGTACTACACATGAATGGCGGTACCATGTGCTGATCACACAAGGCCATGGCTCCATCAACTCATACAACAAGTTTTGTAGAATACTGATAGAGAGGTTTGATTAGAAGTATTTTGAGATACACTTCAACGAAATGGGTCAGCTCAAACAATATGGTTCAATGGAGAATTATGTGATAGAATTTCAAAACTTGTCTATAATGGTACCCGATATCACAAAAAGGAGGTTGACTATGCTCTTCATGGAGGGATTAATTGAGTCTGTCGTGGGATTGGTCAAAGCCTTCAACCACCTTCCTTACAAGATGCAATCAAGAGGGGCTTGGCACTTGATTCTTCTGTGCCAAGGAACAAGTTTCAAAAAAAGAGTATCCCTCAAAAGAAGTCTTTTCATAAATAGGTACATCAACTCACGAACTACCCATCAAGGCAAGACATAGAGGCAAATAACGAGTTGAAAAGGAAGAAGCTATGCTTGGACAGAGCCTTGGTCTTCGAGCCATAGGTGTCTTGGAAAGGGACAAATACACTACATTGAAGTAGTTTCTAAAGACGAGTCGAGGGTATAAGAATCTAAGCCACAAAGCAAAGAAGAAGAACCTGAATTGGAGATTCAAGAATAAGACAATCCAAAGGAGGAAGGAGAAATATAAAGATGTGCCTTGGCTAAGCTCTCTAGTACTCCAAGGTGCAATCCTTTTCCGAATTTGTGGGGTTTTGAGGGGACAAAGAGTCACCATCCTCATTGACATTAGTGCTACTCATAATTTAATAGATGAAGGATTAGTGCCAAAGCGAGACCTCAAAATAGAAGGCTTCGAAGGTTTCAATGTGATGGCCATTGATAGCTTTTCTATTCAATGCACCAAAATGATCTCTCAATAAAACCTCGCCCTAGGAGGCTATAATATGAAGGATGACCTCTATGTGGTCAACATAGGAGACACAAACTTGGTTTTGGGTATTCAGTAGTTGCATTTGTTGGGACAAATCACACAAAATTTCCAAACCATGCAACTAAAGTTCCAATCTGAAGGAAAGGAAGTGGTACTTCGTGGAATGACGAATGGTGTAGAAAGGATTGCATCTGTATAAAGAATGGAGAGAATTTTTAGTCATGGACATATGGATTGGGCAATGCAATGCTCAGTGTTGTGACAAAATCTCTCAAAGGCAAGAAAGCATACCATACAAATGTATACAATGTCTTGAACAAGCACAACAAGGTCTTCATCAACATTCCTCTAGGGAGACCGCCTAACAGAGGCTTCGAGCATGTTATTGAGTTGAAGGAGGGTGCTAAGCCTATAATTACTACTCCTTATTGCCATCAAACAGTAACATGAGTGTTTGAGTCAAGAAGACTTAATCAATCTAGGTGAATTATGACTTTAATGAAGATATCACTTTTTAAAATGAAAATTTGTATGATAAGTTAACCATTGGTCAAACATTAAGTTTGAGCTAATACAAGGTCAGATAAGGTTCTCCAAGTCGAGTAGAGGTGGGTGAACAAACGACTCCACTTGTAAGTGGTGGTTGAACATAGTTCAAATACTTTGGCCAAAGTGAGTGCGATAGTCTCTACTTGCACTTGTCGGTTCATTGTGTTTCGGATTTGCTTAACCAATCAGAGTTGTCATTCATAGTTGGAAGGTATCCATAGTTGTTTGACGGTATTGGTTAAGTAGGGCACAACACCAGAGCTCAAATGGCAATATTAGGGGGTTCTTGACTATACTCTTCTTTGAAGGGTAGGGCCACTTCCAGTTAGGAAGGTGTACGGAGGACCGCCGGTCTGTGGTTGGAGGTAAAGCACCTGGGTGATGCTCTCCCTCTTGCAAATGACATGTCGAGTCTTGTGAGACACAAAGTATCCAGATATGGAATCTTTGACCTTGTTCCTTAAAAGTTAAATGTTATATCTTATTTATTTGTAATCATTCATATTGAAAATATAAAAGGGAAAAGTTGTTTATTCTTTTTAGTTCGAAAAGTAAATGAGTTTATTATGAAATGCTTATGTAGTTATGCAGTTGCAATTTCAATTTCAATTATTGAAAGAAAAATTTGTATATCCTATTTTTATGTAATGGTTTAATTTACTTCATGGTTAAAATTCCTAGTAATTTCCTTTGTAAGGTTGTGGTTGTTACAAAGCCCAATTCAAGTCCAATATTTTCTATAGTTCTTGTAAAGAAGAAAGATGGCATAATGAGGATGTGCATAGACTACAAGCA
Organism: Sequoiadendron giganteum; assembly: GCA_007115665.2. Lineage (NCBI taxonomy): Eukaryota > Viridiplantae > Streptophyta > Pinopsida > Cupressales > Cupressaceae > Sequoiadendron > Sequoiadendron giganteum. Next base: position 649,727,998 of record CM021106.1, on the reverse strand, counting down.
CAAAACAAGAAAACTATCAAAAATCAATACCTAATTTCCAAGATTGACAAATTGATAGATGAGCTTCATGGAGTGATCTATTTCTCAAAGATAGACCTTAGATCAAGCTATTATCAAATTTGCATCCACAAGGAGAAGATTCACAAGATGGCCTTTTGGTGCCATTATGGGCACTATGAGTTTTTGGTTGTGCCATTTGGTTTGACAAATGCCCCTACAACCTTCTAGTCATGCATGAATTAAGCGTTCATCTAATAGCTAAGAAAGTTTGTCCTTGTTTTCTTTGACAACATTCTTATCTACAACAAAACTTGGGAGAAGCACTTAAGGCACATTGATGAGGTGCTAGAAATTCTGGAGGCACAAACCATATTTGCAAAGGAGTCTAAATGTGAGTTTGCAACAAGAAAAAATGTATACTCCACGTCATCAACACAAAGGGAATGCAAATGGATATCGAGAAGATCAAAGCCATTTTGGATTGGCCTTTCCCAAAGACTTTGACACAAATACAAGAACTTTTCGACCTTTGTAGTTACTATTGGAGGTTCATTAAGGGATTCCCTCAATTAGTTGCCCCCTTAACAAATCTAACCCAAAAGGGAGCTTTCATGTGGAATGAAGCAATGCAATGAGCTTTTCACAAAATCAACAAGCTAATGAGCTCATGTCCCTTCTAGCTATTCCTAATTTTTCCCTTCCCTTTGCCTTGGAGTGCAAAGCATCAAGTGTGGGAATTAGGGCAATGCTTATGCAAAATAAGTACCCAATTGCATTAGAGATTCATAAACTTAAGGAGGTGGAAAGACAATTCTCTATATATGACAAGGAGATGCTAGCCATTACGCACACATTAACCATGTTCAATAAGTACTTGGTTGGCCGATTTGTAGTCAAGACAAATCACAACAACTTGAAGTATTTTCTCAATCAAAAGAATCTAAATGAATAGCAACAAAAATGGGTAAGAAAAGTTCAAGCATATGATTTTGACATCAAGTATGTTAAATGAAAGAAAAAAATTGTCATAGATGCTTTATTTAGGAAGCTGACATTATGCTTGATGTCTCACATTTATGCTGATTGGAAGATAGAAATCATAACAAAATATGCTTAGAATGCGATTGTGATTGATGTTTTGGAAGGAAAGTTGTTGGATGACATGTACACTGTGTTTAGTGAACTCATTCTCTACAAGGAAAAAAAATATTTGATGCCAGAATCAAGAATGAAAGGAAGGGATTTTAGAGCATTCCATGATACTCCCTTGGTGGGTCACCCTAGATACTTTAAGACATATAAGCAAAATCAAGAGGTTCACATGGAAAGGACTCAAGGATGATGCCCTTAGACACACTAGTGAATGTGTAGTTTTCCAATAGAATAAAACAGAGCAAACATACCTAGCAAAACTCTTGCAGCCTTTACCCATTCCAAAGCAGAAATGCGAGAGCATTTTGATGGACTTCGTCACTAGACTTCCTAAAGTCTAAGGTAAGGATTGTATATGTTTGGTTGTGCACAAACTCACAAAGTATGTGCACTTCTTTGCTATTTCTTTAGATTTCAAGGCACCACAAGTTGTCGATTTGTTCTTCAAGGAAGTGTCTAGGTTTCATAGACTACCTAAGAATATTGTGAGTGATAGAGATAGTCAATTCTTGAGTTCGTTTTGGCAAGAGATCTTATATTTGACAAGAACTGAGCTCACACCCAGCACTAGCTACCTCCCCCAAACAGTTGGCCAAACTAAGATTGTGAACAAATAGGTGGAAGGCTATTTGAGGAACTATGTCGTTGGTCATTTGAAGGCATAGATCAAATGGCTCTATCTAGGGAAGCATTGTTATGACACTACTTATCGCATGTCTATTAAGATGACACCCTTCATGGCCTTGTACAATATGAAGCATAAAGTTTTGTTGACCTTGTTTTGTCTGACAACAAGGTACAACAGGGTCTCAATAGTGAGTGATTTAAACAAGAAAAGCCAAGACATCTTGAAGCCACTCAAGGATAATCTCTAGCAAGTGCAAAATCAACAAAAAAATGTATGTAGACTATCATAGGATAGAGAGAGCATTTGAGGTCAGAAATATGGTGTTTGTGAGGTTGCAATCATACAAACAATCTTCCCTAAAGGCAAGTGGATCAAAAAAACTTAAGCCTCATTTTTATGAACCTTCAAAATTTTGAAAAGGGTTGGTGAAGTTGCATATGAGTTGGTGCTGCCTTAGGAGAGCAAAGTTTACAATGTTTTCCATGTGTCGTGTCAAAAGGGCACTTGTAAATGATCTTGTACCTTTAGTAGAGTTGCCTCCATTAGATGAAGAAGGAAAACTAATTCCAGTTTCTGACACAATTATGGATGTAAGGAAGAGGAAGCTAAAATGCAGGAACATCATCGAGTATTTGGTATGATATAATCTTCCTATAGAGGATGTAACTTGGGAAAGGCCACATGCTTTTGAAATTGCTTGAGGGAAAGCAGTTTTGAGCGGGACAGGCTTGCATTGTTCCCTTTTTGTAATAATTTATGTTATGGACCAAAATGCCTATTTCCTATTTTTCGTGTCTCCCATGGTCCAATTTTGTGTGTATCTTCCTCTTCTTATTAAAGTAATGTTTATATCGTAAATTTGTAATGGTCAATTAGCATTTAGAATAGATTTTTATACAGTCTTGGTTAACTTTTTGTATGTTTTTGTAATATGGTATCAGAGCTCGGGTTTTGAAAATTCTCGAGATTCGTGAGCACGTGAATTCTACAAATTGTGGCAATGCCAAATTGCACACAAGAGACACAGAATGTTAATTTTGGATCAGATATGAATAGTAAGCAGAAAAGTAAACACAGAACAGCGAACACAGAGATTTTATCTTGGGAAAACCCTTCTACTCAATGGAGAAAAAACCCAACAAAACCTTTACTAATGATAGTCCAAGTACAACAGAGCGAAATAGCACTTGAGAATCAAGCCAAGATAGGCGAATAATATAACCCAGCACTGTCACAAGATAAGAAAGCGAACTTCTGCAGAATGGCGAACCTCCTTTTTTATCACAAAAGAGCGAATTGAATTGAGTACGAAAATGAGGAGAGTCTCTCTCCTATTTATACAAATCTAGGAGTATGTCATTCTTCACTTGAGCTGACCCAGCAATATATAAATAACGGTTTATTATTATTAGGCCGACTTGACCTTTGGCTTGTATATGAATTCTTTTGGGGTGATATCTCCCGAAGCTACCCAAAAACATCAACACTCCCTCTTAGTTAGGGAGATATTCTCATTAGCAAGAACTTCTTCATATCATAGGAAAGTCTTCCTTGAGTTCCACTCAAGGGTATCATGTCTTGTCATGGACTCTCTCAACATGACATCCACAATGGCTACACCCAATTGTGGGAAACACGACTCAGTCTCAAAGATGTGTTATGTGCAAGGGCTTTTACTTCATATTTCTTTGTCTTAGAGAAATATACACTACAAGGGATTTCACCTCATATTTCTCCGTCTCAGAGAAATATACGCTACAAGGGCTTTCACCTCATATTTCTCCGTCTCAGAGAAATATACGCTACAAGGGCTTTTACCTCATATTTCTCCGTCTCAAAGAAATATACACTAGAAGGGCTTTCACCTCATATTTCTCCGTCTCAAAGAAATATACACTACAAGAGCTTTCACCTCATATTTCTCCGTCTCAGAGAAATATACGCTATGTCCATTCCCCTCACATAGGGAGAATAACTTAAGGATGTTGTGACTCCCTCTCAACGAGGGCGACATTCTCCACCACTCCAAGCTTGTCTCAGAAGTACACAAACTTCACCCTGGAAAGAGGCTTGGTGAGAATATCAGTCGTCTGATCATCAGTACAAACATACTGAAGCTGGATTGCTTTCCTTAGCACCATGTCTCTGATGTAATGGTACTTGATCTCCACATGCTTCAATCTATCATGAAATACACGATTCACTGAGAGCTTTACACAACTCTAGTTATCACAGTGAATCAATGTCAGCTCTAACATTTGACCAAACAATCCTGCAAGGAGCTCAACCTCTGTTGTGCTCAGTGCCACAGAGGTATGCTTCCTGCTACACCAAGAAATCACGGTAGACACCAGACTGAAGCAACACCTGAAGGTGCTCTTCCTATCAGCCACACTCCCAGCTCAATCAGAATCAAAATAGCCCTATAATCTTAGATCTCCACTAGAAGCATACCTCAAGCCATATCCCACAGTACCACGCAAGTATCTCAGTACATGCTTTGCTGCAACCAGATGTATATGTCTTGGCTCACACATGAATTGGCTGAGAGCACTCACTGCAAAACAGATGTATGGTCTGGTGTTGACCAGGTACATCAATGACCCAATCAATTGTCTATACATGGTGGGGTCTACCAAATCTGTCACTCAGCTTCTTCAAGTTTGTCTCCATCGGTATATCCATGGATTTACAGTCCAACATCTCAAATCTTCTCAGTATATCTATAGTGTATTTCCCTTGACTTAGGAAGATCTCATCAAGTCTCTGCCATACTTCCAATCCCAGGAAGTAATGCATAAAGCCAAAACTCGGAGGCTAACTCCTTACATTGGACAATGAGCTTCTTTGCTCCAGTGAGAAGTAGATTATCATAAAGTACCAAGATCAAGGCCTCACCATCAACAATCTTGAAATAAAGGTTGGAATCTGCATCATTCTTGGTGAAACCCAAACTCATCAAGTATCTATCAATCCTTTCATACCATGCACGAGGTGCTTGTTTAAGACCGTAAAAAGCCTTCTTCAATCTGCACACATGAGACTCCTTCCCATGAATCACAAATCCGTCTAGTTGCTTGATATACACTTCTTCCTCAATCACACCATTTAGGAATGCAGTCTTTACATCCATTTGATGTAGCTTCCAGCCTTTTGCGGAGGCAATGGCAATAATCGTCCTGATGGAAGTGTATCGAGCAACAGGAGCAAATGTCTCCTCATAATCTATTCCCTCCTTCTGAGAGAATCCTCTTGCCTCAAATCTCGCCTTGTGTTTCTCAACACTGCCATCAGCTGCAAGCTTGATTTTGTAGAACCATTTGGAAGTCACTACAAACTTCCCTTCGGGTCTTGGAACAACATCCCATACATCATTTTTAATGATTGACTGATACTCTTCCATCATTGCATCTCTCCATACCTACTAGCTAGATGCCTCCTCATAACTAGAAGGCTCAAGATCAATGATGTGACTCATCAATGCCACATAACCTGGGAACTTCTGAGGTCTCTTGCTCTCCCTGAAAGTGCCTTAGGGAGCTGCATATTTTTCTAACTCCTGCATGGTTTGTCAAGCCTATAGGGGCCTCTTCTGACCTACAGCAAGGCCCATCAGTTGGTTCTATAAGATCAACTGGATCAACAGTCTCAGCTGGTTCGTCAGACTCCCTCTAAATGTCAGGAGTATAATCGAGGGATGAATCCATATCCTTTGGCCCCTCTTGCTCCTCACTGTCCATCTCCATGTAATATCCTTTAGATCTCTTGAGGGCTACCTCCTCTTCAAAGGAGACATCTCGGCTGATCTCAATCTGTTTCTGCCCATAGGAAACTTTGCAAACTCTGATCATGGATCATAGCCTTAGCTGTCTCTACTATAGATCTGTTCTTTCTTTCGGCAACTCCATTTTGTTGAGGGTTGTACGGAACACAAAACTCCCTCTTGATCCCTGCCTCAAAGCAAAAATTACGAAATCCTCTGGAAGTGTACTCCCCTCCATTATCTGATCTCAGAACCTTAATCCTCTTCCTGGACATGTTCTCAACTTGTGCCTTGAATTCTTGGAATCTATCAAGAACTTCCTCAAACTCCTTGGATTTCAAGAAGTAAATCCAAGTGTTCCAGGAATAATCATCGATGAAAGTCACATAGTACCAAAATCCACTCAGTGACGCCACAGACATCAGTCCACACAAATCTGAATGAATAAGATCTAAGATCCCCTTGGATCTACTATTGCTGCTATGGAAGGGACTCTTGGTATTCTTACCAAGTGTGCATCCTTTGCAGATGCCAAGATGCTCTATACTGAGCTTCGAAAGACAAGTAATCATCTTCCCCATGCTCTATACTATAAGACACCGGGTCTGATTACACACTTCACCAACAAATCACTGTGCACAAGCAGTCTTGGATAATAGTGAATTCTCAAACAGATAGCACACTCGATCTAAGATCTTGAAAAATTATGCATAACACTGGGATCAGTCTTAATATACAAATTACTTCTCTAACTAAAATCGAACTGTGCACAATAAGCTCACAACGGACTTGGGTATGAAACAGTGAAACACCGATCTGAATAGGAAACTAGTTGCAAAAATATATGCTTTATACTAACAGCAATTACAACCAAGGAAACCAATCACATGTCGGTATTTGTTATGCAATGCAAACATGCTACTATGCACAGGATACAAATGATGGCCTCCTTCTGACAAAGGTCGCGCCCAGGTGAGTGATCACGATAGCTACAAATGTGTGAATGGCGCATTAGATGGTCGTCGGCAATGATACCGTGACTCTCGATCATAAAACAATGGTCGGCACTAGTACCTTTGCTCGTCGCTTAACCAACCTTCACAATGGGATGTGCAATGATGAATGCTCGACAAACCAACGATCTCATGCCAGGCGCACAATGAAGGCAATATGATATCCACGACCGATTCTGGGAATGATGTCGACCAAACAATCTTTATCAATAATATATCCCGTCTATAAATCCTTCAAGTCGCTCGATGCTCTAGGTTGCCACACAGAGACGGATGTCGTTATGAAGCGTGGGAAATTCCTGTCGATTGCTGAGTCTTCAGATGGCGCTGAGGGATGCTACCACCAGCAGTAGGATCGCGGCTCAAAGACTCTACTTCATATAATGCGTGTACCTGAGGCCCGGAGATAATTCTTCCTGTCTTATACGAAGCCCTCCAAGTTGACGACTTTGAATGGTTCCATGTCATTATTCTGAAGTCGCCTTCACAACGATTGCTCTGACAAATCCCGTAGCTGACTAGGCAAATGACCAGCTACGTTGTCAATTCGTCCACACAAATCGGAATTATGCTTAGTCAATCTGATCAATTTTTCCTAAACCTTAGCTCTAATAGAATATTAATTTTGGATCAGATATGAACAGTAAGCAGAAAAGTAAACATAGAACAGCGAACACAAAGATTTTATCCTGGGAAAACCCTTCTACTCAAGGGAGAAAAAACCCAACAAAAGTTTTTGCTAATGACCGTCCAAGTACAACAGTGCGAAATAGCACTTGAGAATCAAGCTAAGATAAGCGAATAATATAACCCAGCACTATCACAAGATAAGATAGTGAACTTCTGCAGAATGGCAAACCTCCTTTTTTATCACAAAAGAGCGAATTGAATTGAGTATGAAAATGAGGAGAGTCTCTCTCCTATTTATACAAATCCAAGAGTATGTCATTCTTCACTTGAGCCGACCCAACAATATATAAATAACAGTTTATTATTATTAGGCCGACTTGACCTTTGGCTTGTATGTGAATTCTTTCAGGGTAATATCTCCCGAAGCTACCCAAAAACATCAACACAGAAGAACATGTCTGGGTCTATTTTTTGCAATTTTTTGGTGGATTCTTTTACAAGATTTGTGAGTTTTTCACAGTTAAAAATCACGCAAGGTTTTAAGAGTCAAGCCCTTAAGATTAAAAGATGAAGACATAATAAAACAACCTTTAGGAAAAGATGTGGGAATTATGAATTCACAGTCTTACCTTTTGGTTTGACTAATGAACCTACATCATTCATGAACTTGATGAATAGTGCCTTCAAAGACTACCTAGACAAGTTTGTACTTGTATTCTTAGACAATATTTTAATATATTCTAAGAAAGAAGAACATATGCAACACTTGAGATTTGTCCTACAATGGTTAAGAGAAAATAAGTTGTATGGAAAGTTGTGAAAGTGTACCTTCTTCCAAAGAGAAGTTAAATACCTAGGCCATATTATTTCTACAAAATAAATTGTAGTAGATCCTTCAAAGGCCAAGGCTATCCTAGAATGGTCAGTACCTACGAATGTGCATGAAGTGCATAGATTTATGGATTTTTCTAGGTACTATAAGAAGTTCATTTTGAACTTTTCAAAAAATTCCATCTCTATCACTTCACTTCAAAGAAAATGAAAATGTTTTGAATGGTCAAAAAAGTGTGAAGAGGATTTTTACATTCTGAAGGAGAAGTTGACCTCTACACCAATTCTTAAGAGTCGCAAATGTAGAAGGTAATTTTGTAGTTGTCCTTGATTCTTCATATGAAGGTTTGGGTGGTGTTTTAATGCAAGATGGACAAGTAGTAGCATATGAGTCCAAGAAGTTATGACTATATGAGAAAATTTATGCTTCACATTATTTGGAGTTAGCTGCAATTGTGCATGCTCTCAAAGTGTGGAGACACTACTTGTTAGGAAAGTCATTTGATCTTAAATTGAATAATCAAGGTTTCAAGTATATCTTCACCCAACCAAATTTTAATGTGTGGTAAAGATGATGGTTGGATTTTTTATCAAATAATGACTTTGAAATAAATTATATAAAAGGAAAGGAAAAAACCGAGTTGTTGATGCATTGAGTAATAGAAGGCATATTGTGGCAATGGTCTTGATTCAATCCACTTTTTGAGATTAGGTAATAAGAAATTATTCAAGAGACAAATTCTATGAGCAGGTCAAAAGAGCACTATCTGAGAATCCTCAAGCTATCAGGTATGAGGGATACCATTTTGAAATCAATGGACTAATGAGATACAAAGATAGAATGTATGTTCCAAATTAGAATGATTTGAGAAATATTGTTTTGAGAGAAGCAAATTGTGCTCCATATTTTGGTCATCTAGGAGTAACAAAACTATTAACGGATGTGAAACAACTTTATTTTTGAAAGGAATGAAACAAGATGTTGCAAGATTTGTAGCAAGATGTTTGGAATTTCAGCAAGTCAAAGTCGAGAATCAACATCCAATAGGATTGTTGTACCTCCATGACAGTCCTCAATGGAAATGGCAAGTGATTAGCATAGACTTTGTTCAAGTCTTACCCATGTCTAGAAATCAATATGACAATTCTTGTAGTGGCGGATAAACTCACAAAGGTAGTTCATTTTAATGTAGGAAACCTTATAGAAGGAGCATCCATCTTAGCAAGAAAATTTGTGCAATAAAGTTTTAGATTACATGGAGTTCTTGAGAATATTATCTCATATAGAGATGCATAGGTGATTTCAAGATTCTAGCAAACCTTTTTTTCAATGCTAGGTCAGATTATCATCAAATAAAGATGGTCAAACGAAGAGAGTAAATCAAGTACTTGAGGATTTGTTGAGGATGTATTGCATGGATAAAAAATATAAGTGGGAGGAGTACCTTCCACTAGTTGAGTTTGCTTATAACTCATACCATTCTACGATAAAAATGGCTCCTTTTAAAGCATTGCATGGAAGGAAGTGCTAAAATCCTATAATTTGGGATAAACTAGATGATAGGATTAACCTTGGGCCAGAAATGCTAATAGAAATGGAGGAGAAAATTAAACTAATCAAGAAAAGATTAACATAAGCAAATGATAGGAAGAAAAGTTATGTTGATGCCAAGTGTACTCCACAACTATTATTGGTAGGAGATAAGGTACTCTTAAGAGTCAAGCCCCAAAAGAGCTTGCAGAAAATAGACCCACGACTATTATTGATAGGAGATAAAGTACTCTTATGAGTCAAGCCCCAAGTATACTCCACGACTATTATAATCTTAACCTTTTTTTTTTATTTAGTATTTTAGAAACTAAATTTAGAGAACTACAATTCTTGTTCTTATCACATCTTCAAATCTTGAGTATAGACATCCCAAATTATTCATTGAAGTTCCAATTTAGCTAATTTCAAGAAGAAAATGGCCACTTTTGACCCCCTTTTTGTCCTCCATATCAAAAGTATTGGTGGCTTTACTATGGATGTTGCTATGTATTGGTGGCTTTCCATTTGTCTTTAGTAGCTACTGTTAGTTTTTCATGATCAGATATATTAAAACAAAAAGCACTTAGAAAATGCAGCACATAAAACAATTAACACAGCAAGATACCCTGGGAAAACCCTCCAACCTGAGGGAGAAAAACCCAGCCAATATATCTCTTATATATTGATAGAATAAAAGCAGCAATCTGCTTACAACTCAGGCACAACACAATGCCAATTTGATACAATGAATAATAGCATCTCCCTTAGATACAAGATACAACTGAATATGTTCTTCCTTGAATCAATCTGCTGCTGCTACAGAATGATGATCTGCCGCTTGCATATAATTCGAACTTGATCCGTCAATGAATGATCACAACTTGTATATATACAAGTTACAACAATGAGAAGGTTCGCACCTCTTCAAGAAGGAGGTCGGCCTCATTTAGAGAAGACATGATACTTCATAATGATAGTTGGCCACAATAGAAGAACACATCCCTTCAATAAATCGCGACCCAAGGAAGCATGATGTCGGCCTCATTAAAATTACATCTCTTAATTAAATCGTGCCTCTTCAATAATTAAATGCAATTAACATGGATCGGCCTCTTTATCAAATCGATGACTCTATGAATTAAATAGCCCTCGGCTATTATTTAATTTATCATCATGAAGGAGATCGCTGGGAGTATACAATCGACGCTGCCAAGAACATCAACACTCCCTCTCAGCTAGGGAGGATATTTCCAGCTACACAAGACATATCACCTCATCGTGATGTCTACCACAATGGCTACACCCATATGTGGAAAGGAAAGATATCACCTCATCGTGATATCAGATATCACCTCATTGTGATATCAACCATCATGGCTACACCCATGTATGGTATGTACAAGTGCTCATCACTCAATGTGATGTTGTCACCTCACCGTAACGTTCACCATGGCTCTCCCCGAGGGTGAAACACAAGTACAAGAAAATCATCACGCACTCTCTCATGTGATGCTGTCATGGTGTCACACACATGACATCCACCATGGCTCTCCCAGAGGGTGGAAACAAGGGCTTTCACCTCAAATCTCAAAGAGAAATGCATTAAAGAGGATCACTGATACTAAAACTCCTTCTCAGCTAGGGCTTGATTCTCCACCATACCAAGCTTGTCTCGAAAGTACACAAGCTTTATCCGGGAGAGAGGCTTGGTGAGAATGTCTGCCGACTGCTCATCGGTGCTGATATACCTCAACCGAACTGCTTTCCTCAATACCATATCTTTGATATAGTGGTATTTGATCTCAACATGCTTAGTTCTATCATGAAACACAGGATTGACAGAAAGCTTCACACAACTCTGGTTATCACAATGAATGATAGTAGGCTCCATCTGAATCTTCAAGTACTTGCATCAATCTTTTGACCTCATCGTCCAAGATTGCCTGCAATGCTTGCCTTAGAGAAGTGGATTCCAGCATACACCTCTGTAGAGATACATGGCTATCCTCTTCGACCTCATCCCAGAACACCCTATACTGAATAGGTTTGCGGAGCTACCAATGTTAAATCCAGGTTGTCTGACTTGAGCAATTCTTATCTCAACTGTCGAAGAGAATCTTCAAGGATTTAGCATCAGGCCTTCCAACTTCTACTCCAAGAGCCACGGAACCCCCTCTGAAGGTTAATTTCTCCTCTTCGAAAAGATTGATCACAATGACAACCTAAATAGGTTCTTCCTTTTCGAGAGATGTCTTCAGCCACCACCTCAGTCCCATGGCTGTAAGATGTGTCTCCATTCTTCAACCTACAAGATGCATCAAGCTCTTCTTGAAAGCAATCTCTTACGCTTCTTGGTCCGTCCTGAAAGCATTAAGAAGAGATTACTAATAGTTCATGAAACTCAACTATCTTGAAGAGAAGTACCATTGCTGGAAGCATACATGATTGACTATCTCAATGTTATAGCATGAATTAATAACAACATAACAAATTCATTAACATTATTCAACCATGCAATACTTATCTCATTGAAATCAGGATCTCCTTAATTAATCCCAGATAATTAATTCATCATTCATCTTCATTGTTGTCTTTCTTCCATCTTTACTGTGCTTGGAAGAACTAATCTCAGCATAACAAAAGACAATCTACATAGATTTCATTACGTAGTCAGCATATAGAACCAGACTTCTCAAAGAATCGAGGCTCTATCACAATTCATGCATATAGAAAATCAATCATAATCATAATTTAGTTCTTTTATTTCAAAGTCACACTCAAAAATTAGCATGAAACAACTTGCAATGAATAATTGTTAACTCTAAAGAATCTTATCCCAATGATCACCATTTACTGGTCACACGCAATCCAAGCAAACGATGTCAGATTTGCACAACTCAACAAACTGAAAGTATAAACAAAAATACTTATCTCTTTATTTATTCTGATGGGTGCAAATACTAGAAATAGTAAGATACGTTGCTCTTGCACTCAGATTAGTACACAACCTTCACGGCTTGAACACAAGCCCTTTGCAGGGTTAAATATGAACATGGTCTTTGACCGTTCAAATTTACGATGCACTCTGTTTCCAGCTGCAATCCACCAGATTATAAAACAGATGCAACACGCTTACTGGCAACACTCAGAGAGTTAGAGATGGATAAGATCATCACTCATAAATTTTATCAGATCTACACAACTTAGCAGACTGAGTTTCACAAAAAAATATAAACAACAAAAAATACTTATCTCCAATCAGAGATGCCTTTCAGATTTCAATCTCTTTTAGCCATTATGAACGGCTTGACAGAGAATTGACGAGCCTCAACCCAACATTAGAAGTGGTTCTTGAATAGAGTCAAGATCACAAGCTTACGGCAATCATTAATGCCTCCCTCTTGCAATCTGGTTCCGTCAAAGAGTGTTGAAAAACCGCACAAGAGTTCCTTATGTGCCTTAGAGTTTGCAAAGGACTCAAATTGATGCAATAGCTTCAAATCTCCAAAATTGTACACATAAATTTTGTGCTCCAACACCACAACTATATGGTCCCAAATCACAATCTTGTTAGGAGGGAATTGAGGATACGAACCCCCGACAACTAGTACCAAAATATTGCACTGGAATAACATCTCCACGATTCCAATACCACCGCCATTGTTGAAATCTCGATGGAATGTTTCTCTGAAAGGATCGCAATTATAAATTTGGAAGTCCTGCTTTGTGCCAATAGAGAAATAGCCAGAATCCTACATTTATCAATATCCATGATATGATCCCGAGAATTAGCGGATTTTCAAAGACGGTGCTCTCATACACAATCCGCTATATGCCCGGTTTTAGCAATGAAACTGAATTATCGAAAGCCAAAATAATATGAGCCCGATCTGCGATTGTTGGAACCAGCATACTCGAATGCTTAGTGCTAATTGAAATACACGCCTTCAATTCAGACACGGGTAATGGCTATGATGTCCTTTGGAGAATCACAAACATGGAGACGTAAGCCTAGAGAAGGCATCGGTAATGATCGTGGTTCTTTAAGAAGCTCAACTAGTATGTTCATGGACTAGGCAGCAATACGACTTTTGACCACAGTTGTTGGCAAAAAAATTCAAGTGCTCTATTTACCCAGACTGTATAACAAATTTGATCACTTGATTTCGGATCTTCACACAAACCCGCTCCGATACCATGTTAGTTTTTCATGATCAGATATATTAAAACAAAAAGCACTTAGAAAATGCAGCACATAAAACAATTAACACAGCAAGATACCCTGGGAAAACCCTCCAACCTGAGGGAGAAAAACCCAGCCAATATATCTCTTATATATTGATAGAATAAGAGCAGCAATCTGCTTACAACTCAGGCACAACACAATTCCAATTTGATACAATGAATAATAGCATCTCCCTTAGATACAAGATACAACTGAATATGTTTTTCCTTGAATCAATCTGCTGCTGCTACAGAATGATGATCTGCCGCTTGCATATAAACTCCTTCTACAGAATTCGAACTTGATCCGTTAATGAATGATCACAACTTGTATATATACAAGTTACAACAATGAGAAGGTTCGCACCTCTTCAAGAAGGAGGTTGGCCTCGTTTAGAAAAGACATGATACTTCATAATGATAGTCGGCCACAATAGAAGAACACATCCCTTCAATAAATCGCGACCCAAGGAAGCATGATGTCGGCCTCATTAAAATTACATCTCTTAATTAAATCGTGCCTCTTCAATAATTAAATGCAATTAACATGGATCGGCCTCTTTATCAAATCGATGATTCTATAAATTAAATAGCCCTCGGCTATTATTTAATTTATCATCATGAAGGAGATCGCTGGGAGTATACAACCGACGTTGCCAAGAACATCAACAGCTACCCCTTATGTGATTGGCACTTAGCTCTTTCCCTCTCAAGACCTTCATTGTTAGCTTTCATTGTAGGTATAGCCCACCCAAAGCATTTTGTGTCAAGAAATTTTCAGGTTTCTAAAACCCTTTCTAGAAATTTCCATATATAATAATGTGTGTGTGTGTTGATGAATAAGTTGTTGTCATGGGGACAGCTCCCTTTCTATTAAATTCCAAAAAAACTACAAGCCTCAAGTATGAGGGAAATATATTACATTGCCCTCAATTAATTATTGTTGTGCAATAAGAAGAACAACCTCCCTTCAGCTCCTTTGGTCACTCGGATTGTTGTGAGGACAAGAGGTCCAAATTTGTACTCATGAATCTTCAGCAACACTGTAGAAAATAGATTGAAACATTCATGAAGTAGGATTTTAAGGTTCAAAAGATCCTTGTTAAAGACCACCAATATCTAAAATGGCAGACTGGTGATTATAGTTGGAGATGGCCTTGAATACCTCAAATGTCAATGAAAATCATGACAAAGTCTTCCAAGATTGCAGTGTCATGAACATGGCCGTTGCTGAAAAATCTCCTTTCAATCGTGGATAAGATTGTGTCTTCCATTAGCGAGACTAGAATGTTGAAAAGTCGCACAATCTACATAGACAAATCCTCCTCCTTGCATTTGCATTGATTCCTAAGGAAAAAAGGACCTTGCTAATCTATTTGAAAGATTTTGGATGAACTTCAAATTATCTATCCAAAGCAAAAGCACTCTATGGAGTAATTAGAATTGCAATTGCAAAAAAATGGAAAAAGATTTTCATTGAGGGAGATACAATGATGCCACTAAACGCACTGAAAAAGATAACAATGCATTTTGAAGACTTAACAAAATCATTCTAGAAACATTGGGAATGATGGAAAAATATGATTACTTTTTCAAAAATTCTGGAAATTACCCTGCTTATAAGAGCCGTTAAGCAAAGAAGAAATAAGAGTAGATGGGTAATTGCTTCCTCTTTGCAAAATGACCCCCAACTTAACCTCTCAATAAGGCAAAATGAAAACGAGTTTACTAGGACTTAAACACTTAACAAGTAAAAGATGGATAATCACAATAAAGAAACTGAGCTCAAATTTCAAAATTATTACTACAAATTTTGAGACATCTAATGCCAAGTTTAAGATTCTTCAAGTGAGGAATCCATTATGTGGATCAAGAAACTAGTGTCATTGAAGATTGGTGCCTGAGGAAATGGAAGCTTATTCTTATAGAGGTTATTACAGATGAGAATTTTGCACAACTAGGTAATACAAAGTTATTTCTTGCTTGATAGGATGCCAGACTAAGTGGTGGTGGCACACTTAGTGCTGCTCTAGCTTCCCTACCTAATCCTAGTCAATCAAGGGATAGGCCAAATGTCATAAAAATAGAACATTTGTTGGCAGTACATTCCGTTTTGACATACTCAACTAGCTCAAAAATCATTGAAGATGAGATTAGTGGCATGGAATTTGGTCTAATGCTTCAACTAGACCATATGTGTCAGATGTAGAAAGTTTGATGAACTTTATACAATACCAAGCTGAGTTAGGCAAAAGAATTTATAAATTGTTTGAAAAACTCCTGCTGCCCTGAACTCAATTCCTGAATTCTCACATATTATCAGTGAGGGAGAAGCTTACTTTGAAGTAAAACCAAATTGAACAAAAAGGAAAGTGATGGAAGACCCTGGAGCCTGCAGGTATATGAGCGAGAGCAATGGAGGATGGGACAAGATATTAATCTCCAATTCCTCTTGATTAGTCTGCAATGACATTAGAAGACTCCTCTGATGAGGATGGCCAAAATTGTGAAAAGGAAAAACTAAGGAATGGTAGAGACTAGGAGAAAAGTACCCCCAAACAACTCTCACAGTCCATTTTTAAATTGTCTCGATCAAATAAAATAATGAAGACTGAATGGTATATTATTTGTTATGAGCATTCATATCAAATGAGCAAAATTTGGTATTCTTTAACTTAGCTCAAGTTTTTGCAAATGGGGATCTACTAGATAGTTTGCACTTTGCTCTCATTTCTTCTATAAGATTAGGATATATACCAGGTGGATGGTAAAGCTAATTTAGTTGGGGAGAGGAGGTGAGAACATGTAAAATCCCACCCTTATTTTTTTCCATAAACTTCACAACTCGCACCCGTTAGTGTTAGCCCAAAATGCAATGATAGACAATTGGAAGCAACCCTTCACTATCTGGTCACCCAGATCCCGGAGAGGGCAAGGTGAGAGCATGCAGTGTAAGGGGATCTGAATGTAATAATAATGTTGGAAGTAAACAAGTAAGCTATTAGCAGCAAGCCAACCAATAGAGAAAGTAAAGTACTTGGTGGCAAAGCCAACCACTTCCACTTTTTAGCGGGCTACAAGAAAGTAAATTAAAGTAAAGCACTTGGCGGCACAACCGGCCACTTCCACTTTTCAACGGGCTACAAGAAATGAAAGGAAAAATCGACCACTTATTCAAGGGGAGTGAAGTGCAAAATAACTGATAGTAAATAGCTGATTGGTACTACCATTTCAGCATTACAATATGATGTCCAATACATGAAATCATAAGCATTACAAATCAAAATGATGGCCTAATGATACAACAAGCAACCCCTGCAACATATGAGTGATTAGGCAACATAAATCATGAAAAAACATGAATATATCAGGTCTGATCATACTGAAGCAACAGTCTGATATGAAAGGACAGCAAACTGGAAACCTTGATCAGCCCTCAAGAATTCATCATATCTCCTTCAAATCACCTCGGAATGAACCCAAATCATTTGCGAAAGAAAGAGCATACCTAGGCAACCAAGACCAAGTATCAAGCTGCCATCTACAAGCCCAAAAATCACTGGCACGCAACCCGAGGCACCTTCAACAAACTATACAGCCTCCCAAAAAGGGCGACCAACAGGGAAAATTCATATACTCCACCAAAAATTACCAAACTCTAGGCAAAGGGGCGCCCAGGTATGAGGAAAATATAGAGCCAGTACCCACAAAATAGTTCCAACTCCTCCAGTCAGCGCGAACATAAACATGGGTCAGCTATGCATAATCCAGCAACATCAAAATTCTGATAAACACTCCAGAAACACCTCCAAATTGCAAACCATCACACCCACACACCAAAACTACTAGAAAACATCAAAGCTAACAAATACTGAAAGGAAAGATAAAGCCATCACCATATGTAAGCTCAACTACAATCCCTGAAATGGAGCTACAACTCTGTTCAACTAGGAGATATCTTTCCTCAAAGCCCAAGGAGATCACTTATGCATTTCGGTAGCACTCCATTGTATCAAATTCAGCATAACCAATGAGAGGAAGGAGGGTGTATATATAGCCTCAAAGACCCAGAAGTTTGAAATGCAATTCCCTCCAAAAAGGGACGCCACCTTTGGAGCAATATTATATTTAATAAAAATCACTTAATCCCACATACTTTGGTGTCCACCCTCAATATGCATAAATTTAACTTAAAATGCTTAAGTTCATATCTTGGCATCCACCTTTAGCATTGCATAATATTTGCTTTATAAAACAACTTAAGTCATCAAGCTAGGTGTGGGGGCAAAAAGGGCCACTTGACATTATAACATTAACTTAAGTTGCAAACCTTTCCATTTTTGACCTCCAAGAATGTTGGAGAAGTCACTGCTCAAAATATCAAGAGCCAAACACTGCATTGCCACACTACTAGAAATAGTAACCCAGTGCTAAACTGCTGCCAAAACCCACTGTCAGAAATAGCACTTACTAAAAATAGCATACTGCTAAAAATAGTGACTCCAAACTCAAAATGAGCACATTCCGAGTAGCCATCGTAACTTACTAAAAATAGTAAGTCTAGATATAGACACTACTAAATATAGCAATGACTACCCACCAAAGCTCTCTGAAAACCCAGAAAGACCCAAAAGGCAAACTGGCAAACTCCCATAAAGAAATCCTGAAAAGCTGACAAGAAACCTCCAAGAATTTAGGAAACCCCAAAAATGCCTCCAAGTAACCCACGGGACTTTGGAAATAGGCTATCGGCCACTGAAAAGCATAGGGCTAAAAAAGGGGACATTATAGAATGGGGAGAATTTTTAACCAGGCATGCATACATGTTAGTCATTTTTTCTTTCTTTCAAAGGTAGTCAATGCTGGCAATCCCTGCCATTCTTATCTGCAACTACAAAAGCTTTCTTTATGGTTTGAAGCCAATGTTTTCTATGTTAGATGTCCTGTTTGGCAAAATAAGTCTTTGTCATGAGGAGAAAAATTCAGAAGATAGTGTTTTATGGTAAGGTGACACAAAGTAACAATATTGGACACTAACTTTGGTGCATTGGTCAAAATCTTTATTGCAATGATCTTCAAGTTAGGGATATAGGGAATTTACCTGGCTACTCTCTATCAGATATATGACATGCCTAGATGAAGGTATCATAAGTAAATGCCATGATAAAAAATGCATACTATGAATCCACTCTGGAACCATTCAATTTTGATGGTAGGCTAAGATATTAAAAGGTGATTGCAAATATATGAATATGAAGCCATTAGCAAATAAAGTGAAGTTTGGTATAGAATCTTTGTGCTCCCCTGATTCTCAAGAGAGGATCTGCTGGGAGCTCTGCTGTTGGGTGATTATCATTTTTTTTTCCAACAAGATTAGATATATATAAATGAAGATATCAATGTGTCTCAAGGTTATGGTACCGAATAAATTTTTGGTACCCAGGGATGGAAGGGCTAAGTAAAAAATGGAGTGGGTTTGTTTCCATAGCACCTATTCTTTCCACACTCAGTTTTGATTCAGAGTGAAATGCAAATATGTGATAGTTGAAGGTTCTAATGAAGTGAAGCATAGTGATTTACTGAATCTCAGCTTGATGATGCTTTGGACATGAAATTTCTAATTTCTAGCAGTACATTTTTTATGGGCTCTTATACTCTTGGACTTCATGTAACAATGGTGACAGTAGAGGATATAAGGTAGACAGGAAAATGATATTGTATGTGCATTCATATCAGTAATAAATAGGACTTTTTATCATTATGGATGATGAATGCTTGGAATTTTCATACAATATTCTGCAAAATGACTAATTTAAAAACGTCTAGGCTATTTTTTCTAAAGTTTGCCTGAGGTTCCACCCCTGAGAGACAAAATGACTTCTCTCTATTGATAGATAAGGCACTGTTATCCCTTGCTTTGGTTTGCCAGTGAAAATAACTTACAAGTGGAGACATGTACCTTGAAGTTTGACGGATCTTTATGCCCAGATTGCTTGGATTGTACAACAAGATGGCCACAGGGAGCATTGCCAACAAAGTAAACATTAGAGAGGTCTCCAATTAGAGATTGTAAGGCAGACTCTGCACACTGTTCATAGAAAGGAACAACACAGACACATATGTTACTTACTACCCTCAAGAAATAGCTTAAAAAAACAATCAATAGTATTAGTTTAGAATCCTTTCTCTAGTTTACCTTACGCAATGTTTCTTCTTTAGCATACAGTTTCTCTGGAAAGTGCCATACGGGATTATCTTCTGAAGCACCATATGGAGTACCATGGATAATGAGATAAAGTCTGTGATCAAGTGCCCTGTGTAGTGACCTGTAGAAAAAATCAACTATTTAATAGAAAAAGTATATCTGATACAAAATACAAGACATTAGAAGTATCTAGAGTCAGTTTCTCTCCTCATTCCAAAGCCTAAAAATTAAGACTAAACAGCAATATAAAGTTGTTACTTAAGAAGTCACTCTCATTCAAGACCTCCCTTTTGAAGCAAGCTCACTGTTTTTAATTTTTAAGGTAATATAATCCAAAGACATCAATGGTCACTCCCTATGATCTGCACTACCTTACAAAGTTTAACAAATCAAAGAGCATAGTGTTAAATGGAAAAGATGAAGCAATGTTCACCATGATGGCGTTCAACTTTTAAAACAACCTTTTGTTATTTGATTTGTCGGCTTCTGTAATTCTTGGAGCTGGTGTAAAGTCCACTGCTCGCTCTTCTCTCTCCCTAAAGACAAAATAAGTTACATTATCACTCTAGATAACATATAAGGAATATTGAAAAGGCAAGAAAATAGAAACATACTTTGTCATGGGCTTCTGCAAAAATTCATCTGGGTATTGTCTACGATACTGGTGCTGCCATTGGAACCTGAACAAAGAAAAATCAGGTAAGTGTAGCTGTTCGGCAGACATATACACCGATCCTACAGATGTACTATGTAATTAGAGTTTACAGATTTGTATTAACTATTACTCATGTGTAATGGTAGAAAAAGAGCTGAAATAAACATGATGAAGCACAAAATGAAGAATTTAAACAACTAAGTCCTGATAGCAGAAACAGTGATCTAGCCAATCATTTATTAGAAGTCCTGATATTACATTGTATCTTGGAAATAATTTGCACTTAATTCCATAAAGGATATCAAATATCATAAATAATGTGTCCATGTCTTCATAGGTTCATCAATCTAAATTCTATACAAATTCAGAAATTTTCCAGATCAAAACCCCTAACTATAAACTCTTTCTGTCATTTCAAAATTAATATCTAGAATTAATAGTTCTTGTTATATCTAAAAAAGCAAGGGACAGACATTGCATTCATAATCCCTCTTATTTTATGAATGATGAGAACATTCCTTTCCCTGTTCCATATCCCCAAAGAATTTGAAGTTGTCAAATATCTTAAAAAAGATCTGTTAAACATCTTAACAATAAGTCTCTATCTCAAGTTGATCTAATTGTCCATAAGCTTGTGACAATGGAAGCCCATCCTTGTATTTCAGAGAGAAAAAATTCTTCAAAACCACTGTGCCTATTTTCAGCTAGTTCTGTGTACAATAATTGAAGTTATTGAACAGCTCAAGGCTATGGGGTGTGCCTGGCAATTGAATGCAGCATCTATTTCTGTTAGATTTACTTCATTCTACTGTTATTTTTGTATCTACATATTTTTAATTTTCATCTCAGATGGTATTTTTTGTCCTGATTAGCATTCCAAATGGAAATGCATTGCTGAATGATGCACTTCTTTCTATTCCATAAGTTTTATTACCAGGAGATAATTGTTCCTGAAAATTGCTAGATACCTGTTAGAGATACTGTAGTGTTTTAAGCTATGAAGGTATGATCCACTGCATATCAATAAAGTCCTCGTCTTATTACTCAATAATATTGAATGAGTTTTCCCGTGAATTTCATAGACCCTATTATTCAACAATATCAAATTGATTTGTCATCATATTCATGACACTGGAATCTAGATATGGCAATATGGATGCACAATCCATGAAAACTTTGTACTGAATCTAGATCAGTGCTGCTTTAATACTGAAGGATTAGTACTCAAAATAGGTCTTCTGGCCTGCAGAGGCATTAGATGCATTAGCTGGGCAATCTGTAATATCCCTAAATAGGGATAATAGAAAAACAACAATATCTCCAAAAATATGCAATAAAAAATTCTGAAATTTTATTTGCAAGTAGAAAACCCATCAACAAACTCATATATATGCTCAAAATATTTTTCTGATTTTTCTATAATTTTATAGGAATTTCTGAATATTTCTAAATATGAAAAAGTTGCAGAAAATCCACAAAAACTGTCCAGAAATTTCAGAAATGCATTACAATGATTTTTCTTCTATTTTTTTGAGATAAAACTGCAATGAGTATGCAGATTTAAACATAAAATACCTCATACTTTGATCAAACCCTAGTCATCTTCCAAATATGGCATCAACTCCCAAAATAAATCAGCGCTAGGTCTGATTTTTTGTTGCCGTCCTCAAGAATGTTCAGAAATATAAAATACCATGCTGAAGTTACTCCAAATTTGAACCTTAGACTCTGATTTTTTTCTCCAATTTGGCCCCCAAACCTGATAGACAATTGCAGCCTTGAAAATTGATGTGCTAGGGTTTCACAAACCAAAGCTCTTCCACCAAAACACACCCTTCTAACTAGAGGGAGCCCGTATGTCTCTCCGAAACCAAGGATACTCAAAGGTTTCAGACCTTAAGCCAAGTTGCAGCAGCAATAAACAGAAAACTCACAACATAATGAGCTCTAAAAACCCCTAGAGAGTTATATAATAAATCCAAAAGAGATGAATTAATCTCAGCCCTTGAATCACCACCTCTTAATTCAAGGCTCCACATCAAAAACCTAAAAATTGATCCAATAAGCTCCTTGAAAACCCATGCCCCCTTTGCTTTTTTATCACATGCTTTTTAAAATCACTTAAAATACATAAAAAGGGGACAACTTAAGTCTTTTGGCTAGGAGTTACTTAAGTTTCCTAAAAAGACGTGCCCACAACTTAAAATAACTTAAGTTCACTTAAGTTGCATAAAAAGATGTGCACACAACTTAAGAACAGAATTGGGAACAAGCCAAAGAGACTCCAATACTTACCCAATGATGCTCTAAGTCCTCTTCCTCTTGGGTAATCCAAGGAAAGGACAGCTAATATGTTGTTAATCCTCATCGTTTGAGTTGGGGATATTACAATTCTCCTCACCCAAAGAATGCTTGTCCTCAAACATTTGTAGACTAGGATGCTTAAAAATCTCCTCTCCTTCCCATCTTGCATCCTCCAAAGGCAAGTTTTTCCATTTGATGAGATATTTAGAAATTACCTTACTACTCAACATTTTCTCTCTCACTTGCAAAAATGTTTTTGGAATGAGTATCAATTTACCTTCTTCATCCATGAGAGGCAGTTCTATAGGAGTCACATGCTGTCCAAGAGCCCTTTTGAGGCATGACACATGGAAACATTGTAAATTTTGCTTGTAGATGGCAGCTCCAACTCATATGCTACTTCACCAATTCGTTTAGTCACTTTGAAAGGCCCATAAAACCTCAGTTTAAGCTTTTCCGCCCTACTTACTTTCAATGAAGATTGTCTATAAGGTTGAAGACGCAGAAATACCATGTCTCCTACCTCAAAAGACCTCTCAACTCTATGGCGATCAGCATATTTCTTCCGTTGTTCCTATGCAATCTGAATATTATCCTTAAGTGCCTTAAGGATATCTTGGTTCTCTTTTGCCCACTCAAGAGCTTTTGGAGCTCTAGAATTAAAAAAAACAAATCCACAAATGTAGAAGCTTCATAACCATACAAAGCTTTGAAAGCAGCCATACCTATGCTCATAAGATATGTAGTGTTGTAATAAAATTCTGCCAAATGTAACCACTTTGCCCATGCTTTTTGCTACCCTAAGAAATAGTTCCTCAAGTAGCCTTCAAGCCATTTATTTACAATTTCAGTTTGACCATCCGTTTGTGGATGATAACTAATGCTATGATCAAGTTTTGTTCCAGCTAGCTTCATCAACTCTTGCCAAAAAGTGTTGATGAATATGCGATCTCTATCACTTGCAATTCTTTTTGGCACACTATGAAGTCTGAAAATTTGTTCAAAAAACAAACCAGCAACTTGTGGGGCTTTAAACTCAAAACGCATTGGCATGAAATGAGCATATTTAGTGAGTCTATCCACCACAACAAAAACACAATCCTTACCATTGACCTTAGGCAGCCTAGTAATGAAATCCATCAATATTTGATCCCACTTTTGATTGGGAATGGGAAGTGGTTGTAACAACCTTGCTGGGAAAGAAACTTCAGCCTTGCTTCTTTGGCACTCTATGTATCCCCTCACATGTTTGAGAACATCATCTTTCATACCTTTCCATGAGAATCTTCAACGAATGTACCTGTATGTCCTCAAATAACCCAGATGACCAGCAAGCTGATTGTTATGGACAGCAATAAGAATCTTATGTTTGAGCTTACTTTCCAGTACTAAATAGATTCTATCCTTATAATAGATGACATCATTCACAACACTTTATACCTTTCATCATTGATTTTATCATTTAGAATATCACAAGCATGCTGATTTTTTAAATATTCTGCCAATACGTGATCCTTCCAAGAAGCTAAAATTTCTAAAAGTGAGCAAAATGAAGGGTCTCTAGATAATGCATCAGCAACAACTTTATTTTTTCCCTTGACAAATTCAATGTCAAAATCATACCCTTGAAGCTTACTTACCCAACGTTCTTGTCTCTCATTTAATCCTTTTTGCTCCATGAAAAACTTGAGGCTATTATGATTAGTCCTCACTTAAGTCACAAGATTCGCCGAATTTCAAACATGAAATTCGAATTTTGGCGAACTTCAAACTTTTCTATTAAATTCGTTAAAATTTTCCTTGGGATTCGTACAAAAAAAATCAAATATGTTTTTTATTGAAATACATTTGAATGTTGAGCCATAGGTTTCTTTTTCCTAACATGTTTGTCTCGTGTCTCCTTGGTCTTTGAGAAACAAATCCTCCGTGCTATTTATTCGATAAGAATAGCAAAAGGAAGGCGCAATGCAGGAGACCGGAAGCATCCTTTCCGCCCTTGCCATCACGTGATGGATGACGGGCTAGGGGTCCCTACATTGCACATGGTCAATGAATCCAGACACACTCTTGAAAAATTGGTTTCTCATTATCGAACCTAATTAGTAATTACCAACCCTCTAATAGTCAACCCTCTACGACCATCAATTTTAGAGTCGGTGAAAGAATAAAATCCTACATCAATAGCTCGTTGAATAATGCAACGGCCGCAATGAACATCACAGGCTCGACTATTGTTGGAAAATAAATAACTACTCCCATGGTTGCTGCGTTTTCTTCTCGGGGACTAAGTAAAGCATATCCACTTATTCTCAAGCCTATTATGATTGCTCTGAGCGCCAACATTTGGCAGTCGTGGGAGATGGTTACGAATTTAAGTCAATGACTTAAATGGCCTGCCCTCACGTGACTGGCGTTGCAATGCTGATAAAAGTCGTGCATTCGATGTGGAGCCCCGCAGCCATAAAATTTGCTCTCATGACATCTTCTTACATTGTTGACAATGAAAAGCATTCCATTAAAGATTCATATACTATGCAAGCTGTTGGCCCCTTTTCTATGGGTGCAGGTCACATAAATCCCAAAGGTGCGGTGGATCCTGGACTTGTCTACAATTTGGAGCCTCAAGACTACACCAAACAACAAATTGATCTGCTCTCTCAACTACACCAAACAACAAATTGATCTACTCACCAATAAAGCCTGCCCCAGCTCTAGTTTGGAAGCCACTAATCTCAATTACCAATTTATGTCGAGTCCAAGGTCAGCAGTGATAAAACTCTGCCTTTATCAATGTTTGTCGAGTCAAGTCATTCTCGGACGCAATCACAGAGAAATTTCGGATATTGTTATATTTTATTTATAGTTTTTATTTTTTAATATTAACATTTAATAAATTAAACTATCATATTTTAAAATATTCAATTTAGATTTTAAACTATTTATATATAAAATTTAACAAATTTAAAGTATTTAAATTAAATTTAACAAATATACTATATTTAATATAATATTGTTTTATTTTAAATTTAACACGTTTATATAAGAAAAATTTGATGTCAATATTTTTTTCGATTTTTTATCCTTGCCAAATTTCATCCAGATTTTATTGTTGCCGAAGTCGAATTCGAATTCGAACCTTGTGACTTAGGTCCTCACTATAAACTTGCTGCCCACAAGATATTGATGAAACTTTTCAAGTGGATGCATGATTGCCAACATTTCCTTGTGATATGTGGAGAACCTCCTTTCAACCTCATTCAATTTTCGGCTCTCATAAGCAATTGGATGCTTGTCTTGCATCAAAACAGCCCCAATACCAATACCGGATGCATCACATTCAAGCACAAAAGATTTAGAGAAATCCAATAGAGCCAAAACAGGACAAGTACTCATTACCTTCTTAAGATGATCCATGATTCTTTGAGTCTCAACCATCCAAACAAAGGCATCCTTCTTGGTCAAATCTGTCAAAGGAGCGGTTAATGAAGAAAACCCCTTCACAAATCGTCTATAGTGTGTGCATAGATCAATGAAGCCCCTCAATTGGGACACGTTCTTTGGTGGTAGCCAATCAAGTATAGCTTGAATCTTCTCCTTATGTGCCTTCACTCCATCATTTCCGATGACATATCCCAAATACAATAGCTCGGGCATACCAAACTCACACTTAGAGGCTTTCGCAAAAAGGGAGTTAGCCGCTAAGATGCTTAACACCTCATCAAGATGCCGAATATGCTCCTCCCATGTCCTGTTGTATACTAAGATGTCATCAAAGAAAACCAACACAAATTTCCACAACTGCTTGTTGAATACATGGTTCATGCAAGATTTAAAAGTAGTTGGAGCATTTGATAACCCAAAGGGCAGCACCAAATATTCAAAATGTCCATAGTGGCACCTGAAAGTTGTTTTATGCACATCTTGCTCCCGAACCCGAATTTGATGGTATCCAAAATGAAGATCTATTTTGGAGAAATACTTGTTCTTGATGGTCTTCTTATTCAATGCACAATAATCAATGCACATCCTCATAGTACCATCCTTCTTCACCAAGACAATAGAAGCGAAGGGACTAGAACTAGGCCGTATATATCTTGCATCCAACAACTCCCGAATAGTCTTCTCAATATCATCCTTGAATCGTTTAGGATGACGGTAGGGGTTGATAACAACTAGTTTTCTATCCACAAGCTCAACAACATGCTCAAATCCATGATCTAGAGGTAGTCCATGTGGTAGATCTAAAAATACCACACTATGCTTGTCCAACAAGCCCTGTATGTCAACCATCCTCATAGTACCATCCTTCTTCATCAAGACAACAAAAGAAGCGAAGTGACTAGAACTAGACTATATATGTCCTGCATCCAACAACTCCTGAATAGTCTTCTCAATCTCATCCTTGAATCGTTTAGGATGACAGTAGGGGTCGGTAACAACTGGTTTTCTATCCACGATCTGGAGGTAGTCCATGCGATAGATCTGAAAATACCACACTATGCTTGTCCAACAAGCCTTGTATGTCAACATGATATCCACGTTGTCCTATATCAATAGACTTATCTGAAATGAAACATCGTACTGCCCACTCAGCCTTTGAATGCCAAAAAACTCTCTCCATCTCCTAGCTGAAATAACTCTAGGAGCATCTGAAGATAAGCCTCGTAATACCACCTTCCGACCACTTGTTGTGAAACTCAACTGCATAGTCTTAAAGTTCATGACATAAGGGCTTATAGAATGCAACCACTAAACGCCCAACACAACATTAGTATCACTATCCTCAATGTTAACCACATAAAAGTCATCAATAAGGGTGTAATTGCCCAAGGTCATACTCAACTATGGGACATGATTAACACAACGCAACATCATGCCACTCGTTGTCCACACTCAGAAACCATCACGCTCCTCAACTTGCAAGCCCCGCTTCTTCACATAGGATGAAATGAAGTTGTGGGTAGCCCCACTATCAATCAACACAACTCGTTGTCCCTGCATGACGCCCTTTACTCTCAAGGCGTTAAAATGAGGAGTGGTAGTGAGGGTTGCAATTGCACCATCCATCTAGGCCAAATCATCCTAGTGCTCATCTATGTCTATCTCCCCAGCCATTTGCTCATGCTACTCATCAAGAACTTGTGTCTCCTCCAATTCATCATCACTAGGTTCCTTAAAGACTTTGATCCAATGGGCCTTGCCCCCACTTTTACACTTATGTCCAAGTGTCCAAGGCTCATGACAATCAAAGCAAATCCTTTTTCATCTCAACTCATCTCTTGAATCACAAGATGCACCACCAACTAGCTTAGACATCTCACCTGTTGGTCTAGTATATTCAAGTTTCTTGTCCTTCCTTTGTAGCCAACTCTGTGATAAGAGTCTCTATGGAAACTTGCTAGGAAACCTAGCCTTGGTGTAGATATCTCCATATTCCTTGCACGCTTAATAGTATCCTGCAAGGTTGGCAGATCAAAAGCTTTGACCCAACCCCTAAGAGGTTTTGACAAACCCTCTATGAACCACGAAATCAACCTCATCTTGGATACATCAAAAACCATTACTGACAACCGCTGAAATTCTGAAATGTATGCATCAAGTGTCCCAACCTATCTCAACTGAGCCAATTCTCTAAAGTGTGCCTCTGAATCCTTGCAATCAAACCGCTCTATCAATGTAGAGCAAAACTGATCATAAGAGACTATCCCACCATGACCTTGTGTCACTAAACCATGAAACCGCCACTCATGTGCAGCTCCTTCAAGGTCAAGGGTAGCAAATTTTATGGCCTCAATCTCCTTCATCTGATTCAGGGCATGGTAAGTATCCAATTTCTAAATCTAAGCCCTCATTGTACTCTTGGATGATCCATCAACACTCGACAAGGATAGACTTCCCAACCTTTTCTGCAACCATAATTTTGCTATCCTTGATTCCATTGTTTCTGCTTTGGCTTTGTGCGTTTGGTGACCTCCAAGTAATCTCTAAAGGAGATAGCTGACTGAAAATCTTCCCCCAAAGCTTGATACTTAGCCAAAAACTCAGCATCCTCGTTGTCCTCCATGGGTTCCTCTTATGTAGGCTCATCCTCTTGTATAAAGGTAGGCATGAAGGGTCTAGATTGTGAAGAACTTGAAGGTTTGCTAGTAGAGTGTTCATTGTTTTTTGCAGCTTTGCTACTGTCCTCTCTTTCCACATGCACCATGTTTCTTCCATTTGCTATGTTGTGAGCCATCTGACTTAAATACAGATTGGTGTTTTGTAACTACCATAGCATTTTTGCAAACATATGTTTTACCTCCTCTTCACTTGATGATGGTTGTTGATCGCTACCTGCCATTATTTCCTTCTATTTTTCTAGGTTATGACCACCTTTTCCAGGCATACAACCAACCCAAACAGGCTGCCAAGTCTTGCAGCTCTGATACCACTGCAATATCCCTAAACAGGGATATTAGAAAAACAACAATGTCTCCAATAATATGCAATAAAAAATTCTGAAATTTTATTTGCAAGTAAAAAACCTGTCAACAAACTCATATCTATGCTCAAAATATTTTTCTGATTTTTCTATGATTTTATAGGAATTTCTGAATATTTCTAAATATGAAAAAGTTGCAGAAAATCCATTACAACTGCATAGAAATTTCAGAAATGCATTACAATGATTTTTCTTGTATTTTTCTAAGATAAAACTGAAATGGGTATGCAGATTTAAGCATAAAATAACTCAAACCTTTGATCAAACCCTGGTCGTTTTCCAAATATGGCATCAACTCCCAAAATAAATCAATGCTAGGTCTGATTTTTGGCTGCTGCCCTCAAGAATGTTCAGAAATATGAAATACCATGCTGAAGTTACTCCAAATCTGAACCTTAGACTCTGAATTTTATCTCCAATTTGGCCCCCAAACCTGATAGACAATTGCAGCCCTAAAAATTGATGTGCTAGGGTTTCACAAACCAAAGCTCTTCCACCAAAACACCCCCTTCTGACTAGAGGGAGCCCGTATGCCTCTCTGAAACCAAAGATACTCAAGGGTTTCAGACCTTAAGCCAAGTTGCAGCAGCAATAAACAGAAAACTCCCAAAGAGATAAATTAATCTCAGCCCTTGAATCACCACCTCTTAATCCAAGGCTCCACATTAAAAACCTAAAAATTGATTCAATAAGCTCTTTGAAAACCCATGCCCCCTTTGCCTTTTTATCACATGCTTTTTAAAATCACTTAAAGTACATAAAAAGGGGACAACTTAAGTCTTTTGGCTAGGAGTTACTTAAGTTTCCTAAAAAGACGTGCCCACAACTTAAAATAACTTAAGTTCACTTAAGTTGCATAAAAAGACGTGCAAACAACTTAAAAATAGAATTGAGAACAAGCCAAAGACTCCAATACATATCCAATGATGCTCTAAGTCCTCTTCCTCTTGGGTAATCCAAGGAAAGGACAGCTAATATGTTGTTAATCCTCATCGTTTGAGTTGGGGATATTACACAATCAGCATTAACTCCCTAGAAATTGAAACTCCCCAACAAATGCTGAACCAAATTGATTTACACACTCTCTAAGGCTGATACCCAGTAGGTCAAACGCCTGTTTGGGTCCCATTTATCTCAGTGTGACATTTGCAGTGGTAATTTTTTTACCTTTCCAGTAAGTCTTGAAACAGATGATACTTCCAACCATCCTTTTACATATTAGTCAAAAAAAAATCCTAGCACCTGTTAAAAAACATAAGACCAATTCAAGTCCATGTTAAGGATCATCTATTGTCCATCAGGTTTTGGCATGGTGGTTAGTTGAAGCCCTCATACTTACTAATATCAACTTAACATAAATCAAAGTCAGGCTTTCAAATATTAGATAATATTTCTTATTGTGGTTTGAATTCATGACATCTGTACAGATTCTTTTCTGTTTTCTGTCCATAACGTCTTTTCTCTGGGTTTGAACTGTCATGTCTATGTCAATTTCTGTTTTGGAAAGTACTGCACTGTGATGATTGTGCAGGTGGTCTTTTTTATTATCAGGAATTCAAACTTAAGACATATATGTACTTTTTTTGTCTATTATCTTTTGGCTAAGGTGTTAACATAGTACGATGGCTGTGTAGGTGCAGAGGGAAAAAAAAAATGTTTGTGGTTTTAATGTGGTATGACAGCTGTTTGAGTGCAGGGAGAAACTGTTATGCAGCTATGGATATTATATTATAATGTATTCAGGTGGATGGAGATGCCAACATGTGGCATACATCCTTTAAGTTAGTTATAGTGAGTCATGTGGAACTTGTGTAATTAATTATATGAGGTAACGAGTAGGCCTCATTGGGTTTACCCCTCCATTATGTTGTAAAGAGGTGGTCTATATAAAAAACGTGAATATTATTGTAAGGATATAAGTTGAGTATGATATTGTGTTTGGAATCTCTTGGAGATATAGTGCAAAGTGGCTTCTTCTATAAGGACTATTGTACTGTGTACCCTACCTTAAGGGTTTATTGTTTTTCTCCATATATTGGATATTAAGGCATCTTAGCCCACAAACATCTCTTGTGTGGTGTTTGATTAATCTTCTACATTGTCATATTTCTATTATTATATGTGGATCGTATCAAGTGGTATTAGAGCTACAATTTGGGCAAAAAGTGAGGACAAAACCTAATTTTTGAAGATTTGCCTATATCTTCCAAACGGCTGCATATTTTTCTACAATTTTCTTTTACTAAAGTTGGAGGATCATATAAGGAAGCTACACTCCAAAAACAGAGTTTGACCATCAATATTGAGTAAATTATTGCAATTTCATGTTTTTCATAAGTTTGCACTCTAGGTCGCAAATCACAAATATATCTATATATATATATATATATGGAAAGCTCTTGAAAATTTATTAGGGATCAATTATTTGTATTTTGGGTTTTGAGGCCAACAACATTATTAAATGATCAAGTCTAAATTTGGTCAACTAGATTTGGTAGTAAAATGATTTATTGAAACCGTAGTTTTAATGGAGATTGCTAAATTTGATCAACATGGAGATGCATTCAAATGATGGAACGGATATAAGAGAAATTATGGTAGGAAAGCAGGGTTCTCTCTATTCTTAAATGGTGAAGATAGTCATTGGTTTATGCCATTGTGTAATACCTTGTCTTCTTTGGATGAACTAGAACAAACTTTCTTCGTAGATGGGCACCAAAAGATCTAATAAAAGGAGAAAATGAAGAAGAAGAAGAAGAAGAAAGGAGAAGGAGAAGAAGGAAAAAAGGATGACAAAGAGAAGATGAAGGACACAAGTTCATGCACTTTAGCTCCAAAGAAGGAATATCCAATCCTTCAACTTCATGGATGTATTCAAAGGGCAAAGGTTATTGTTTCTGTACACTCTAGTAGCAAGTTTAACTTTATCAGCATGGAATTAACAAAGAAACTATAGGTACAAGCAAAGAACATCAAGGATAATCAAATAGGGGGTAAGGATACTTCAATTTTTTAAGATTTAAAGCTCTCCATGGATAAATATGTTTTGCATTCAAACTTGTATGGTTTAGATATGGCCGGGTTGTATATTGTTCTTGGTTATCCTTAAATAGAATCTTTGGGAATAATAAACATTAATGTGCAAAATAAGCTCATGAAGCTTTGGTATAAGAGGAAAAAGTTAAATTACTAGATATTACACATAATGAAGACCTAAGGAAAGTCATGGTTGAGAAAGTTCGAGAAGCTACTGAAGTGTGCACCAAAGAATCAAGGGACAAACTTGAGGAGACAGATATCAAGAAAAAAGAGGAAACATTTGCTTCCCTTCACGAGTCGACAAAGCCAACAACAACTATGGGTGAAAAATCAAAGAAGCTTCCAAAGATAGCAAAGGATGCAATATATAGGCATCCGCATCATTGTGAGAGATAAGAATCATGGAGGAAACCATCATGGAGGCGTGATAATGCATGGATCATACAATCACTATGGATCTATATGGAATCAAAGGAACTACTACAACAAACAGTGGCATCATAGAAGCAATGACTATTCATGGCAGAAAAGTAGGACATACTATGATAATCAAATGGGTGTAGCAAAATATGGGTCAAGGCTGGGATTTGGATACCATCAAGTTAAAACCACTGCGAAGATCAACTATGGATGGTTGGATGATTGGTCATAAAAACGTATTTGTAATGACTTGCTAGAGTCATACTATTTGGCTTCTTCTCATGTTTTGGAAACAAAATATGTCAAGAAGGGATGGCATTGTGTACCTAGGATTATGATATTATAATATATTTAGGTGGATGGGGATGCTGACATGTGGAATACATCCCTTTAGTTAGTTTTATTGGATCATGTGGACAACTTGTGTAATTAATTATATTGGGCAATGAGTAGACCTTCAATGGGATTACCCCTCACATTATGTTATTAGGAGGTGGTTTATATAAAAAAAGTGAATATTCTTGTAAGGGTATATGTTGAGTATGATCTTGTGTTTGGGATCTCTTGGAGATATAGCATGGAGTGGCTTCTTCCATAAGGAGTATTGTACAGTGTTACCCTACTTCAAGAGTTTATTCTATTTCTGCAAATATTGGATATTATGGCATATTGGACCACAAACATCTCTTGTATGGTGTGTAATTTATCTTCAACATTGTCTTGTTTCCATTATTATATGTGCAGATCGTATCAGAAACAGAGAAAACAGGCCTTATGGCTTCAATATGTGAACAGTACACTTGAGGTCATGAATGAGCTCTTGGAGGAGAATGACTGCTCTAAGAAGCAGGTTTCGCAGTTGGTAGATAAGAAAAGATATTCCAGGCAGCAGTTCCATGATGCGAGTTTTCTTATTTATCCCCTTAAAGCAGACATGGTTGTTATGTCTGTGTGGATTTACAGTTTTTTAAAGGCGCTGCAGTAAATTTTGTGGGCTATGGTACTTGGTTTCTGTGTTTCTTCCACTTCTGATAGTTGCATCAAGGCAGAATCAATATTAATAAAATTTAGTATTGACGCAATTAATTTTATGGGATATCATGGCTGATCTTATATTTTGTATTAAGGATTGTTGATTTAGTGCAGATTTACTATCTTTTATTTAGAGGTCGACTGCAGTAAATTTTGCAGCTTACCACGGCTGTTGTTTTTTTATGGTTTTGTTTATTTGCAGGCCTCCATAGCAACTACAGACAACAGCTGTGAGTCAATCGTAACAAGCAGTCAATATCAACAGCAAAATCATCTGACAATGCAGCAGTTCCGAAGGGATGCCATCCCTGCAGGGTATGCCAGGCCAATAGCTCGTGATTTTAAGTTTTAACAGTACGTATAAATATTACATGAGTTTGTGTTTGCCCCTTTCCAATTTTGGGAAATTAATTTGTTTTGTTTTCTTGCAGAGAGTCCTTGGCTCTGGCATTTACTCTGGCTTTCTTTTGAATTTTTTGAACCTACAGTCTGCATATAGCTTGATTGGTTATGATTTTTTGACTGCTGTTTTTCTGCAGACTCCTTTCTATCCGCAGAAAAAACTTTAGCAGAGTTTCTTTCAAAGGCTACAGGAACTACAATTGAGAGGATCCAGATACCACATCTTTCGCTAATATTTCTGTCAGGGGTTACTGTTTTGCAATTGGCATTTCTTATATTTGGTGCCACCTGGTCGAGATGCTATTGGAATTGTTGCTAGTTTGCACAGTTGTGTAATAGAGTAGATGCACAAGCTTGTGGTCTTGTAGATCTAGACCACAGAGATAATGGATCATTGTGCCCAAGAATTTGTTATGGATTTCTATCATTGAAGTTTGAATGGGGCTCTGAATCTCCATGAAAAATTGTTGGAAATTAGTGTTCACATCTAGGTGTTAGGAATATTGCATCATAGGATGCATATAATAATGATGCATAAAATAATAAGGTTTGTACGTTAATATTAAATTGTTGAAAAACAACTTAATATTATAGTATGTTTGTTAGACTTTCATGTGTAGGTAAATATATTATTGTTGTACGAGTGTTTATAGGGATTTGAGTTGTTAAATCAACTCATATATTTAGGAGAGTTGTTATAGGAGGTTTCCTATAATATAGGATATGGAATCCTATATATATGTAATCTGTATTGAATGAAAAAGAAGAAGAAGCACGTATTTTTTATGTTGAATTATTTGTAGCTTCATTGATCAGATTTTCTCTCAAAAATTTGTCATGGGTTACTGTTTTATAATTGGCATTTCTTGTATTTGGTAGCGCCTGGTTAAGATGCTATTGGAATTGTTGCTAGTTCACACAGCTGTATAACAGACTAGATGCACAAGCTTGTGGTCATGTAGGTCTAGAGTTTAATGCCTACAAAGGTAATGGATTATTGTGCCCAAGAATTTGTTGTGGATTTCTTTCATTTAAGGGGTAACAAAATCTTTGGATTTGGCTAGTTGGCAGAGATTCTCAAAAATCACACATCGTTTTGGGATTCTGATGCAAGGGCATCATATGCCAGTCGGTGAAAAACCACAGTGGGAGCCTATGCAAGGTCATAATTGACAGTGGTAGCACAGATAATCTAATTTCTTATGAGATGGTAAAGAAGCAGGGCTGAGAAGAGTAACTTGTCCAAATCCATATGAAGTATCTTGGCTCCAAAAGGAGCATCAAGTTTTAGTTAATTAATAATGTTTGGTCAATTTTCGGATTGGCACTTATGAAGACCAAGTGTGGTGTGACATTATATCCATGGACGTGTGCCACATACTTTTGAGAAGGCCATGGCAATATGATTGACCAGCTGTCCACAATGGCAGATCAAACACTTATGCCTTGGTCAAAAATGGGAGAAGGCACACCCTTACTCTGTTGCCAACTACCGAAGAGGAGGTGACAAATAGCCCAAGAACATTATTGTTAGCAGGTAAGGAATTCTTGAGAGAAGTTAAATATCCCCTAATCCAGAGACACTGAAGAGCCTAAACAGTGGACTCCCATTTGTACCCCACTGGCCACATGTCCCTTCTACCCTCATTCACTTAATCAATTTATGGTGGTAACTCAAGGAACTGACCTTTAAATTATTTTGGAGCATTCAAAAAAATTTAAAGATGGGAAGGATGAGGTAACTGACCTTTAAATGCCATGTCTCTGTGTGTCAGTTTCAATTTGTGCGCAGATATTTTAGGAAATATTGTGGTAACTTACATTGATGGGATATTGTGGTAACTTCCATTGGTGGGCTCATAGCTGTTGTAATGGGTCATCTAGGAGCTTTTTTTTCAGAATAGCAGTTTTATTTATTAGGGGAGATGGTTTTGGGGACTGGGCTAGGACAGCCACTGTAAACAATTTGTGCTGTAATCAAGCTCTGAAGTAAGAGTGTTTGAATGATTTGTTATTAATTTTTCTTGTACTATTAGTTCATTTAAGTTTCTTGCTCACAGTTATGAGCTCCAACTAGAGTTTTCCTTGTAGATAAGAGAAAATCTGTATCACATCCCTTTGGGATATGGAGTGTAAATTGTTCTTCCAACACCCATACTCAAGACATGCTTCTGCTTGGGGCTCCTATTCCAATTCTGATATGATCTTATTTTCCAACAACCGTCTAGGATTCAAACTTAGGACTTCTAAATTGCATGCTGAGGTGCTCCAGCAATGAGCTAACTGTCCTTTGTGGTCTGGAATGTAGATTGTTATTCCAACAGGAAGCATGTGGCAAGATTGTGGTATGATGATTATGAGGCTTGCTTGAATGGTGGTCCATGTTTACAAATCTTAACAATGTGATTCAACCATAACCACACAATGCATTAAATCTGGCCCATAACCTCACGGAAGATTTGCCAAAGCAAAATTAAATTAAAAGAATCGATAAGTTAGAGGAACAACTTCTGGCACTCTTCAAAGTTCAAACCATCATATCTAGGATACTCCTTATGTCTC
This sequence comes from Sequoiadendron giganteum, assembly GCA_007115665.2. Lineage (NCBI taxonomy): Eukaryota > Viridiplantae > Streptophyta > Pinopsida > Cupressales > Cupressaceae > Sequoiadendron > Sequoiadendron giganteum. The sequence continues at coordinate 649,691,126 of CM021106.1, read as the reverse complement.
TAAACAGTAATATTCATTAAAATAAAATGCAGAGGAAACCATACATTTTCTCGGTCATTATAAGAAAATACAGGTTTTCATCATGTTCAGAGTCCCCAAATGCAATCAAAGAAACTCTATCGATAAGTGCTGAGCCTGCTCCAACCGGTTAAACCCAACCACTTTCAATTTTCAAGGGTATGGCAAATGGCTGTATACGCAAAAATGATATGGGTGTCAATTTTTCAATGTGAGCTACTTGCCTGTACAAGGTTCCATTCGCCTTCAAGACTGTTGGAATTAACAACATTTGTTTGGATTAAGTAAAATGCCTAGCCTTTTGTTCATTGTATTATGTATGGAGTCCTATATATACATACTGGTATGTGTGTGTATGGCAAAAGAAATGAAATGGGTATTTCGGGTTTACTGATTGGATTTAATAGTAAGTAAACCCAGCAGAAAATGATTGAGCATTTCGGTTTAAAAAACTGATGAACAGCAGATTTTACTTACGAAAACTGTTGAAATTTTTCAAGGGCAGGATCGAGCCTGGGAAGAATGACTGGCAATCTCTCGAATACAACCGCAGAGACAATATTTTCATCGATCTCAGAAACTTTTGTAGTAAGGGGTCGTCTCCATCCTCCTCCTGGCTGCCTTAGCCCTACGTATACTGAAGGCAAATGCAGGCTTGATCTAAGCCTCTGCATAGCTAAAACCTTGTTTAAACCCATGTACAGAACATCGGAAAGAATGGATCAACGTATAGAAATGTTTTATGAGGAAGCAAATACTTTTTTTGTTAAGAAAATCGTAAAAATGTACTATTTGTTTGAGTTTATTTTGTTAATATAGTATCGGCTGGGTATATTTCCTCACCTTCAGCCATGTTAATGAAACGGAAATAGGCAATAATATTAAAAGGCTTAACGTTATAATTTTATTTTTAAAAATCTCTAAGTTAAAAGAGGAAACTGAATTTTTATATATTTTTTTTCTTTTGATGTGATTTTAGATTGATGGTTTTAATGTTGGTTTTAGCAAGTTATTTTTGTGTGGTTGTTGATTTCAAGTCTAAATTTTATGTTCTAATATATAATATTTCTTATTTTAGAGTCTTGTTGATCCAATTTTCGTTGGTTTTCCTATCTTATATTACATTGCACCGATGGTTATTATATTTAGCGTAGATCACAGGAATGCTCATGTCCTATTTTTCAAAATTCAAATTATAACTTTCTAAGGTTGAAAACTATTATCCATTTGTATAGGCACCAAAAAGTTTGAATTGCATATCTAGAGTTGTGTATATTAAGGCATCACCATAGGACACTTGCACATCATCAAAATAATGGAATAACATATCAAAAAAAGAAGAAAGAGCATATTCCATTTACAAGAATCAATCATGTCCTCATCTGTTAACATTAAGCATTGGCAATAATCAACAATTATCATCAAATCGCTCTCCAAGGACACCCTCAAAGATATCAATTTTCATTAGCCTTCAATGAGAAGTTAATGATCAACACAACAACATTCTTTTCCACCCTACATCTTTCTAGTGAAATTGTTAACTCAATCCTAGGGGTCTTAACTAAGGCCTAAGGAAGCTTGAAAATTCAACCCTTCTAAACTCTCAATGGTGCTCTTTAGCACCAAATTGTTTTACTATTTTGATAAATACAACAAGTGAGCACTTCATATAAGTAGTAAAGGTCAAATTTTATTAAGGGTAGAATCACTTAAGAAGGAAAGAATCATGCCCCCTAAACAATTTCATTTTGCACAATAGATTCCATATATCTTTCACTCTCTAATATTTGGCATCTTAGTTCATTGATTCACAATCTAGTACCAATTTTTAATTCACAAGTCATTTTTGTAATGTTACATCATTTGAAGACAATACTAGTTGAATTCCCAATGTCAATTCAAAAAATGTGTTTATTTATAGCCTCAACTACTTTATCGTGATTCATTAATCATGTGCAACTCTTTGTCTAGGGTTTAAAATCATAATTAGTCCATTACCCTCTAGATATTTATGGAGAGTGTTTGTTTTCTTCTGCATGTTGATCAACATGTAACTTGCATTCCCATCCTTGGGGTTAGTTTCCTATTTTTTAATTTTAGATATGAGTGCTCTCATTTTCATATTCGATTACTCCTCATTTGTTTAGTGCTTCATCTAGGGTTTGGATTTTAGCTGATTGTCTTGATCGATCTTGATCATTTTTCTTTTACATATTTGTCATAGATTCTCTTTAACCCTTTTCTTTGGCCTCCACCCATGCATATGTCAAGGTTTTCAATGTGTTTTACAATTTGTTACATTCAATCCTTGATGGCATTGATGTAGTAGAATCCTTAGGTTGGTGCAATATCACATCATCCAAAATATATGTGTGCTTGATTTTGTAGATTTTGATGCACAAACTTGTTTGTGTTGTTTCTTTTATGTGGTTGTTTATTGTGCACAAACTTAACTTGTGCATGCATGATGTCTATTTTATTTGAGTATTTTTTATTTTCTCACACACCATATGCTTGCTGGCACATTGTTGTTTAGCCTTGCATAGACCTTATTGGTTTGGTATAAACATGTTTGAATGCATCTCAACCTACATGCAAGAACCCTTGTCTAGAGCTTGGTGACAACCTTTCTTTAGTTCTTGCATACCCTGTACAACCCACACAATCCTTGTGTGTCAATGTTTCACCTCATATAGCTTATCCATGTGTGCACACCTTGGAAAGGTTAACAAATGTCAAAATATTAGAACATGGTGTCAATGCCAAACTAGCTTCTACAAGATAATATTGATTAAATTTTATGATGGTTTGTTAGGTCTAGAATATTAGGGAAGCATTATTTTAAAATTTATTAAGGTATGATATGGATGTTTCACTTGCAAAATGCGCATTTTTATCCCATATATCAAATTTCCCATGGGCATACATTAACAATGATTGTTGACACCTCAAAATTGATCACTCATTTCCAACTCATATAATTAATTAAATAAATATTTAATTAATTATTGTTGTAATTTATAACTTTTCCCTGTTTTTCGTGATTAATAGTTAAATAATTTATTATTTAATTAATGTTCATTTCAATAATTAATTAAATAATGTAAAATTTAATTAATTATTTTCCAACTTCTTCCAAGGTTTTAATTAATTAAATCAAGTTAATTTAATCATAGCCCCCTTCACTCATTCTCCTCGTCTTGATTAATTAGTTAATTCTTGATTAATTAATTAATTAAACTTCATTAACTACTATTAACATTTCTTCCAATTTTAAATTTATCAAATCCCTAAACTTGTCATCATCTAATAAGCCCTTTAATTCTCACACATGTGTGAGCATTCAAGCATGTGAACTTGAATTACTCCCATGCCTCCACCTCATCTTTGTCACATGTGGCCTAGGCCCACTCTTTTGCTCACACATGTGAGCATTATCTCTTCACACATGTGTAGCCACCCTATTTCTTCCATGTGTTCTTCCATAGCCACCCTATATGCTTACAAATGGTATGCTCACACATGTGTGTGCACACCTAGCTCATACATCTATGACACTTGTCAATCTTATGCTTTCCCTTGTGACACTTGTCATAATACTAAGCTACCAATCCATGTATTTACTCTCATTTAATCCTAGTCATCCATCAACTTCACATCCTAGACCTTCATTCCTATACCAAAAAATAATAAATAATATGTCATTTCCTTCATCTACAACACACCATTGGCATGCCAAATCAATGTTACACTTTTGAGAGCTAGACCCACTATCATACTATTATTATTTTGCTTTGTTGAGTGATCCACTTCAATACTACAAACATCAATTTAGTAAGCAAAACAAGTGGAAAAAGGGTGCACTTCACTTCATCTCAATAGAAGGAGAAAGGTAAACAAAGGTAAAAGGTTTTATTATTGCTTTAAATATTTATGTTCTTATTCTTGTTTATTTTCTTGTCTTTATTTTGGCACGCTTAGTGGGACCCATGTCCCTTTTTACTAATCTACATTTGATTTTTTGTTGAATTCACACATCAAGGATTATGATTTAGTTTATGTGCCTCGTGTTTCAACACCTGCATGAAGGGATTGATGCCTCCACTTATTGTAGTTCTTGCACTCGTTTACATTTTTCATGTTTGTTGTGTCTTTCTATCACTGATTGTCTATATATGTTTTCTAAATTTTTATTGTTTATTGTGTAGATTTTTTATCAATTTAGTTTTTCCCATTGTTTTTAACATTCTTTTTTGTAGGTTCATGTGTATTTATTTGCAAGTATCTGCCTAGCACACTTTAGCGCCTATGCCTTACGAATTAGTGCTTGCACTAATTCAATGCTTTCATGACCATATTAGCACCTCTATAAATAGGATTTATCTTCCCTCTATTTTTTGTTGTTTTTAGTTTTTCATATTTTTTTTGTTAGTTGTTCACTATCCTTTTCTTAATCTATTTTGTGTTGTTTTTCAATATTTTCACCATTTTATCTCCAATCATTTGTTTATTTTTGAGAAGAAATTATTGACTTATATTTGTTGTTTTGTCAAAGTTTTAAATTGGCACTTTCACTTTTTTCAATACCTCTACAATTCAAGTATAATTGTATGTGCTTTTAGCCTATTTTTATTTTAGCACCTTGATGAATGTTTTAGTGCTTACGCTATTTCAATTCTTACAATATTTTTGTTTGTTTGATATTTTCTCAAATTTTGAGCTAACACTCTATTCTAACTAGTTTACTAGCCTAGTGGTGTAGTTTATTCACCTGAAAATGTCTTGAGTGCAAACTACTAACATATTTCTTGTAGGTTTTGTTTGTCTAAGGCCTTTATTTCCCACTAGTTTAGTTGCGTTAAATTAGTTTAGAAGGTGAATGAACTTGTATTTTGTGTTTGTGAAATTTGTAATTTATATGCTCTCCCCTTACACTTCCTCTTATTTTGTGGATTAGAAGTCTTACACTTTCCTTTTGTGTTTTAGATTATCTAAAGGTGTTATTTTGTATGTATGCTCTCCGCTAGTGCTTTGTACAATCTTGGGCACACCAAAAGCACCTAGCATTCCTTCCCCATTAGGAATCCTAGGGTCAACCTACAATACTGTGTCCCACTTTTTGGCCAAGTTGGACATTAATATCAACATTTTTTAACAAAATTTTACTTTATGAAACCTATAGCAACAAAACCATTAATAATTTAGAGATGATGTGAACTAGTGACTTGTGAGGATTTGTGTGTAGATTATAAATTTTATTTTTTTAAATGTCATTTTTTTACTTTTAATAACTTATTTTTTATAATAAACGACATTTTAAAAAAGTGACTTTTATGTCATCATGCATAACTTTTTTATTGAAAGGATAAATTATAATTTTTAAAATATAAATTTTTAATATCAATATCTAGTGCATTGATATTTTTCGTGATTTTTATTGCATAGTTTTTTTAATTAATTTCTGAAGTCAAAGTAATTATAACCAGGATGTATAGGTGTATGTCATCATGCATAACTTGTTTTGTATGTATTGAAATTATTTTTTGTTTTGTAATGAAACAAGAACATCAATACCTAGTGCACAAATATTTTTTATAAAAAAAACTCTATTTTTCTATTTTTTTCACATGTGCAAAATGAATACCTTAATGTTTAGTGAAAAAATAACATTCACAAAAAATAAAATATAAATATAATAATAAAATTAAAAAATATTTAAAATTATATTTTTTGGAAAGCTTATAATACGAGCTACATACTTACAAAACATAATTTCTAAATGACTTTACTTAATCCCTCAAAAGGTACAGAAAAAATGTTTTTTTGTCAGCATTTTGATAGGTGTGAAGGAGACTCCACTGTGGGTATGTTTTAAGACTAGAGGGGTTATATACAAGGGGGTTTGATCTAAGGGGGTCTTATCTAACCCTCTTCAATTAAAACCCTTTATATGGAATCCCCCAAGGCTTAAATCATTAGTTTTTCTAAAATTATATGATTTCAGGCAAAAATCAAGATGTCCCAGGTTTGGAACCCATTGTTGTGGGATGACCCCCTACTCAAGGATTTCATCACCCCAAGGGATGAAGTCAACCACATGAATCTAATAGGGTATATAGAGGAGGGATAATGAAAGTTGTACCTCAATATAGTCATCATCATGTTTGGCACCACCTTGGGGCCTTTGTTTCATTAGTACACAAGGTGAAGCGACATTAAGTTATCTCATGCTTGTAGTTGGGCTATTATTCATGGATCTAAGCCTCACATACCCTTTTAGTATTTCAATAATACCTTAGAGAGCTTGTACATCCTATATAATACCTTTCAGGTACCCTCTAGCGATGCATTGCACAAATAGTATTCCAAGAAGTTACTCACCATGTACTTTTAAGCAATAGAGGTAGAGCTCACTTTAGGAAAGGAATAAGTCTTTAAGGTGAGGGGTTTTTAGGTGGTATATGACCTCGCATTCCCTAGCTACCCACACCCTTGGTAAATGGTATTCCAATGAGCCTACAAGAGGTGTCAATCCCACTTGAATATTTTAAGGATCGTGCAAAAGTGTTTAGTGTGTCTTCTTATGAGAAACTAGTAATTGCCTATCAACCTTTACACCCTCAAAATTCAAAATAAGCCATTATGTTTGTTAATTATTTAAAAATCTTGCCAAAAATCAGAATCAAACAAACCTCTTAGATCAACAAATTTTCCATGGGACTTAGCACCTTTGCTATTTTAGCACATCTAATATTTTAGTGCTTTTGATATCTCAATAGTCTACCATTTAGTATTTTTTTCTATTTCAACACTATTAATAACTTAGAATTTACATTATTGCAACACTTTCATTGTCTTGGCATATTTTTTGTCTCAATTCTTGTGTTATTCCATCAAACAACATTTATTTGGCCCATCATTTTGAATCTCCACACCTCACTATCCAAAAATATATCTAGGTAATCTTTTGTTGACCGAAACCATCACCAATTGAATCCCCATACATAAGATAATCTCCATTTTGCAAATTCTAAACATTTCCCATCTTATCATACCCACCATCCATACCTTCACTATTGTCATTATCATATTCACTTCATCAAAAATATCATCACAATTAGAATTATTTTCATGAAGCCATAATCTCAAATTAAACTATCGAAATCTAATATAGTCCACTTAATAATCACCTTCATAGTTTCATCCATCATCTTCATAATTTCATCAATCATCATCCTTCCTTAACATCCTTGTTATATTTGGACATAGATACATCCCAAAAGATTCATCAAACCATCCAACAAGTCTTAAACTTCTCCCTCATCCAAATATTCACTTTCATTTTCTTATTATAGTCATGCCCATAATCATTATCCTCCATATTTGTACTTGTACTTTGCATCCAAAACAATAATCTCATCCATAATCAATTCTCATTCATCTAACTTTTATCTCAAGCCATAATATTGTACCCATCCATAATTATCATCTTATACTCATTTATCATTAACCAAACCTTTGTTACAGTTCATAGACCAACTTATAACTTCACCCATCATTAGTCCAAACTCAATCCCCGAATCAAATTAACCTTCATCTACCAATCTAAAAATTAAAAAATTCATAAGATAAGACTAGACCCTTCAATCAATTTTATTTTATTTTTGATCGATAATATGTGGGTTGAAGGGCCCACTCCCTATATTAAAATAAAGAGAAAGTTACAAAAAATTATCTCAGAAATTAAGGATCCAAGGAGAGAAGAAAGGGAGAGAAGATAGAGGAGTCCTACAAAGAAGCCAGGAACTAAGACAAAACCAGCCAACAACAAACCAAACAAAGACAATCATGTGGAAGATAGGCGAAAAGCCCATATTCAGAGTAAAATCCTTCGGCTTTTTCGGAGGAGAATGGCTTCCAGAGTCCGTGAGTCTTCTGGGAGTCAGCCTCCACTGCTTCCATTCCTTCTCTACAAAGCTTCTCCACATTAGTTTTCCTACCATCCTTGCATTTAAATCCATAATCAGGTTTATATTTACTAGTATCAGACTGAGATAAACCCAATTTTTGAGGCGGAGCTAGAGAAAAGTCATCCAAATAAACTTGTTTTTGATCTTCCAAGTCGTCCATGAAAGGAAAGGTCCCATCTAAATCAGAACCCTCATCTTTTATCTCCATCAGGAAAGTAGTGGAGCAATCAAGAATAGGAGCCTGTGGAGGGGACGAGGGAGCTGAAGGCTGAATAAGATCTGACTCAGGCACCAAAGGGTGCTCAAAAAACTTCCCATGATTCTGCCAAAAAACTCAGGATCCAGAGTGCCATCCTTCTTCACCCACTTCGTTAAACACACATTCCTTGCCCCAGCTGAGCGTTGAAAAGGGCACACATCAATTCTATGACCCAACTAGTTGCAGCGAAAGCAACGAAATGGTAAACCCTCATAATTTAGATATTGAGTCCATACAGCATGAGAGGAATGGACCTTGACTGAATGAGTTAGAGGTTTAGAAATATTCACCAGAGCACAGACCCTATAAAATCGACGGTCAGAAGCCACCATGTATGGATCGAGCTTGACAAAGGATCCCACCTGGTTAATCAAAATGCTGAGAGGACCCTCGTTGCGCAACACTAAAGGAAGGTTGTATAGCCGAATCTAGATAGGAATATAAGTGATCTTGGTCGTGGCCGAATCAAAGAAAGGAAACCATGGGGAAATAAAAAGACCAAAATTTTTGAAGAACCATGGCCCGTTCTGTAAAACAAATTTGCAATCCTCAATAGAAAAAAACTTAACCAGAAATAACGGAAATCTAAAGATTCGACAAAAGGGGATGTTAGATTGCTCCAAGTACACTCAATCCATTCAAGGATGGAAGTAACCAAAGGATGCTTGTGCACGCACCGTAACACCACAGAATGACTGCTGAAATCCTCTGCCATCACATCTATACAATCATCTGTCAAGCTGAAATTTTTCGGCTCATCAAAGAAGACCACCTCAGAGTCCCCAAAGGAAAATCGAGGGCTTCCAAGCTGAGAGCCAATACCTTGACTCGATAAAGGGGTTTGGGCAAGGGCAGGTGGAGTTGCAGGACTTAGCGAGCTAGGGATAACAGGGTGAGAGTTCTCATGACAGAAATTTGTGCACTCATGGTAGGGATTAGATTTGTTTTTGCATCCAAATCCCAGAATGGAAGTTGCACCTGAAAGATCCCGACAAGCTTTCACCACCAAGGAATCTGGGACCAATGAAGGAGATACACCAGTCTGCAGTAAAAATTGAGGCTCCCGCACAACCCCGAACAGAGTCCATATCGTTTCCGGCCTTCTCCAGACACCACATTGTGTCCGCCCTGTTTCGAGCCAGGAGGTCGATTAACATTGCCCTTTGCAGCCGTTCTAATGGACTGTTCTCCAGTCCTCGTTGTAATCCTCAAGGCTGCTCCGTCGGCGTTCGCATCAAGGGAGCTCGTGCACATAGCTAGGGTTTTAATTTTTGCAAGTTAATTAGACCCTTCAATCAATTAATTTTACCCCTACCTTACATTTTTCTTGAGAACTTGCTAATCTCAAGTATTGTGTTGAGTTAGTCTCCACCAACCTTAAAAAAATAACTTAGGAATTTGGCCAATCTTAAGCAAATAGACTCCAAAAATCCAAATTATATTTTCCTTGGGAAGATGCTTATCTAAGCAAGGGAGGATAATCCTTTTCACTTCCCAACTATAAAGGTCTATATTTACCCAACCATTTTTATCATTGATTCTACATCATCTCTTTAGTATTCCATATCATTTAACATATATAGTCCTCGACCCATCCTTCAAGTTCATCATACAAGTCCGAAAAATAAATCATCTCAAAATCTTAATCTATTCACATCCACCCCACCAATATTTAAAAATAAAAATCTAATTCCAAGTCATCAACCACATTCAAATCTTTATTTTCACCTCAAATTCATTTCCCTCTTTTCCAATATATTATTTGAAGATCTACATCATCACTCACTTCTCCAAAATTATACTTATCTTAATCATTTAAAATCCTACAAAATAATTGAAAAATTATTCCACATCTCATCCAATCACATTCATACTTTAACAAGGTCCAAAAATAAACAAACCAATCAAGTCTTGCCTTTGCATGTCCCATATTACATGGTCACAAGCTAGAAGACAAATGGAACCAACTACCTACAAACTTGGTATTCCTAGTAATATATAAAATCTATGATCATTCAATCCAAGGATAAATTTCAAATCAACCATCACAAGAAACACAAGAAAAACAAGAAAGTATTATAACACAACCCAAATATTCACCAAGGTTTCAAGAGTTTATCCAAAATCAAGAATCACTAGATCTAGTGGACTGAATTATTGAAATGGATAAGGATTGATTATTGAGCCAAATTAAATTAGATAAAAACTTCCACCTCACTTTGACCTTTCCAATCTAAAGGATCTAGCTAAGCAAGAGTCCATATCTACCACAACTACTCCTGGCAATTCACGGGAACATCTTCCTTTTCCACCATCCAATAACCCAAGCATCATGCATACACCTTGAGGTTTCCACACTAAATTTTTAACCTTCCTCTAACCACATTCTAATCCTATCACATGGAATTTTACCTTAAATAACCCTTCCTAATCCATCTTCACAACTCTAAGTTAAAATACCAACAAGTTTAGTCCATAAAATCCCTCATCTTACCACATCACATACCCCAAAATCATTCATTATAGTGAATTCATCAGACACAACCTCCTCAAAACATTCCACAATCATCTACTACCACAAACAATACATACTTTCCCCCAAACAACCATTTCCAACCTTGCATCATATTTACCATAAAATCCATCATACATTCCTCCAACTTCATTATACCAATATTTTCCACACATCCCATTATCAAAAAATGTTACCTCTAAAACAACAACAAATAAATCCCTATCACAATATATACACATTACCACCACTCACCAATTACCACCACTCACCAACATAGCATATGCACCTCCAAATCCCAATCCTATACATTTGAACAAGAATGGCATAAGATGAAAGATATTATTAAAGGGCTACAATCAAGGACACGAAACTAAAAAAGACCTTATATATTTGAATATAATATCACTATAATTTTGATAGATACATCACTATGTTCACCTTTCCTCAACATTTTAAAATTCCTAAATTCAATAAATACAAGGGAAAGGGATACCCCTGAGAACATGTGGAGGATTTCTACATGGCTTGTCAAGAATTCACTTATGGTGGCCTATATCTTATGTACTTTTCTCATGAAGTTTAGGAAACCAATATTTAGAATGGTTCATCTATCTACCCTAAGGCTCTATCTAAACATTCAAATTCCTAGTCAAAAAAATGTTGAATATATATCATATGATGTTGAACACAAAATCATCATGTCACACTTGTACAATACTAAACAATGTAATGATGAGATTTTTGCAACCTTATTTCATTGATGGAGAAACCTTGCAAGTAGATTGTCATGGCCTATTCCTAAGTAACAAACTTTCATAATATTTGTCCAAAACCTTATTCATGAAACGGGCTTCCACTTGTAAGTCCAATATGTGAACTCCTTTGACAAAATCATAGATAAAGCTCGGTCACTATTGAAAAGGATATTATTTCTAAAGGATTGGTAATAATTCATAGAGAAAACAAAGACACAAATAACAAATAATCCAATGGAAAACCCCATTTTTGGGCCAAAAATAAAAAATATAGTTAGTGATGGTGTCACAAATGTAAAACATATTTAATATATACACAAACACCATCACCACCCCAAAATAATCAAAACATCCAAGTTGTCCAATTACAAAGTAATGTCTCTACCCCACAAGGATAGCCTAAACGAAACTGCCCTAAACACAAATATACTCCATGGGAAAACCCATGGAAGTGGTCTTTTAAAAATTGGTCCAAGCCAATATGGTAAAATTTCCCATTACTAGAATTTTCGATAAAAACTAACCAAATCCCACACGGTACAAGGACAATGAATATTGTGAATACCATCCTTTTAAGGGTTATGACACATCAAAATCTATGAAACTAAAAAAATTACATCTAATATCTTATCAATCAAGGTGAGATTAAAGTTGAAGGTCATTCAAAAAATTCCCCAAATGATCAATTAGGCATGTGTAGTAATCCACTCCACAATCATGATCAAAGGAAACCTTTTGCATCCAACAAGGAATGTTGGCAGGATATAAAGGGTTGTAAGGCATTACATATGTCTTTTGGGTCATTTATAGACCTAAACATCCATTATGTACCCCTTATATATCCCTAAAACACCTCTAATATGCCTAAATATGCTATAAAAGTGTAAAATATTATAGAGAAAAAAGGTAATTTTGTGGGAATAAGATAATTAAGTGTTATTATGAAAGGATATGATGGAAAGATATTATGAAAAGGCATTAAGAGGCTATATAAAGAAGGGAAAGGTGAGAGATAAGAGTGTAGAATAATATGGATTAAATATATATGAGAATAAGGAAGTGTGGAAGATATATATGATATATATATGGATGAAGCATGATGATTTAATTATGAGACATGTATAAGACATTAAAGTATATGAATATATGATGTTATGGGTGTATATAGTAATGTGTAAAATTTATTATAATTTGGTTTATACATATTGAATATCTAAGTTCTCCCTTTTTATTACATCATATCAAAACTGACTACATATAACAAAGTGTTAAACATTAGACTCCGATCAAGGTTTTTTCTACCAACAAGGACACTTCCAAAAATTACAACAATGTTATCAACAAAATCATCTCATATTATTTATTATATGGTAGAATCAATCAAGTTCATTCACAAGTTTCCACACTAGCCATCAAAAGCCCTAGTTGTGATGTTACTACTCACCGTGACAAAGCAACTATCCAAGGGGCCTCATCATCTTCACAACCATCCACCCAATACAATATTCTTGATAACCTTGGGAAGACACCCACCTAAATATCCATTCTATATCTCATTGGAACCTTCTCCATCCATGAGGAAATCCTATATTGGTCTATACTAGAATCCAAGGTCTCAAACGACAACAACCTCAATCAATTTCAAAACCATGATAGCACACTTATCCTCGCCACACCACCTTTCATTCATGAAAAAAGTACCTGATTTTGGTTTAGTGCACACCAAATCCCTCCACATCAAATTTTTTATCCACAAACACAAAATAAAATGAATCCTTATAGATGGTGGATTTAGATTAAATATATGTACATTAATATTAATAAGACAATTAGGATATTCTAAGGAGACTATAGATCCCTAAAAGTGTGTCACAATTAAATCTTATGAGGATGTCAAAAGAGAATCAAAAGGAACCATCAAGCTACTCATTCATATTAACCTCGTGACAATAGAAATCATGGTTCATTTCGTATACATTGATCTCCCTACAACCTCCTTCTCAGCTACCCATGAATACACATCATGCAATTCATTCCTTCCACCTATCACCAATGATTAAAACTCCCTCACAATGGCATGAAAGTAACTATTCTTGTAGATCCTTAACCCTTCCAATATTGTAAATTTTTGGAAGGTACCTAAAAAAACTCCTATCATTGTTCAACAATGATGCCACCCCATCTCATCTATCATTGTCCTAATTTGATCTTGCCTCACTCACGTCCCCCTAAATCTCCAACATTCTTTCCCCAAAGATCAAGTTTAAGATCATTATAAAATAATATGGATAATATGAACTTCTAAGTTCATTTTATGTGGGACAACTCTCACACTCTCCAAAGTCACACGATCAACCTTTTCCTTATCATGTAATAGCTTTAGTTTTAATTAAATGTGGGAAAATAACATTTTAACTTTGGGGATTCCTAAAAATTGAAACCATTAAGGAGGATATCACTTCATGGCTATGTAAAGATGATGAAGAATAAACACTTTCATTCCCTACTAATATATATATATATATATATATATATATATATATATATATATATATATATATATATAATACTTACATATTTGCAAAAACGTGAGATATAAAGGAAAATTACTTGGTTTACATGAGCAAGGTATTCTTGAGCCTGTGCTTCCTCAAAAAAATCCTTCTCATTAAGGGCTTGGATATGGATCCCCTAAGACTATGCCTTCAAATATAGAATTAATCCTCACAGAAGTGGCTAAAGCCTTTCCCACTATTAAGAGCACCAATGGAGGTACTCACGAAGACTCCTCCCACATCGTCAAAATTTTCCAAGCTATACACATTTGCACCACTTCATTTCATCCAACTATTTCATTTAATCCACCTATTTACCTTTCACTTTTCCATCCTAGGCTCATTGATTGGGACTAACAAGGCCCTCCACTTATCAATACATTTTAAAATGACGTGGCTATCATAAAGATCATGAAGATTTGTGAAAATATCCCTATAGGAGATTATAAATTAGGTTTTGATGTTGAATTAAATATTTCTACCAATTTTGGGGTGCAAAGAGAGTTCTTTAGTCACAAAAATGAAAATTAAGAAATCCATAAAAAATTCCCTAGTGAAAACCTCTACAAGGCACTATCAAACAAAAAAAAGTAAAAATAAAGGATGTCTAATGAAAACATTATTAAGGAACTAGAAGATGATGAACTTGACCTTCCCATGGTAATTCCTCAACAACAAGAATGATATTTATTGTTAATTGAAGAGACACGAGAAATTAACTTGGGTACATAATAGGAGCCAAAGACCACCTATATGGTAGCATCATTAAACTTTGCATGGTCTTATATAAATATACCAATATTATATCCATCACTTGTGGTTCATATTTTAGTATTGTATCTTGATGTAAAACCAATCAAACAAAAGCTTAGGAAGATGCATCCCAAGGTTTCTCTCTTAGTCAAGGTAGAACTACAAAATCTCCTTGATGTGAGTTCCGTACAACCCATTAACTATCATGTCTCCAACATTGTGCTAGTTTCTAAAAATCTAGGAGCTATTCAAATTTATATAGACTTAAAATACTTGAATAAAGCTTGTCCAAAATATAATTTCCCTCTTCCAAACATTGACATCATTGTTAATCCCACAATAGGTATTGAGATTTTATGACTATGGATGGATTTTTGGGTATAATCATATCTGAATTGTCACAAAAGATCACTATAAAACAACATTTAACACACCATGCAGAAAAAAATTATTGTCATTCCATTTGGCTTAAAATACATAGGGCCCACATATTAACATGTCATGAGTGTTATCTTCCATAACATGTTGTATGACATCTATTGGGACTTACCGGCAAGATGGAGCAATTAAATGAACACAATTATGAATGAAGAAAACATAAACAATACGACGAATTACATAATACATAGATATTTTAATGCGGTTCACCCAATATGGGCTACATCCATAGAACAACCATCCAATAATTTATTATCCAACAAAACACAAAGTTGCATTAACCCACAACACTATACATAGCTACATGTACACTAAAAAATGCATATAGTATGCAATCAACAATCTACATTTATGCATGCTCATTTACACAATGCACGATCTTGCTATCTACACACTGCTATGTGCTCCACATTTAGGCCCAAGACTTTTATCCTTCCACATCCACAACAAATAGATAGTCACAATTTTGATAATTACAAATTGTTTTTTAACTATATTTATTAATATATATATATATATATATATATATATTAAATATGGGTATTTTTGTTGTTGTTGTGTGCTCCTTCACATTCACGCCCAAGACTCTTGGCATATTCCGCTTGCACTCCCCCATTAATTAATTTAAGGGGAAAACTTGATTGCCAAAGTCACTAAAATATTAACACAAAGCATGATCAAGCTCCGGAAATCATCAACATCATGGAAGATTATGTGGATGACCTTTTGGTAAAATATAAGAAAAGAGAAGGATACCCCTAAGTACTTGAAAGCATCTTTGAATATATAGCCCAATATCAGTTACAATTTAATCCCAAAAAGTGTATTTTTGGTGTCACATCAAGAAAACTATTGGGATTCATTGTCTCTCAAAGAGGAATTGAGGTGGACACCACTAAAGTCATAAAAATCACTAAAATGCCACCACCTAAGAATCTAAAGTAGCTTCCAAATTTTTAGGGTAAAATCCAAGCCATACAACACTAATTTTCAAGATGTGTTAGTCTTGGCAAGTCTATATTATTTTGAGCCTCTCTAGCTCATACCCTCGATTCTATACTAATAATATTGGTTTACTTCATGATGATAATGATGGATATGAATATACCATTATATTTATCATCAAGTCATTGCATGATGAAAAATGGAGGTATCCACCATAGACTAACAAGATAACATCTAAAAGGATTTTGGTAAGAGATATTTTGAGTTAGCTTGTGCAATAAAAGATAAGTTTTTAATTATCTCAGGGTTACTCATGTGTATGCTACTATATGATGTTTAAGAAGAAAGGAATGTTGTTATATTTTAGACAATACTAGAGTTGATAGAAGTGAATGGGGATGGAAGAGATGTACATGGTAAAATATTATCACATAGGAAATAATGAGGCATATACCTAACAATAGGGAACTTCAAAGAAACTTATAATTTAGTGATATGGTCCTCATATATAATGCTAGATTAGAGGATAAATAAAAATATGGGAAGGTTGAGACCTTTTGGCCTAGGCCATATAAAGTTGTATAAGTTGATAATCCCAAAGATTTGATGTGGAAATATTGTAATGGGTTACTACTCAAATGCTCGAGGTAGAGAAGAGTATGGCTTATGGCATGTTCAAATATCTTTTGAAAAGTATGTTAATAATGTGTATTACATTAGGAGAGTAACTAGAGACCTCATGGAACTATTGGCTTGTGACACCATGGATTGAGCATTGCTTCTTATAGGTAATGGGTTCTACCTTGTACATAATTGGTTATGTGTGTGCTTTTGTCCTTGTTCTTGGTCCTCAACTTGTCCATTTTTGTGATTTCCTCTTTAAAATATAAATTCTAATTGTGCCTACAAGAGACACACATCTTCAACTAGAGCCAATATTGGGACTTGATCTAAAAATACAAAAAACTGCTTGAGTACCAACCCCCTTGTACATTAGGCCTCATTTTTCCCATTATATATAACTGGTCTAAGAAATTTTTACATGGGTATTCCCTTGGTCACATTACCTAAATTTTATTTCTCATCATCCCCATGTTCCTATCATCTGATGGAAGTTGTAAAAAACCTGAAAATTTCTAAGTTTGGGGCATTTCTACTCATTTTTTTATAGTTTTTGTGGAGTGTCAGATTTTTTTAAATTTTATAACATCCTATCCTATATATTTTGCATTCATAGAAATTATTTTGTCTATTGGGTCCCTTCTTTCCTTCATTTTCCTTTATTTCTTTCATTTGCATGTTTTGATGGATGTTTCAACTTTAAATTCTTTGCCCAAAACTCCTAACCTGTCATCATCTTCTACATCCTATATTCCCTCATTCTCTTAATCCTTTACTCTTTTCCCATTCGAGGAAATGTAGATTTTATCTAAAATTATTTCATTTCTTTTCCATGTCCTCACCTCCCT
This sequence comes from Sequoiadendron giganteum, assembly GCA_007115665.2. Taxonomy (NCBI): domain Eukaryota; kingdom Viridiplantae; phylum Streptophyta; class Pinopsida; order Cupressales; family Cupressaceae; genus Sequoiadendron; species Sequoiadendron giganteum. The sequence goes on along the minus strand of CM021106.1, from coordinate 649,673,449 downwards.
TCCTCTTTCTCACCCCTACATTCTCTTGTTCTTGATTTTTGGCCAAGTTTCATGTGCTTTACAAAATTGAAGATTCATCTAAACTTATTCCCATTCCCTTTTTCTACTAGCCTCCAATACTTCTCTACTCCTGATTATTTTAACACTTAATCCCTTCCTCATTTCCCTTTTTATGGACATGATTTTATAATGAACTTATTATATTTCTCCTCCACCTTCATAAATCTAGAGCTTTGGTTAATTAATCATTTCTTGTATTTCATCCAATTATTTTTTTGTGGAATATTATTGCGCTTTTGAACTTGTGGACTTCCTCCAATTCTACCTCCACTTCCCTTCATTGGTTTTTCATATCTTTCCTATATCCTTTCCAATCCCTTATGCAAAATTCTAATGGACCTCTTTCATCTTCTCTTCACCTCTTGATCTCCCAACCTCTTGACCTCCCAATCTCTTGACCTCTAATCTAGTTTCTATTTCAAACCCTTTTACTTATCCTCCCTTTTGTAGAGTTATGGAATTCATCTAGACTCATTTTGTTTCCTTTCCATCTCTTGACATCTTGGCCTCTGGTCAACTCTTGTCTTTCATTATCGTGATTCATTCCCATTTGCTTGTCTTGCAAGTCACATTTATGACTTTTTTTTCTTTGTTAAATTTTTGCAAGAAAATTGATGCCCAAATAAATTTCCATGTGTGTATAAATACATATATACACATACATACATATATATTCTCCAAACAAATAGTTAGTCATTTCTACTTCTCACATGACCAAGTGTTGAGGATTGTCTAGGATTTTAACTCTTGTAAGTCTTATCACCTACATAGTAACATATTTTTTAAACCAAAACAAGAACATAAATAACTAACTAATGTTTATAACCAAATTTTTCCATGTTCATTTTGTAGATCTTTAAAGGAACTTTTATGTGATGAATTATGACAAAATTCTAGCTTACAGTTTCCTCTTTCCACATTTTCTAGTATCATTATAATAAGCATTTGATAAATGTAATACAATTTTAAGTAATTACAGTCTTTGTAATGGTCTCTTCCTTATTCCTTATAGATTTTTGTATTTTAGAGATGGATTATTAAGTATATTTGATTTTTGATATCATATCTTTGGTGTATGTATATGCATATCACATATCCTATCATTATTTTAATGTGTTGTTTCTCTTGGTAAGCTACAACTGTGTAACCCAGTAGATTAGGAACCAATCTTGGATTTTTTTGATCAACCATACTCTCAAAATGAAAAAAATCACCAATTGCTTAGGATTAGGTTAGTATTTTGTGCATACCTCATGATTTAATGATTCATCCAAGGAAGCATCTATATTGAGTCATAGAAGTTCTTATCCTAAGGAATCATTTTTTGTATACTTTCATCTTACATTTGTGTAAATATATTTGTATTAACTTAAAATGTGTTTTATGTGCAATAAGTTAGTCTTTGGTTTGGTAACAATTTTTGGGGCCAGGTGTATATTGGATAATACTACAATGCTTTTAGTTTACCTATCATAAATTGTTATAAATCATGTTAAGGATGCCTATAGGAACACACTATTGGGTCTAACTATTCCCAAAGTGAAGGAGATAATATCTACTATCAACAATTAAATTTTAATAACTCGCGTTGGTTCCCTGACCCGTGTTTCAATAACTTCTAAATATTAGCAAGAACTTATACATAAATATATGAAAGATTGGCCAATGAATAGGAAACACACTTTATAATTGTTTTCCTCTACACTTTAGGCTCTAAAAAACCTAGGTGGGTTCCCATTTCATGACATCAAATGAATTTATATGATTAAATTACAAATTGATGTCTAGAAAATGAAAATCTTCATAGAAAATAACTAAATTTTAAGACTTAATTTTGGATATGGGTTATTTCCTTGTAATCTATTAAATCCAACCATGAAGATGGTAAATAAACATAATTAAATTAATATTGGATTATTATTTATCATTTTGAAAATAATTATGAGGTTGAGGGAATGCATAAAGATATATTGGTGCTTACTTAGGACTACAGAGTCATAGAGCCATACATTCTCAATTCACAACATTTGAACATATTATGATGATCAATTTAACATTATTACTTTATAATAATGTGACTATTTTCATTAAGGCATTTAATCCATTCTATAAACAAAAAGCTATCAATGAAAATAACTCAATTCAAAAAAATTGCATAAAGAACTCAATAATATTTAATTATATCATTCAAAAGAGATATTACATCACAAAATAGATATGATGACACATCAAAGCATGTATTCGTATAAGCTTAAATCAAACTATATAATTCTACTATAGAGGATTTGTACAAACTCAAAATAATATATCATATGATAGACCAAAAAGACTCATACATCCCACTCAAAATACAATTTCTCAAAAACCTTTACGATGAATAATGGTTCCCCTTAAAAAGGTGAAGAGATTCTATAATCTCATTACCAAAATGACACTTTCCATATTTAACATTTGACAATATTTACCATGTAGAACAAAAATGGGTGCAACAACCCACAACTATTGGGATCCCCTCCAACAACTTGAGTTCATTAACTTTTTTGATGCCATTGTAGTATGGAGATATGTGAACTTGACCCCATGCTCAAGAAACATAAGGGAATATTGGTGACATTGAAAAATCAATTTTACCCATTATATTTTTGTAACCATCATGCATACACTTCTTTTGTAGGCCATTGATATGTCAAAAAAAATCAATTTTATTTGTGTATGTCATATATCTTGCATATAATATTACTTAAGTTTCCTTGATAAAATTATCAAGCCCTGACTCTAACTTCAATAATTTATCCAAACTTATACTACACAAAACCAAGTCCACCTCATCACTTATAAATATTGATGCACTTAAGCTAGGAAAAATCTTATTTAAATATGATCTCCAATTATTTGATGCTTTTCCCTCACTGTTATCATCCAAAATTTTAGGCATTAAAAATTTCCTCCAAATATTTAAAATAATTAAATTTCTCTTTGAATTATATATCCAACTTCCTTTAGAAAGTTGAAATGTTATTTGTCAATCCTAACACCTCATGTATACTTGATAGCTCTTAGGGGCACTTGGACCAAATTTTGCATGGCTAAAGATTCCTCCCATTAGTGGCATATGTGGAATCCATGTACTTAGAAAATCTTTCAAATGTCTTTCATTACTTACATGGATAATATATGCTTTCTTCAAATTATTATAATCAGCCTATGTATCATCTAACTTATGCAAAATACAAGATAATCCATGGCCTAAAATATTATTGACTAAATCAACTAGATTTTTCTTTCTTGCTTCTTTTTCCACCTTTTATGTCTCTTTACTCTTCTTTAGTTTCTCTTTCAATTATGCAATTCTTTGTCACTATGTGGCAATTGATCATGCTATACTATACACTCTTCATGTATCCTCAACAGGGTTTGGAGTTGGGCTAGGCCGGCCTTGGGCGGGGGTTCAGGGGCAGCAAGCCCTGAGAAATTTCTTTTTCACCTTTTTTCGCTTTGTCACTGAAAAAGAAAAAAGCCGACTTTGTAGAACCCTAATTTCTAGAAGCTTCTAAAAGCTTGTTATAAGTGGTTGGGATGGGGAGTTGTAGCATGGAATTATTCACGAGATTCTAATATGTTTTGCACTGTAGAATAAAATCATTGGATGGCTGTGGTTTTATAGATGTAGCCCAGATTGGGTGACCCACGCTAAATTCTCCATGTTGTCTTGTTTCTGCTATAATTTTGTGTGTGTTTTATTTTTCTATTTTATTGATCAAATATGCATTTAACTTGTTATATATCTACCTTCTAACCCTAACAAGTGGTATCAAAGCAAGGTTGTGTTTGGTTATCATTTGTAGGAAGGTCTCATGGTTGAGTGAGAGAAATGGCAGACGAGGGTAAGTTGAAGGTTGAGAAGTTCAATGGGTAGAACTATCAGTTATGGAAGATGCAGATAGAGGAATACCTTTATCAAAAGGATTTATGGTGGCCATTGGAAGGAAAAAGAAATAAACCCTTAGCAATGTCTGATGAGAACTGGGATATTTTGGACAAAAAGGCACTTGGCAATATTCGTTTATGCTTGGAACAATCGGCGGCGTTCAATATTACAAAAGAAAATACAACTCAAGAGTTGATGGAAACCCTAGCAAAGTTATATGAAAATCCTTTCGCTTCAAATCAGGTATTTCTTATGAAGCGTTTATTTAATATGAAAATGGTAGAAAGGTAGGTCAGTTGCTAATCATTTAAATGAGTTTAATACAACTACCGGTCAATTAACTTATGTAAATATAAACTTTGATGAATTTAAGGCTCCTTTGGTTACGCGTTCTTTGCTTGAAAGCTAGAATAGTTTGGTAATGGCTATTACAATTTTGTTTCTGGTTCAAATACATTGAAATTTGATGATGTTGTTGGTGTTATTTTAAGTCAGGAAATTCATAGGAAAAGCTTAGGTGGAACATCTACATCAAGTAGTGTTTTGAATGCAGAAAGTAGGGGCAGAACAAAGGAGAGAGGAAACAATTTTGAAAGTTTTGGGAAGTCATGAGGAAAATCAAAGGACAAAAGGTCCCAATCTAGAGACAAGAGGGATTGTTGGTACAGTGGTAAGCCGAGTCATTTAAAGAAAGATTGTTGGTCTCAAAAAAATAAAGAGGCAAATGTGGTAAGTAACAAATCTGATGAAGATGCTTTGATTCTTTCTCTTGACAATGTTGATGATTCTTGGGTGTTAGATTTAGGGGCCTCATTTCATGCTACACCCCATAGAAATTATTTTCTTGATTATGTCCAAGGGGATTTTGGGTTGGTTTATTTGGGAGATAACGAACCCTGTCAGATTGTTGGAAAGGTAAGAATCAAGATTAAGTTGCATAATGGGAATCATTGGCTACTACATGAGGTAAGGCATGTTCCAAAGTTAAGAAGAAATTTAATTTCAGTAGGGCAACTAGATGATGAAGGTCGTGCTATTACATTTAGTGATAAAAATTGGAAGGTTACAAAAGGTGCCTTGGTGATAGCAAAAGGTGTGAAAGTAGGCACCTTATATCTTTGTACAGGTGTTGTTCCTTCTACTTTAGTTATTGCAGATAAAAATTAATGTTCAGGAACAATTGTTGCAGTTCAACAAGCATAAAATCATATAGTTGTTGTGGATTCTAAATCAACACTATGGTATAATAGACTTGGGAAAAAGGTATGAAACTACTTCATACAAAGAATGTTTTACTAGGTCTAAAATGTGTTAATATGGATTTATGTGAAAGTTGTGTGTATGGAAAACAAAAGAGAGTTAGTTTTCTCAAAGATGGGAAACAAATGAAAGATGAGAAATTAGAGCTTGTGCATACAGATGTATGAGGACCAACTCAAGTATCTTCTCTCGGTGGCTCTCAGTATTATGTTACATTCATTAATGATGCAACTAGGAAGGTATGGATTTATTTCCTTAGGAAAAAATCTGATGTATTTGAAACTTTCAAAAAATGGAGAAGCTTGGTTGAAAATGAGACAAGTAAAAAGTTAAAATGTCTCAGATCTGATAATGGTGGTGAGTATTGCAGCAAAGAGTTTAAAGATTATTGTTCCTTTAATGGTATTCGTAAGTAGAAAATGGTTCCAAGGACTCCATAGGAAAATGGAGTGGCTGAGCACATGAATAGAACAATAATGGAGTGTGCACAAACTATAAGATTTCATGTTGGGTTGCCTTTAAACATGTGGGAAGAGGTTGTAAATATTGTTGTTTATTTAATTAATAGAGGTCCCTCTAATACTTCGGGTTGTGGTATTCTAGAGGAAGCATGGACATGTAAGAAGGTGATTTATTCTTTTCTCAAAACCTTCAATTGTGAAGCATTTGCACATGTAGATTCTAAAAATAGAACCAAGCTTGATGCAAAATCAAAGAAATATATATTTGTTAGATATGGCATAGATGAATTTGGTTATAGGCTTTGGGATTTTGAAAGTAAGATAATTGTGAGAAGTAGGGATGTCATATTCAATGAGAAATTGTTGTACAAAGATCAATTGCACCAACATGAGAATAAAGAAAATGATTATGCAGTGTTGGATGATACTCCAAACAATGATGTTTCAGTGGTTCCTCATGCTTCGCAACAACAACAACAACAAATACCACAAACTCTAGTGAATGTTAGATGATCTTCAAGGAGAAGTAGACCTCCAAAACAATTTTATCCCTCTTTGTATTCTATTTTATTAACTGATGTTGATGAACCAGAATGTTATCATGAAGCTATGCAGGTGGATACCAAGGTTCAGTGGGAGCATGGAATGGAAGAAGAAATGGACTCTTCGCTGAAAAACCAAACTTGCGAATTATGCAAGCTTCCTACAAGTAAAAAGGCTTTACCAAACAAATGGGTTTATAGGCTGAAAGAGGAAGATGGAGGTAAGAAAAGATTTAAAGCCATATTAGTTGTAAAGGGATTTGCATAGAAAAAGGGTATTGATTTTGATGAAATATTTTCTCTAGTTTTTAAAATGACTTATATTCGTACTATTTTAAGTATTGTGGCTATTGAAGATTTGCATTTAGAACAACTTGATGTCAAAACTACCTTTTTCCATGGTGATTTGGAAGAGGAAATATATATGGAACAAGCACAAGGATTTGAGGTCAAAGGTAAGGAGAAACTATTGTGCAGATTGAAGAAAAGTATATATGGCTTGAAGCAAGCGCCTCAACAATGGTATATTAAATTTGATAGTTTTATGGCTAACCAAGGCTGCAATAGATGTAATTCAGACCATTATGTTTACTTTAAGAGGTTAGTTGAAGATAGCTGCATTATTTTATGTTTATATGTTGATGATATGCTTGTAGAGGGGTCTAACACGAATCACATAAAGGAGTTAAAATAACAGTTAAAAAATTCATTTGCTATGAAGGATTTGGGGGTAGCAAAAAAAACCCTTGGTATGAAGATTACAAGAGATAAAAAAAAACAAAAAAATGTTTCTATCTCAGGCTGATTATGTTGAAAAGGTGATGCAGAGATTTCATATGGAGAATGCAAAAGTTGTCAGCACAAATTTTCCTAGTCATGTCAAATTGACTAAGGATATGTGTCCAAAGACATAAGAGGAGGAAGGAAAAATGTCCAAGGTACCATATGCTTCAGCTGTAGGCAGTTTAAAGTACGCCATGGTATGCACAAAACATGATATTGCACATGTTGTAGGAGTTGTTAGCAGGTCTATGAGTCATCCTGGAGTTGAGCATTGGAATGCAGTAAAATGGATTCTCAGGTACTTGAGAGGTACATCCAATAAATGTTTATGTTTTGGGGGCTCTAATATTGATTTAAAAGGCTATGTTGACTCAGATTTGGTAGGGGATATAGATACCAAGTAGAGTACCACAAGTTATGTTTTTACAGTTGGTGGGACAATAGTGAGTTGGATTTCTCGATTGCAAAAGGTGGTTGCTTTATCCAACACAAAGGTAGAGTATGTAGCTACAACAAAGGCGGCAAAAGAGATGATATGGCTGTAACTTTTCATGGAAGAGTTGGGCAAACAACGAGCTGAAAATCACTTGTTTACAGATAGCCAGAGTGCTATACATCTTGCAAATATTTTTTCCTTGCACTCTAAAACAAAACACATACAGCTGAGATATCATTTTATTCGGTCAGTATTGGAGGATGTACAGGTAAAGCTAGAAAAGATACATACAAATGCCAATCCAGCAGATATGCTTACAAAGGAAATGACAAGGGAGAAGTTGAGATCCTCTTCCGCTTTGTTCGGTCTTCATGGTTAAAATTACAACAAAGCAGCAGGGTCCAAGGTTCTTATTTCCAATGGGAGCTGTAAGTGCAGCAGTGTCATCCAGGATCAGTCTCCAAGTGAGAGATTGTGTTGGTGTGGAGCCTGATCAGTCTCCAAGTGGGAGATTGTTGGTATGTGGTGATTGATCATGCTATACTATACACTCTTCATGTATCATTTTTGGGGTCCGGGCCTGGATCGGGCTCTGGGCGAGGGCGACAACCCTCGAGAAATTTTGTTTTCACCTTTTTTTGCTTCGTCATCGAAAAAGAAAAAAGTCGACTTTGTAGAACCATATTTTCTAGAAGCTTCTAAAAGCTTGTTATAAGCGGTTGGGATGGGGATTTGTAGCATGGAATTATTCACGAGATTGTAATATGTTTTGCATTGGATAATAAAATCATTAGATGGTTGCGGTTTTGTGGATGTAGCTCAGATTGGGTGAACCACGTTAAATTCTCTGTGTTGTCTTGTTTCTGCTATAATTTTTTGTGTGTTTTCTTTCTTTGTTTTATTGATCAAATCTGCATTTAACTTGTTAGATATTTTCCTTCTAACCCTAACATTCTTAGCATGAAAATATCCCTATCTTGTTGGGATATGTCTCCTAAGCTAGCTGAGGAGTAGCAGGTCTAGATATTATGATTTAAGGAAGGGAATTGATGATTGTATCCTATTGTATTCTTGCATTAGCTTTATATGATCCCTTTGTAGTTTCTCAAAATTATCTTGTAAATTTTTAGTTATTGCTTCACTAAATAGGGTTGTACTTACCACTAAAGAGGTAGCTAGAGGGGCTATGGTATCATTTAGTATTTTAACAATAAAGTTCTTGTTAGAATCCAAGATCACCTGCATGCAATAACCCGTTACATGCAAAAGACATTCAGAACAAAACAAGATCTGTAAACCTCAAAGTGTAAAATGCATTATTAGAATCTCAATTATTACAAAGAGATAAATCCTTATGAAGGAGATCAAGAAACCCTAAAAGGGAAACCCTAAATGAAACCCTAGTGTGCACACTTAATAATTAATCAATTATTAATGTGCCTAAGTTTAGCTTAAGCAACTAGAGGAATAAGTGACTTAATTAATTAACCAGTATGATGTAATTAATTAAGCATAATAACTTATTACTCTAACAACCCCCCTTAAGATGAACTTAGGAAGAAGCTAAAACACTAGAAGAAGATGCATGCAAGGAAAGATGGGTCCCGACAACTAGGCCTGATCAGGTACCCATTTACAAATGCAAGAAAGAGGTAAAGGAGGAAAACCCAGTGGGACAAAACTAGTGGGATTGGTTTACCTTCATGCATTGTAGTTACTTTTGCTTTCTTGCACTAGTTTGTAGCTGCACTCTTGCTCATCTTAAGGGGGGGTGTTAGAGTAAAGTAATTAATTAACTTTACTCTCCTCTTAAGATTTCGCCTTGCACACATATTAGTCATTTAATAATTAATATTAATTATTAAATGCACTCACCTTTAGGATTAGGTTTTCCTTTTAGGTTTTGATCTCCTTTTATAAGGATTGATCTCTTGTATTTCTTGGATGTAGGATTTGAGAAATGCAAATCCACAGACCCCGATTAATACCTGCATGCAAAAGACTTGTCACAGAGAAAGAAAGAGATCAAGATGAGGGTTTGGCTCTCACAATGTGCAAGATGTATTCCAGAAAAATGAAAATAGAGCATCCAAAGTGGAATGGAAGGTAGATGAGAATATATGAAAGTTCCCACGAAGCTTTGACAAAATCAGGTAAATACACTCTGTATCAGTCTTAACCTTACCACAACCCTGTAGAAGAGATCTCTGTTGTTTGAATTTCATCAGAAAGTCCTCAATGGAGGGAAAAGAATCAGGTACAAGTGAAGTCAACTCTGCCTCAATCTGCAATGCTCTAAACTCGTTGATAGTGCCAAAAAGTCCCTCAAACTTGGTCCAATAGGCCCTAGGTGTAAGACACCCTTCAAGATGAAATAGGAGACTGTCTGAAATGTGCAAAGCAATCAATCCCATAGCCTGATCCATATTATTCCTGTGCTGCATAACCTCAAAGGCGCGAGTCAATGGAGGCTGAACCGCATCCAAATAGGACCATAACCCTCGAGACTGAAGAAGTGTCATCATGCAACCCTTCCAAGTGTGATAATTATGCAGTGTGAGAAGCTCAATAGATCTGTCGGCCATGCTGTGAACTGTGCCTCAACTGCTCTGAATGTGTTTTTTTATTTATTATTAAGTGGTCTTTCAGAACTAGACAGAAGACGCAGAAGGGGTTTTTTGTTTTTGGTGTTTGTAGATTCTATTTTTCTGATGTAAATAACAGAAAGTAGGAAAAAACACCCCCCCACAATGCAAAAAACCAATCCCCAGTACAAACTGAAAGCCAGAAAATAACAGAAAGCAGTATATGTATGAGACAAATCTTTGTGTACCTGAAGAATTTTCTGGTGAAATAAACTACAAATCTGGAAAGAGCACAGAACCACCTTTCCGATGCCTATTCACTTTCGAAAAACGGAGCAAAAACGAGCAAGTTATGCCCCTCGGACTGCAAAAAGATCATCTAACTTTGACTGCGAAAAACTATAGCCAAACTACAAAATTTTGAAAAATTTCCTACACCATCAGAATGGCGCCGGAACCAGCTTTTCGACGATATCTTGTTTTTGCAAAACGGAGATCGTATGCAAAAAATACGCCCGATTCCTTGAAAGTTGCTCAAAAGGGTTTTTAAAAAAGTTTCCACAGCCCTCAAGGGGTAAAAGTCTTCGGCCCCTGGTCACGTGGATGACCAGGGGGCTGGAGGCTGGGAGCTAAGGCTGAAGCCCCTGGGCCTGCATGTGACCCTAGCACTGGCAGGTTAAGCCCGTGGGGGCTGCGCAGTCCACCGGCGGCGGCCTGGTGGCTCCACCCGGCCTGGTGGCGCCTGGGTGGCTGCCTGGTGGCCGCTTGGTGGCGGATCGACGACGCTCGGATTTAACACTGGGGGCGCAAAAATATTATAAAAAACCTTTACAAAATCAATAAAAAATTGATTTTTTATATATTTTTTTGAATTTTTTTTGCCTCAAAAACTGTGTCGTACGGTCCTGGTAATTTTTTTGCTTCCCAGAATGACTGTGGCCAAATCGGACAAATTTTATATGAAAATAGGGGTTTTTGGACGCTGTGAGCTCAACGGAGAGGTCCGTTTGAGCTCAAAGTGCACCAAAAAAATAAACCCCCCCTATTCCAAATAAAAACTAGAAAAAGAAAACAGATTTGATGCAGCGAAACCTAGATCTCTAAATCTTTCAAAAAATTGAACAAGCTGCAGCAGATCTGGCTTTGATACCATGTAGGATTTGAGAAATGCAAATCCACAGACCCCGATTAATACTTGCATGCAAAAGACTTTTCACAGAGAAAGAAAGAGATCAAGATGAGGGTTTGGCTCTCACAATGTGCAAGATGTATTCTAGAAAAATGAAAATAGAGCATCCAAAGTGGAATGGAAGGTAGATGAGAATATCTGAAAGTTCCCACGAAGCTTTGACAAAATCAGGTAAATACACTCTGTATCAGTCTTAACCTTACCACAACCCTGTAGAAGAGATCTCTGTTGTTTGAATTTCATCAGAAAGTCCTCAATGGAGGGAAAAGAATCAGGTACAAGTGAAGTCAACTCTGCCTCAATCTGCAATGCTCTAAACTCGTTGATAGTGCCAAAAAGTCCCTCAAACTTGGTCCAATAGGCCCTAGGTGTGAGACACCCTTCAAGATGAAATAGGAGACTATGTGTGCAAAGCAATCAATCCCATAGCCTGATCCATATTGTTCCTGTGCTGCATAACCTCAAAGGCGCGAGTCAATGGAGGCTGAACCGCATCCAAACAGGACCATAACCCTCGAGACTGAAGAAGTGTCATCATGCGACCCTTCCAAGTGTGATAATTATGCGGTGTGAGAAGCTCAATAGATCTGTCGGCCATGCTGTGAACTGTGCCTCAACTGCTCTGAATGTGTTTTTTAATTTATTATTAAGTGGTCTTTCAGAACTAGACAGAAGATGCAGAAGGGGTTTTTTGTTTTTGGTGTTTGTAGATTCTGTTTTTCTGATGTAAATCCGGGACCCAATTTTACCTTCATGCATTGTAGTTACTTTTGCTTTCTTGCACTAGTTTGTAGCTGCACTCTTGCTCATCTTAAGGGGGGGTGTTAGAGTAAAGTAATTAATTAACTTTACTCTCCTCTTAAGATTTCGCCTTGCACACATATTAGTCATTTAATAATTAATATTAATTATTAAATGCACTCACCTTTAGGATTAGGTTTTCCTTTTAGGTTTTGATCTCCTTTTATAAGGATTGATCTCTTGTATTTCTTGGATGCTCTATTTTCATTTTTCTGGAATACATCTTGCACATTGTGAGAGCCAAACCCTCATCTTGATCTCTTTCTTTCTCTGTGACAAGTCTTTTGCATGCAGGTATTAATCGGGGTCTGTGGATTTGCATTTCTCAAATCCTACAGTTCCATAATGGTTTATTAATATCCCTAGCCACTTGAGGCTCCCTTTTCTCAAGGGCTATTGCCTATATTGCCAATGCCTCAAACTTTGTACCAAACCCTAACCCAAAGTATAATTATTTGGTCTGGTCCTTAGAGGCCAGCACATCTTCATCAACATCTTATCTTTTAATAGTGTCTATGGAATTTTTTCATGCTATATCCCAACTAAGAAATAGTAAACATCCACTTTATTTTACTAATATCCTTCATTCCTTAATAAAGAAGTTATTGACGTGAAATTCAACCTCTTGAATAACCTTATTTGTTACTTCTTTCATTTCATCTCCATTTACCTATCATTTTTCTTTATTCAATTTCTTTAAGAAAAAATATGTTTTATTTTTTATAAGAAGTCCTTTTAATTCCTTAGATTTTAAAAAATCATCATCAGATAAAAATTCAATGCATGCTAAGGTTTTGACAATGTTTACAATTTTACCTCCATAATCAAGGCCTAACAACATTCTTTTTGGATGAGAAACATCTACTTGAACCCCCAAGGAGAAGTGATGGCTTTTTGCACTTCCTCAATATAAAATATGTTCTCCCAAACTTCCTCTATTATGAAATAATAACCCAATGGTTGAACCCCTCTTTTCTACCTCGGTGTTGATTGAGGAGGAACAACTTGTGCATCTTTAGTTACTACCATTTGTGGTTTAAGAATAGCTTGCTCAACCTCTTGTTTCTATTGATGTATTCCTTTTCTAGTCATCTTTACAACTACCATGAGTGGTTTAAAACCAAGGGTAGCCTCATTGTCCAACATATTTTGCATCCTACTGATAGGATCAAAATTTTCCATGAATGACTCATTATAATTAGGATCACTTTGTCTTCTCTTCTTCTCTCCCATAAGGATGTGGAAACATTTCATCTTCTTTTCTTGAACTTCAATATTAGAAATATAGTTTCTAATTAGGTCCGCTGATTCATTTTACTCATGATAGAGTGTGGAATTCCCCACCCCTCTTCTAACCTGATCAATGAAGTGCTTTGAACCAAGATTTATATTATTATGCACTCTTATTCTGTAGACTTGTAATCTTGGTGCCAATAATTCCAATCCCTCCTTTGAAGTAACTGTAAAATCAAAAATATAATCAAGGGTGAGAAAAAGGAACCCTTCTTATGTGTCCTTATATTCAACTTATTAGATTCATTTAGTTACCACATAATTTCCATAAATATAAAAATATCTAGAACATACTTTGGGAAAATGTAGGGTTCTACAACTACACCATAAACCCTAATCATAGTTGTGTTAGTGATCCAGATGGATATGTTCACCAAAAATTCAATTAATCTAGATGCTCCAATAGTTGGCACCATGTTTAAGATCTCTCCAATTTGAACCCCACACAACTTGAACCGTCTTGAAAGGAGTTTGTATGCCCAAGTTATGCTCGATCAAATTTTGGTCAAAATAGGGGTTCCAGATGAAGGATGTTAGGTCAAAAATAGCATCACGTTGAAGAGCTCATCACCATGATTCTAATGCCACTTGAATCATATCAAATAAAGCTCGTATGTAGAAGATATGGCCAATCAAAGTTGAGGGTTGACCATGTTGACTTGGCAGCAATGAAGTTGACATGATGACGTGGTAGGTACAAGTGGCATGGACCAATCAAATGTCGACACATGGTACTGTATGATGATGTAGAATTTGACCCAACAGTGATGTGGCGACATAGTTGGCATAGATGTGGACCAATTGTTGGTGTTTAAAATCCACATGGAGATTGCAAATCTCTAAGAGGTAGCCACCCCCTATCAAGGATAACTACAACCACTAGTGGCCAACTGACAGGAAATGGAATGGATACACATTTCCTCTACACTTCAGGCTCTGTAAGACCTAGGGGGGTAACCCTTTAGCAATATCTAAAAATATAAACATACAGGTAACATGATACTACTTAACAGATGATGCTCTCATAGAAATATGCTGAGAAACCTAAAATATCACTAAATATTGGCAAAGTATTGAATGAATTTCACTAATCAGCAAGGAGAACATGATAGACACAACTCAGCAAAATAGATTTTAAATGGGTTTTTGATTTAGAGAGTTGCGACCAAACTGAAAACATCAGAAACAAGATAATGGACCAGTGCCATAATGATGGGCTATGGAGTCAAATAACTAGCATTCCTCTTCCAGTGTTGAACATGTTCTGAAGGTCTTGCAAATGTTGTCACATTATGACAACCAAACCACTGCAGCTTTCTCTGATAATCCTTCTTATGAATCCACCTGAAACATAACACTCCTGTCACATTTATCAAAAGCAATTACACTGTCCCTGAACAATAGGCAGTAATACAAGCACCTTGTGCTTTATTAAAGCAATTACACCATTCATAGAATAGAAGGCAGCAACAAATGTAACTCAAATACAGCAAATGTGCATGAACAAACTCAAATAATCTTATTATTGAATCCAAAACAGTATTACAATTCAGTCATGGAGACAATTATCAGCTAAAATAACATAATAGAACAATCCAGAACATACACTTTCAAATTAAAAATGACTGACAGTCATATTTCCCCTTAGCTTTACAATCTACCCATAGCTTCTTTCTGCCTTGCAGAGCTTTCAGAAATTGGAACCCTGTACAATGAGAAGAGAAGAGAAGATATAGAAAATAGAAGAATGAAGGCAGCCCTAAAACTGATCCGAAAATGCCATCTGGAATCTTCATTCATCGTTGATCAACAAATCTACAAAATATCTTCTCCTCTTCCTCCTTCAACAAACTCTACCTTTCAAAGCAGCCTTTGCCCATCATCGCCCAGCAACAGAAAATCTGCCCATGTGGAGATTCTTCAAATTTCATCCAGCTGCTCAAAAACACTCCTCCCGTGCAAATTTTGTTTCTGTCTTTGCTTTGATTTTCCCCTTTGCAAAAAAACATGCTGCATACTTTATAATGTTGCACTTTATTTGCAATTTCCAGCCAATATAAAGTATTTAACTTTATAATGGAGTCCTCATTTAAATTTGAACTATGTCTTTGCATCATTTACCTCTCATTAAATAGAATGGTCTATTTAATAAAATCACATTATTTCATAAGGAAAAATATTACCAGTGTTGGCATTTTATCTTCAGCAATACATTCCACATAGTGAATATAAAACTCACTTTTACTGACCTGGGCAAAAATAAACAATTTTACCCTTGGGCACCATTTTAAAATTACATGCCTAACTATTTAAAATCTTCACATTATGTAAATAAAATGATCTTATTAATAAGATCATTTTATGATATTCCTTGTGAATATTTTATTCACCCGATTGCACTAATGGGTAAATAATTAAATTTTATCCCCACCAAATAAAGTGAAAAACCTTTACAAACTCCCGGGACCCACCTCCGTTTCAAAAACTATTGAAAAATTAAAATTTTGGGCTACTCTCATTGCAGACCTCGCACATATTTTTCCCAAGTCATTGGCAGACCCTAAATCTCCATTTTCGTTGCTCTCGTGGGTTTTCCTGGCATTTATGTATGTTGTGTGGTTCCTCCATTTCATGAGCCTTCCTATTGCTCATGCCTCCCCACTGGTGTTTTCCACGCCTTGCCTCCATCTCACTGACCTTGCAGCCAACCTTAAGTGGCCTCCATTCCTCCCGCGAGGCTTGCGAGATCTCTTTCTCATTGTTGTTTGGGTCGTCTTCTCTTGCTCTGGCTGCGGGCTCTTTGTTGTTTGGTGCGCAGGCTTCCTCCCTGTTCACTTGCGCCCATCCTCCATGCTTGGCTTGCAGGCGCAGGCTTCATCCTCACTGGGCCGAGTCTACACCACCTCCACCGAATGTGCTAGCCACACACCCCTCACATGGCACAAGCCTCCACTGTGGGCTCCCCTTTTCCATGTGCGACCTACCTGCTGGTCTTCACAATTTCTTGGCAGCGTGGGCTCTCCCCTCAGAGTCTCCTCCTGCGTGCTCTTTATACCTCCCTCTCACTGTCTGTGCACCTGCTCCTAGTGTGGGTACCACTGTTGGCCTTCCCCATTGCACTGTGGGTCTTCCCTCTTGGTCTGAGCTCCCTCTAGCGTGGGTTTCCCTACCTTCCCCATGCGCCTTATACTCTTCTCCAGGCCGTGGGTCTCACCTCCACTCTCCCAAGCATTGCTAGTTGTTGCTCGAATCCTCCCTTTGCTGATTGGTGCGGGCTATCTCCACTAGTGTATGGTTTCCACCTGCTCTAGCTGCGCCTAGTCTTCCTTCATGCGCGTGCTAGCCTCTGGCGTGAGCCATTCACCTTTGTTTGACTGCAGGCTCTCCATCCATGCTGGCCTCCGACCTTCTTCCTTGTGCTTGTGCTGCTCCTTGCACCCACGCATTCCACCTGCAGGTCGTGTTCCAAAGCTCCCGTGTTGGTCACGTCCACCTCCATGCTTGCTACAGGCCTCTCTACCATGGCGTGGGCCTCTGTCCTTTGCATTGGCTTTAAGTTTCAAAGATTCCTTTATCATTTACATTTACATTTTTTCTCAGAGATGTTACCATGAAATTTTTCAGCCTTTTCCAATATACTATTCTTTATGTAAGTATCAAGAAGTATGTTGGCTAATTTGCAATGTATTGAATTATGAGATTCCCATTCTTCTAAAAATCTCTCAGCTCCTTCAATATCCCCAACCTTCACCAATGAAGAAAGCATGGATTCATAATTCATAAATAATGGTCTTTTGAAGACCTCTTTTAGAGATTGCCACATTCTATAAACTTCCTCCTTATTACCAAGAGCACCATATAAGGCAATAAGAGAATCATATGCATCACTGAATCTTTGAGGAATCATTTTCCCTACTTGTCTTACCAAAGGTTCTTCTTTGTCTACATAACCAACATTGATGTAGATGTTTGCTAAGGTACAATATGTTGACCAGTCTAAATTTTTTTCACCACCAATTTTTATTTCATCCACAATTTTCTCTACCTCATCAATGCCATCAATTTACTTGATGGGATTGCAACACTGGAGCCATTATAAGTTCATGATCATGTAAAGCAAGTCAGGCCCCATGTGGATCCGGCTAAAAAAAAATTCGTTTTCAAACAAGATTCATGCTCAAATGATTTGACACTACCTTTTGAATAGCTTAGAAGTTGAAAAACGAACTGGGTTGCCCTTAAAAACTGCTTTCTGGCACTTTTGCAAAATGGGTAAAATAGGTCAAGTTGCTTCAGGATTCGATCTTGAAAATTGGGCAAACGACCTCGTGAGACCATAAAAATTGGCAAGAACATAGTCATTTGACCCAAAAGTATAGTGCAAAAGACGGCTCAGAGAAATCACTTACGAGGTAAAAGATATTAATCCGCCAATTTGCTCAGTTGAACCTTTCTGAAACAGCAGCTGTTCTAAACCAATTAGAACACACCCGACTGCTAATTTGTAAACATAGCAAGACGAATCTTGATGAGCTACCATCAGACACGATGGAACATTTAGATACCCTGAGCACGTGTCCAGAAGGAATTACTTTGAAACATCACCGGTCAAAAGATATTAATGATTGAAATTGACCATTCAGAAAGGCTGTTAGGAATGCAGTTGCAAAACAGAACAATCTACATTTGGTTTCGATCTGCTAAAAATAGCAAATCAGATCGTGAGGTTATGAAAACTGACACCTGAGATCATTTAGGTATGGGGAATATGGAACAGCATTCGTCCTGACATGATAGTGAACTGGTTGTAAAAACCAAGCTCAAACAAGAAGCT
This sequence comes from Sequoiadendron giganteum, assembly GCA_007115665.2. Lineage (NCBI taxonomy): Eukaryota > Viridiplantae > Streptophyta > Pinopsida > Cupressales > Cupressaceae > Sequoiadendron > Sequoiadendron giganteum. Next base: position 649,655,277 of record CM021106.1, on the reverse strand, counting down.
GTTTCGTAAACTGAACATCTGCAAACATCAGAACAGTGCAACAACCTTCCAGCTTCACTTTTCGAACTCTGTCAGAACTCATCATGAGAATCTAAAATTTGATATGCCTGCTCACATAGGTCAACTGAGTATGTCTGCAAATGGGTTTTGCACGACAATCAACAGGCTTTAAAATACAAGCCTCCAAAATGGGTTACTCATGACTGGTTCTGAAAGTGCAGAAGCAAAATTTTGAAATGGGCATCTCAAATTTGCAAAATTTGATAGTTCCAACACCAACCACATGATCTCACGTGGCAAGATCTAGCGAATCAAATGGTGCCACATGGCAACTCTGTGGTCTTCGTTGTTCATTATGAGTTTGTTCAAAATTTGTGGGGTGGGGATTGATCCCCCAACCTCCCATATTTCCACTTTTCAAGCCTACCATTCCACCACAATATGCACACTGTATTGTATGAGGCATGGGTTTTATTTATAGAACTCAATCTCCAATTTAGAAGGGGCGCTGATTTGAACCGCCGACCCTCCCTCTCCTATTCCTACTCCCTACAATAGTGCTTGTGGAGTTTACAACGAGTAAACATAAGGCAAGATTTATTTAATGAAGATAAATGATGGTAAGGAGTGAAAGGAGGGATCGGGTTAAACCGATCCCCCCTATATTTAAATTATTAAACCCTTTTAAGTCTTAAAAGCCCAAAAATATAAGATTTGTAAGGGGCTTTAAAAATATTTAAAAATATTTTAAGGGTTATAATGGTTTTAATTAGATTTTTAAACCCTAGATTAGGAGATATAGGGGTTAAAGAAAAATATGGTTGTTAACCCCCATATAGGAAATCAAATTGTATGAAAAGGGGGTTTATTAGCTTAAGAGGGTATTAGAGGAATTGAGAAACTTGATAGTGGAAATGATTCAACTTTGTGCAATTAGGAGATTTATGTCAAGATAATTGTACTTGAAGGAGGGGGGATTTTCTTTATTTCACTATCACCGGAGGAGACTTTGGAGTAGATTGGAAGTTCCTTTTAATCATGCACTTTAGAGCATAATCAAGGATCGATCACTTCGTTGGAGAGGGACCTAGAGACATAGCCATTTGGTGAACTCATTATCAATTTGTTGTCTTCATCTTCTTTTTCATGCTCTCAAATTTTCTATTGTTCTAATCATTTTAATGTCCTTTTAAAGCATTTAAAATTAAGCTTAAGACATTCAATTTCTCGTTTACATTAAATTAACATTCATTCATGCAATTTTCATAGATCCTAATTGATCAAGTTAGTATCAGAGGTTTGTAAATGACTAGTGATTGCAGAAGTGGATGTTAACGCGATCTAGAGCCGATAAGGTGAAGGCACACTTGCAGAGTTCAATCTTGAGATTGGTAAATGAAGAACTTTTCCACCAACAAATATGGAAGAAATAGAAGTTGGGAAAATTTATGAGCTCGATGAGAAAAAATTTCAATGAGCCTTTCTCGACATGAAGGCTATGGTGGAAGAGCTCTATTAGGAAAAGCAAGAATGAAAGAAGCGTGAAAAAGGAGGATCATTGAAGTGGGAAAAGTGTGAGGACGATGAGGATCATAAGGACAAAGGGAAAAGAGAATAAGGTGATGATGAGCCTCCAAAAACTCCTCCATCTCCATCTTCTCCATCTTCTTCTTCTTCTTCTTCTAATTCTACTTCTTCTATTTATCCTTTCAAAAGTGCACATAAGCCTATAATCAAATTAGATGTAAAATTTAAACTACCTAAATATTGAGGAGAGTTGAATGCTGAGAAATTAGATGATTGGCTCAACAAGTAGAAGTATATTGTAGGATTCAAGGCCTTTTATATGATGCTTCTAAAATCCAATTAGCTACTCTTTGGTTGGGAGGAACTACTCTCACCTGGTGGGAGAGTAAAACTCAGGAAGAAATTGCTTGACATGGTAGTGTCAAATAAACTTGGATGGAATTTAAAGTTGCTCTTAAAAAACATTTTTATCCCTTAGGCCATATGCAACAGTTAACTATGGACTAGAAATTTTTTAGGTAGGGTAAGGGTCAATTTGTCCAAGACTATACTCATGAATTTAGGAAGCGGGCTATTGCACTTAATGTTCCATTATACACCCAGGACACATTGCCCAAGTATATAGGTGGTCTTCATTCTTACTTAAGGCATACCATTTTGGTTTTGAATCCTAATAATTTGGATGAAGTATTTGTGCAAGCCACACATTTGGAGTCAAGAGGTAAGAATACTTTCAATGAAAAGTCAAAAAAGAAGCCATCTAAGCCTGAAGGTAAATCCAAAGGAAAAGAAAAGGGGAGAAATACAACAACCATCAAGAAGGAGGGGCATGATAACTTAAAGTGTTGGAAGTTGCATTTGAAACTAAGGCCGAAGAAGTATGGAGAAAACAAAGGAAAATAGAAGACTATTGTTGTAAAACAACAACATCTTGGATTCGATTCCGGGGATGAGACAAAGATTTTTGTTGCCAATATCCAAGGTAAAGGAAAAGGTATATCTCTTTCTACTAATACAAGTTTTTCAAATGCAAGTGTAAGTGCAAGTAAAGAATCTTCTCCACCTAAGATTGATAATCATCAAAATGAATTATTCCAGTTTTGAGTTGTAACAAAGCATACTAAGGTTGATACTTTGTTTGATATGGGATATCAAGTAAATTTAATATCCGAAGAAGTTGTTAAGAAATTTCATAACCTAATTTTATTTCGTATTTTATTTACATACGGAAAATTTAATTATTGATGAGATTCAATTAAATATTAAATGGAGATTCTAGAATATTAAAAAAAATGAATATAAGGACTTGATTGATAATTGATTTTGTGAATTATTGAAAAATTATTTTTATATGTCATCAAGAATTGAACGTTACTGATCAATTTGCAAGTGAAAGTATGTGTAGTTGCAGGGTGACAAGTTGAAGGAAGGAAACACAGTTGAAGTAAGATTGTTTAGTCGGATCGAACGGTAAGCCAGTTGGAATCTAGGTGCACACACCACAAAAGTCATCATGGCTTGCATTTGAATCAAATATCACATATCAAAGAATGAAATATCCTAATTTAATTTTTTTCAGTGTATGAAAATATATGGCTTCTGGATACAAAATTTGTCTATTTAAAACTCTATGTTTGAAAAAATGAAAAACTCCTTTTTTTTAAATCAATGCTAAAATTTGAAATTAAAGTAATAATGTGGGGAATTAGTAAGCCATAACAAGCAATTATACATGTATGTGAATATTATTCGAATACATATATACATATATATATATATATATATACATAAATATATATATACATACATATATATATATCAAATACATATATATATATATATATATATAAATGTATATATATAAGTGTATATGCAATGCTAGATAAGAATAGAACCATTTAAATAAACACTGAAATAATACAAATGTGTATATTTATATATATATATATATATTCGAATGTATATTTAAATTTATCTGCGTCAAATTCAATTCAAAAATCAATAGAATTATAATATCAGACTGTTAATTAAATCAAATAAGAGTATGGCAGTATGGATTGCCATGAAATTAATAAGCAATATTCAAATGTAGTGGTGGCGTAAAAATTCATAACGCCTCCGTTAGAGGTATGCAAAAATATGGGAATTGATGTTTCCATATTGAACATAAGCGATGTAGACAAAAAAGCATAGGAAGAAGTGGTCGCTGGAAAGGAAAAACCAGAGAAGCTTGTGGGAAAAATCCAGAGACAACTCAATCAATATCGACATTTGAGGTAATTCAAAACCTTGCAAAGAATACAAAGCTTCATTCTCTATTTTCTTTCTTCCTCGGTATCAAATGATTTTTTATCATTTTGTAGGTCGATTTGTTTATTATTCTACCAGGAGTGCATTTAGATGAATGCCATGGATGTAGGCCATATGTCATGGTGATGACCTTTGTAGGTCACTTGGCCTGCACTATAAAGTATGAGTTCCTTCTTTCTTTTGAAACCATGCGACTAGTTCTTTGAGCTAAGTTGAGTCTTATAATGACAAGCTCAAGTTGTTTCTATAAATCACACCCATGTGCAAGTTATGCAAAGGCCATCAAAATATTTTTTTTTTGATGCTCTATATATTATAAAGATGATACATTATTGTGGATTGTGTTGCGATCTCATGAAGGAGGGTATTATAACCCATGTGTGTTATTTCCTTTAAGTTTGTTTCCTCTGTAGCGGTTGGCTAAGGGTTGACAAGCCTCCAAAAGCTTGGTCTTAAAACTAGTTTATCTTTTAAAAATGTATAGCCAATATGGCTATAGGATTCCAATCCGATGACTGTGTAAATGCCATCACTATTTTCTTTTGTGTAGGATCGATTTTGATCTAGGGAAACCCCTCTAATACTGCATTTTCTTATATTTTATTTAAACCCTGTTATCGAACAAGACAATAACTCCAAAAGGGGTTGTCTCAAATGTTTTAAGCCTTGCATTGTATGAAGGTTGAATTTTGATAAGAGCCAACCCTTGTTCTATGAGAACGGTGACATGAAATCCATGATTGAATACATATATGGTCGGCATGTAGGACATATCTGCATGCATGATATTAGTTGCATGGGTAAATATCAAATGCACATTAACGATGTTTAGGAAAAGAGGATCTCGAACTTTGGAGATTCATTGTTTAAAAGCAACCATAGTTGTTGTTGCAGCCTATAGGGCATGTATTTTTTGAACATTAGTCATATTATCCTTATGTATGAAACAAGGAAATTTTTGACTTGTTCATTTCTAAAAGAACCATTTGTTTCTTTTGTTTAACAATGAACACTTGCTTGTAAAGTGTTCATTTCCCATGTGAATAGCTAGAGATCTGTAACAGAGCAAATGATGATATTTAATTTTGTGCAGATAAAAAATTTGTTAAAAGAGATGAGAATGTTCTTTTGCACACAAATCTATTGGGTTTAAGATTTATCTTTATAGCAAAAAAAACATAATTTATAATTGTTTAAATGATGATTGTACACATGTGACCAACTTGTTTATAACCATATAGTAGGAAAGAACATTCTTTCTGTTCAAACCATGAATGTACATATGAAAACAACTATTTTTGCAATTATTTAATAGGAAACAACATTTTTTCTATTCAAACCATGAATGAACATATGCAAACAACTATTTTTGCAAGTGTTTAATAGGAAACAACTCTTGATTTTCTTAAATAGTGAAAGTAAACAACAAATGATATAGAAAACACAATAGTGGAGATGCTTAAGCAGTATGTGTGAAGTTATAGCATAAGACTTGTTCTATTTTATTTACTTGCAAATGTAACTTCCATTGGAACGTTGTCTAAGATTTCAATATGAATTAATAATTATTTCATAATGTATGCACAAACTTAAATATTAGTAGGTGCATATATGTGTATGCACATAGACTTCATCTATTTACATACACATACTTTTGGCATACCTTATTTTGTTTTCTTTTGTACAATTTAAAGGAAAATGCTTAAGTTGTAAGTAGAAACTAGTCATAAGAATGATATGACTAAATATTGAAATTCTTTGTAAACCATCAATTCTGATTTTTTTATTTGAGAATAAATATGTATTATGTCTTTCCTGAGGACATTATGAATGGATTATTGATACCTGAATAGAACAGTGATACCTTAGTTGACTAGAGCACCTATGAGTAGTTGTTGCTAGAGGGTAGAAAGTTGTTATAAGTAGAAAGTTACCTTCCGAGATGGGTGCCGAAATGGAGTCAAAGAGTATGGATTTTCTTTACCAGAATCTATTGTTTTTTGTTGTTGCAACACACTTATTATGCTTGGCCAACCAATGTTGTTCATTATGTATGCATGAATGAACTCTGTGATTTTTCTCTTTGCCATTCCTAGCATATATCTTGCACTTTATTTTCTAGAATATAGATAGAAATTGCATGTTGATGTTTGGGTACACACCAGATTCCACCTTGTAGGTTGTTCTCTTGCTAAAATTTTTGTGCAGGCTCGGGCATTCTTCATGTCAGAAGAATACCGAGGAAGTGTAAGCTTTGTGGTTGGGCAGTAAAGTGCTTCAACCATGTTCTCATCCACCAGTGGAGGCAAGCTTTGAAGAGGAACCTTAGTTTTTCATTGGACTATTATAGTCTATGATGTAACTTGATGTATATTCATTTATGTACTTGATGGAAAATATACTATGTAATGACATTGTGGCTTTAAGAGGCAAGCAAAACTTGATATTGTAATTTGACTTTTGAAGTGAATATAAGAATCTTTGACTCATCTTAAATAGACATGTGTAGCTAAGATTGACTTTAGCCAATAGTTATGTCTTTTTAATTTGGAGTATATTCATGTGTCATTTACAAAAATGTTAATTAAGTAATAATTTGGAATGGGTTATTGCATTTGGTATTAGAGCTTAGGGTAAATCTCTAGCTCTTTTTTAGTCTACCATAGTTGATTAGGGTAGTTGAACCTTGACCCAAACTGGAAGTCTTGAGGATTGACCACACCTGAATTAAAATGAGGAATGGGAAGGTCAAAGACATGATGAAGGAAAGGGAAAACTATTAGAACCCCACACAAGAATGGCGTAAAGGAAGGAAATGCCAAGGAAAAGGTTCCACTAGAAATTCCCGATGATGAAACTCTAGCACAAGCTCTTACACTACTCAAGCCAGAGAGAGGCTTGAGGATTGAAGAGAAGTGAACACCTAAAATCAAGAAGCCATCCGCAATCCAGGATTGGCCTCTAGGGTGGGGACCCAATACACCCTTGTTGTCTAAAGAGGAAAAGGAAAGCCTACATGCTCAATCATCCTCTTTTGTAAAGTTTGATGTAAATTTGGATGATGATCCTGAGGAATTTCCTTTATCTGACACCAGGAAATCAAAGTGATATGACTCTAAGTCTATTGTAAATAAGAGTCTATTGACTCACCTTAAATTTAAATAAAATAAAATGATATTTTGGTGTGTTCAATAAGAGACTCTGAAATGTGTGTATGGTGCATGAATGTGTATTTATTATATGTTGAAGTGTGTATGCATATATAAATTATGTGATGTAGTATAAGAACATTTATTCGTAGAACCTTGTATTGAGATGTGAAAAATGTGATTGTGATGCAAGATAAGTGTGAGACATCATGGTGACCACTAGGAAAGAAGGGGGTGGTAGTGGATCTAATAATGAACCAAATAAGAGGTTGGAACAAATTCTAGAGATTCTAAATCGACAAGAGTCTTGCATGATCTTATTGAGCAAGAAGTTCGAGTGGCATGCGAGGACTGGGACCACAAGAATGCATAAGGAAATCAAGGGAATAGTGGTCCAGGGGTAGGTCTACAAGGATGAAATGATGAAGAGCTTGGAAAAGACCTCAAAAGAGTAGCACCATCCAAGTTCAATGGTAAGGCCATCAGAACCGGAGCTGAATCTTGGATTATAGAGAGGGAAAAATAATTTGGGCTTTGTAACCTTTTTGAACAAACCAAGGCAGCATGGGCTATGTATCAGCTCTCAAGTGAAGCAGTGACATGGTGGGATAATGAGAAGTTGGAATGAAACCTACAACCTATTGAGATCACTTGGGGAATCTTCCTCCAAGATTTTAGGAAGAGATGGCTACTGCAACTTTTCTTTGACAAGAAAGTGACAAAATTTCAAAACTTGACCCATGGAAATATGATTGTGATTCAGTATTGAAAAAAGTTCACAAATTTGTCGAAGTATGTACCTCAATATTAGGGGGATGAACGGTTCTATATCCAAAAATTCATAATGGGACTCAGATCCCACATAGGAGCCAAGGTAGACATGTACGAGCCTTAGATCATGAATGAAGTCTTTAAGAAGGCCACCAAACAGGAAAAAAAGTTGCGACAATTGTCAAATCTTTGCAACGATTCAAGTTCTAAGTCTTGTTACGAGAAGAAGAAATTTCATAAGGGAGACAAGAGCCAATAGATTCGTGACCTCAAGAGGAGAATTGAATCACAAGACAAAGGTGAAGATGGTAATGGTGGAAGGAACAAGAAAGCAAATAAAGGTAAGGGTAAGGATGACCAAAAGAAAAAGGGCTTTAAAGAGGATATGTCTGGAGGGCATAAAGGACCTTGAGATGGATGTTATACTTGTGAGGGAAATCATTATGCCTCAAATTTTCCTGAGTGGTGAAAGTCCCAAAGGGAAGGAAGTTACTAGTAGACTCACTAGATCCATAGTGTTGTGGACAATAAACAGGTAGAATACTAGGCTTTGCCAATTCAGCTAATGGTAAACTCTATGGCCAATTTGTCTCTATCTTAATTGATACTAGAGCTACTGAATGTTTTGTAGACCTTAGAATAATATCTAAGATACCCATTAGACTTGGGTACATGGAAAAATTATGGACAATTTAATATGGTAATCGAGTAGAGCAGAGGGTAGATACCTATCTCTTTTGTAGTGAGTTATAACTTTCAACTTTTTAAACTCAGGTCAACTTGTATGTGGCACCCTTAGGCTCATATGATGTGATTTGGGAATAAATTGGTTAACTGAGCATAAAGATCTAGTGTATTGTGAGGATAAGGAGGTCAACTATCTGGATGATTGTGGAAACCTCGTCGAGGTCTGTGGAATGCAGAGACCCTTAGAGCTTAGAAATTTTTTTGCAATGCAACTTAAGAAGGCTTGTCGAAAACGGTGTGTGATTTACGCAATGCATGTTAGTAATTCGAACGATAAGGATCCATACTTGGATGATTATACTATTCTCAAGGTGTTCCCGAATGTATTCCCATAAAAACTTACAAAATTTCCTCCGAAGTAGGAATTCAATTTTTCTATCAACCTAGTCCCAAGGGCTGAGCCTCAATCCAAGGCACCTTATCAAATAACCACTACAAAAGTCTATGAGTTGAAGGCCTAGCTAATAGAATTGTTGGACAAGGAACTCATAAGACCTAGTGTGTCTCCTTGGGGAGTGTCGATTTTAAATTTTTTTAAAAGGATGGAACCTTGCGTCTATGCATAGATTATCAAATGTTGAAGGTCACCATCAAGAACCGATATCCACTCCTGAGGATTGATGAGTTGTTTGATCAAATGAAGCAAGCAACGATGTTCTCCAAGATAGATGTCAGATCAAGGTACCATAAATTGAGGATTAAGGAATAAGATAGTCCAAAAACTACATTTAGAACTCAGTATGGACATTACAAGTTCATACTTAGTCCCTTTCATTTTAACCAATGTACCAACAATCTTTATGAACCTTAGGAATAGTGTATTCAGAGACTGCTTGGATGATTTTGTTATAATCTTTATTGAAGAAATTTTAGTCTACTCAAAGACTATCAAAGAGCATGATAGGAATTTGAGGATAGTTTTCCAATGACTAAGAGAAAGGAAACTCTTCAGGAAGCTATCCAAGTGTTCATTCTATCAGGACATAGTGCACTATTTGGGCCATATCATTTTAGCGAAAGGAGTTTTTGTACACCCTGAAAAGATTAAGGCAATCATGGAATGGTCAATGCCATAGAATGTGTCAAGATTTTGTAGCTTCATGGGCCTCGCAAGATACTATAGGAAGTTTGTGCAAGGGTTCTCCTAGATTACATCTCTTATTAACACACTCCAAAGGAAGGGAGCACAGTTTGAATGGACTGAGAAATGTGAGCAAGCATTACAACTCCTAAAGGAGAGGCTCATGACAATGCCAGTGCTAACTATCCCTAATCCTAATAGGAGATTCACAGTAATCACAGATGCCTCTAGAGAGGGACTGGGAGTAGTATTAATGCAAGATAGATAGGTGGTGGCATATGAATCAAGGAAGCTCAAACAACACGAAGGGAACTACACACCCCATGACTTGGAATTGGTGGCCATAGTTCACACCTTAAAAATGTGGAAACATTACCTTTTGGGGAAGCCATTTGAACTCAAGACATACCACTTGGGGTTGAGATACATATCTACCCAACCAAACCTTAATGTAAGGCAGCGAAGGTGGCTAGAATTCCTCAGCAAGTATGACATTGGAATAGAATACATAAAAGAGAAAGAGAATAGAGTGGTAGATTCTCTCATTAGATGAAGACATACGATAGCCATGATCTCAACAAGGTCTAACCTAAGGCGACAAGTAATACAAAATTTTCCAAGGAATGAGCATTATGATAGAGTGAAGAATGCCCTAGCAGAAAATCCTTCTAAAATCGATTTGATGGGTACGAGATTGAACCATATGGTATTTTGAGGTACCAGAGAAGAATGTATATTCCTGACTCTAAAGAGATGAGGAAGTTGGTTTTGGAAGAAGTTCACAATGCACCCTATTCAGGACACTTTGGTGTATCCAAGATGATCACAGAGTTGATGACTATATTTTGGCCTAAACTCAAGAAGGATGTAGTGGAGTACATAGCTAGATGATTGGACTGCCAACGAGTCAAGGTTGAGCATGCACACCTAGTTGGGTTATTGTATCCTCACGACATACCTAAGTATAAATGGCAGGTGATTAGTATGGATTTTGTATAGGGGTTATCATTGAGAAAGAATAAGCATGATGCCATCTTGGTTGTGATTGATAAGTTGACTAAGGTTGCACACTTCATTTCAGAAAACCTTGAGGATGGATCATTGACCTTGGCTAAGAAATTTGTCCAAGAGATCTTCCACTTGCATGGAGTGCCAAAGACTATCATTTCTGATAGGGACACATGGATGACCTCAAGGTTTTGGATGACCTTGAATGCAACATTGGGGACTAAATTAAATTTTAGCTAAGCTTATCATCCTCAAACTGGCGGGCAGACAAAGAGGGTGAATCGGGTACTCAAAGATCTCCTCCAAATGTATTGTATGGACCAACAATATAAGTGGGAAGAATATTTGCCTTTGGTAGAGTTTTCTTACAATAACTCATATCATACATCCTTAGGCATGGCACCATTTGAGGCCTTGTATGGGCAGAAGTGTCGTATCCCTATCAATTGGGATAAATTGGAGGACAGGATCTTAGTAGGACCTTAAATGCTTAAAGAAATGGAAGAACAAATGAGGGTCATTAGGAGTAGATTGAACGAGGTGGCAGACCGAAAACAGATTTATGCTAACAAGAACCGAACTCTTAGGCAGTTCGCAATGGGGGACAATTTTTTCTTGAGAGTTAAACCTCATAAAAGTTATACCGCTTTTGGAAAGTCTTCCAAGTTGGCCCCAAGATATGTGGGACCGTTTGACGTCTTGGAAGTGATTAACCGAGTTTCTTATAGACTAGCTCTACCACATGCTCTAGATGAACTTCATAATGTGTTTCATGTTTCTTTGCTTAAGCTATATCATCCTGACGAGACTCATGTGCTTAATTGGAAATCCTTGTAGGTACAAGATCCATGAGTGGTGCTAGTGTAGCCCATTAGAATCCTGGATAGATGCAATGTCAAGTTGTAGAGTACAGATATTGCTTAATATAAGGTTCAATGGTATCAGTTTCAGAGGATAGTGCTACTTGGGAGGATGCGGAAGAAATAAAACGCTCCTTTCCACACTTGCTTTCTTGAAAAGAAGCTTAGTAATTTTGTTGTGATTTTTGGTTTGAGATACTATGATAATTCATGCTTTATAATTTTGATGTTCAAATAGACATATATTTTGTTGAGATGTTGAAATAGACATATATTTTGTTGAGATGTTGAAATAGGCATATATTTTGTTGAGATGTTGAAAGAGACATATATTTTGTTGAGATGTTGAAATAAACATATATTTTGTTGAGATGTTGAAATAAACGTATATTTTGTTTGTTGAAACAAACATATATTTTGATGATATGATGAAATAGACATAAATGTTCAAAATTAGCTATGATGTTCTTTTTTTCAACTTATAAGACATTGGGAAAATGTCTCTTCCAAGAGGGGAAGGATATCATAACCCAATTTTATTTTGTATTTATTTAAATATGGAAAATTGAATTATTGATGAGATTCAATTAAATATTAAATGGAGATTCTAGAATATTAAAAAAAAATTGAATATAAGGACTTGAATGATAATTGATTTTTGTGAATTACTGAAAAATTATTTTTATATGTCATCAAGAATTGACGTTACTGATCAATTTGCAAGTACAAGTATGTGCAGTTGCAGGGTGACAAGTTGAAGGATGAGAACACGGTTGCAGTAGGATTGTTTAGGTGGATCAAATGGTAAGCCAGTTGGAATCTGGGTGCACGCACCACAAAAGGCATGATGACTTGCATTTGAATCAAATATCACATATCAGAGAATGAAATCTCTTGATTTAAATTGTTTCAGTGTATGAAAATATATGGCTTGTGGATACAAAATTTGTCTATATGAAACTCTATGTTTTAAGAAATGAAAGAAACTCCCTTTTATAAAATCAATGCTCAAATTTGAATTTAAGTTGCCAATTGTAAGTAACAATGTGAGGAATTTGTAAGCCATAACAAACAATTATACATGTACGTGAACAAGATTCAAATACATACATATATATATATATATATATATATATATATATATATATATATGTGTGTGTGTGTGTGTGTGTGTGTGTGTGTGTATATAAGTGTATATGCAATGGTAGATAAGAATGGAACCATTTAAATAAACATCGAAAAATACAAATGTATATATGTATATATATGTATATACATATATATATGAACGAATGCATATTTAAATTTGTGCGTTGAATTCAAATAGAAAATCAATAGAATTCTAATATTAAACTGTTAACTAAATCAAATGAGAGTATGGTAGTATGGACTATCATGAAATTAATAAGCAATATTTGAATGTAGTGGCGGTGGAAAAATCCATAACGCCTCCATCAGAGGTATGCAAAAATATGGGAATTGATGTTTCCATATTGAACACAAGCAGTGTAGGAAAAAAAGCATAGGAAGAAGTGGTCGATGGAAAGAAAAAAGCAGAGAAGCTCGTGGGAAAAATCTAGAGACAACTCAATCGATATCGACATTTGAGGTAATTCAAAACCTTGCAAAGAATACAAAGCTTCATTCTCTATTTTCTTTCTTCCTTGGTATCAAATGATTTTCTATCATTTTGTAGGTCGATTTGTTTATTATTCTAACAGGAGTGCATTCAGATGAATGCCATGGTCGTAGGACATATGGCATGGTGACAACCTTTATGGGTCGCTCCACCTGCACTATAAAGTATGAGTTCCTTCTTTTATTTGAAACCATGTGGCTAGTTCTTTAAGCTAAGCTGAGTCTTATAATGGAAAGCTCAAGTTGTTTATGTAAATCGCACCCATGTGCAAGTTATGTAAAGGCCATTGGAATATCTAATTTTTGATGCTCTATATAATATAAAGATGATACATTGTTGTGGATTGCGCTGTGATCCCATGAAGGAGGGTATTATAACCCCTATGTGTTATTTCCTTTAATTTTGTTTCCTTTGTAGCGGTTGGCCAAGGCTCGACAAGCCTCCAAAAGCCCAACCTTAAACTGGTTTAACTTTTAAAAATGTATAGCTAGTATGGTTATCATATTCCAATCCGATGACTATGTGAATGTCATAATTATTTTATTTTGTGTAGGATTGATTTCAATCAGGGGAAACCTCTCTAATACTGCATTTTCTTGTATTTTATTTAAACCCTATTATCGAATGAGATGATAAATCAAAAAGGGGTTGCGTCGAATGTTTAAGCCTTGCATTGTATGAAGGATGAATTTTGATAAGAGTTGGCCCCTATTCTATGAGAATGGTGGCATGAAATCCATGATTGAATACATATATGGTTAGTATGTGGGACATCTTTGCATTCATGATATTAGTTGCATGGGTAAATATCAAATGCACATTAAAAATGTTTAGGAAAAGAGGATCTCGACCTTTGGAGATTCATTGTTTCAGAGCAACCATAGTTGTTGTTGCAGCCTATAGGGCATGCATTTTTTGAACATTAGTCATACTATTCTTATGTATGAAATGGGGCAATTTTTGACTTGTTTATTTCTTAAAGAACCGTTTGTTTTGTTTTGTTTAATAGTGAACACTTGCTTGTAAAGTGGCCATTTCCCATGTGAATAGCCAAAAAATTGTAATAGAGAAAATGACAATATTTAATCTTGTTCATATAATAGATTTTTTAAAAGAGATGAGAATGTTCTTTTGCATACAACTTTGTTGGGTTTAATATTTATCTTTATAATAGAAAACAACATGATTTATGATTGTTTAAATGATAAATGTACACACGTGAGCAACTTATTATAACTGTTTAGTAGGAAATAACATTCTTTCTATTCAAACCATGAATGTACATATGCAAACAACTATTTTTGTAATTGTTTAGTAGTAAACAACATTCTTTATGTTCAAGCCATGAATGAACATATGCAAAAAACTATTTTTGTAGCTATTTAGTAGGAAACAACTCTTGATTTGCTTAAACAATGAATGCTATTAAAGTAAACAATAAATGATATAGAAAACACAATAGTGAAGATGCTTAAGCAATATGTGTGAAGTTGTAGCATAAGACTTATTCTATTTTCTTTACTTGCAAATGTAACTTCCATTGGAATGTTGTCTATGATTTCAATCTGAATTAATGATTATTTCATAATGTATGCACAAACTTAAACATTAGTAAGCGCATACATGTGTATGCACATAGAATTTATCTATGTACATACACATACTTGTGACATATCTTCTTTTGTTTACTTTTGTACAATTTAAAGGAAAATGCTTAAGTTGTAAGTAGAAACTAGTCATAAGAATGATATGACTAAATATTGAAATACTTTGTAAACCATCAATTCTGATTTTTTGTTTTGAGAATAAATTTGTATTCTATCTTTCCTGAAGACATTATGGATGGATTATTGATACCTGAATAGAACAGTGATACCTCAGTTGACTAGAGCACCTATGGGTAGTTGCTGCTAGAGGGTAGAAAGCTATTATAAGTAGAAAGCTACCTTCCGAGATGGGTACCAAAATAGAGTCAAAGAGTATGGAGTCAGAGAGTATTGTTTGTTGTTGTTGCAACACACTTATTATGCTTGGACAAGCAATGTTGTTCGTTATGTATGCATGAATGAATTCTGTGATTTTGCTCTGCCATTCCTAGCATAGATCTTGCACTTTCTTTTCTAGCATACAAATAGAAATTTCCTATTGATGTTTGGTCACACACTAGATTCCACCATGCAGGTTGTTCTCTTGATAAAAATTTTGTGTAGGGTCGGGCATTCTTCAAGTCGAAATAATACCAAGGAAGTGTAAGCTTCATGGTTGGGCAGTAAAGTGCTTCAACCATGTTCTCATCCACCAGTGGAGGTGATCATTAAAGAGGAACCTTAGTTGTTCATCAGACTATTATAGTTTATTATGTAACTTGATGTACAATTATTTATGTACTTGATAGAAAATGTACTATGTAATGACATCGTGGCTTTAAGAGCCAAGCGAAACTTGATATTGTAATTTGACTTTTGAAGTGAATATAACAATCTTTGACTCAACTTAAATGGACATGTGTAGCTATGATTGAATTCAACCACTAGTTATTTATTTTTAATTTGGAGTATATTTGTGTGTCATTTACAATAATGTTAACTAAGTAATAATTTGGAATGGGTTATTACAAGAAACTTAATTTCACTACAATACCTCATTTGAAGCCATATCCACTTGGATGAGTTTGCAATGATTCACAGTTACAGGTAATGAAGCAATGTATGTTAAGATTTGTTGTCACTACAAAGATGAGGTAGAAGTTGATATGGTTCCTTTAGATATTTGCGGCCTTGTGCTATGGAGTCCTTATCTTTATGACTAGAAATAAATCTTATATAGGGGAGAAAACAAATATCACCTTTTAAAGGATGGTAAAGAATTCATTGTATGTGCACATAAGATTAAGACTAATCTAACATTGGTAAATACTAGACAAATGATGAGGTTAGTCAATGCTAGTAAGAAATTTTTATTGATGATTTTAAAAGCCAAAGAAGATGATAAATCTGAGCCATTCAAAGGGTGTGATTCAGAGCATAAAGTTGAGTTGATCAAAGTAGTTTTCGCCTATGATGACTTATTTCAGGAGCCAAAGGGATTGCCACCAAAGAGAGATACATCATGAAATCCATTTATAACAGGATGCGCCCCTTCTAAACATCAACATGTACCATCTCTTAGTTATGCAGAATGAATAAATCAAGAAGCAGGTTCAACAATTGGTTGAGAAAGGAGTTATTCATCCGAGTACCTCTCCTTGTGGTTCACCAATTGTGTTGGTGCCAAAGAAGGATGAGCCTTGGAGAATGTGCATCGACTACAAATCCCTGAACAAGATAACGATAAAGACCATGTATCCTCTTCCCCAAATAGATGATTTACTTGATAAGTTGAAACATGCAATTTATTGCACTAAGTTAGACTTGTGTAGTGGATATCACCAAATAAGAATTGTAGATAATGACATATGAAAAACTGGATTCAAGTCAAAACAGGGATTGAGTGGTTGGTCATGACCTTTGGGCTTTGTAATGCACCAGACACTTTTATGAGAGTCATGAATGACGTCTTCCATCCATTCATAGATGATTTTGTCATAGTTTGTTTGGATGATATACTTGTATTTAGTTAAACTTGGGAAGAACATGTAGAGCATGTAAAGAAAGTACTGGATGTATTGAGAAAAAAATGTATGTAAAGATGTCTAAATATGAATTAGCAAAGACATCACTAGTGTATTTAGGCTATATTGTAGGAGGAGGTCACTTAAAAGTGGATCTTTCCAAGGTCAAAGTTCTTGTAAACTAGCCAAAGCCAAGTATAATTACAGAAGTCAGAAGTTTTCTAGGCGCAGTGCAGTATTGGAGAAAGTTCATAGCTAACTTCTCCTACATAGAATCTCTATTGCACGTACTCACAAGTGTGAAGAAGTATTTCTAGTGGGGAGGTCTGTAGCAAAAGGCCTTCTACTTCAAAGGAAATTCTCAACACTGCTTCAGTTTTAGCTCTACCAGATCAATACTCATGTAAGGAGGTAAACCTATCTGCTTTCATTTTGAAACTTTTACATTTGTGGTAAGTAACTATCCCACATATGATAAAGAACTGTATGCACTAGTTCATAGTGTAAAGAAGTGGAAATGCTACCTAATGGGTAAAGAAACAATAATACACACAAATCATCAACCACTTCAATATTTTCACTAACAATCTAAATTACAACAAAGCAGGCACTTTAGGTGGATGGATTTTCTATAGAAGTTTCATTTGGTTATAAAATATAATAAAGGGGTTCAGAACAAAGTAGCAGATATGTTATCTAGGCATCCTACCGCAAATTCTAAAATTATTCTTAAAATTAGTTCAATGGCACATGAAAGTTATTAAGAGAAATATGCTAACGATAAAGACTTTAAGGATATTTATGTAACATTACTTCAAGGTAAACACATAGAAGAGAAAGAATACTATGTGCAAGACAAGTTATTGTATCACTTAGGAAAGTTATGTATTCCACAAGATGAATAAGCACAATTAATCATAGAAGCACACACGTCATTGATTGCTAGACACTTTGGGGTAAGCAAGACAATGTCACAACTATAGAAATATTGTTATTGGCCTCGCATGCAAGAAATTGTATCCAAGTACATTAGAGGATGTGTAATGTGTGCAACAAGCAAGCCTAACAATAAGAAATTAGGATTGTACACACCTCTTCTTGTACCATCCCATCCATGGGAAAGTGTTTCTATGGACTTTGTCAGGGGGATACCAATGTCTAGAAAAGGGCATGATTATCTATTTGTGGTTCTAGATATGTTTAGTAAAATGTGCATTCTAATGCCTTGTAAAAAATAGGTCACAACTAAACTGATAACACATTTGTACTTTCAATTTGTATGGATTAATTTTGGGCTTCCTACTTCTATTGTATCAGATTGAAATTCTTGATTCTTGTGGAAATTTTGGTCAGCATTGGGGGAACTCATGGAAACTAGATTGAAGAAAAGTGCAACTTTCCATCCATAAATTGATGGATAGAAAAAGGTAGTGAATAAGACAATTGTGAATCTTCTCAGAGGTTACTGCAGTAAGCATCCTAAGTTGTGGGATGAGAGTTTACATTATGTGCAACATGCTTACAACCATGCAACACACTCTTCTACTTGGAGATCTCCTTTTGAGACTTGTTTTAGTTATCTTCCAAGGACACCTATGGATTTTGATTTCAGGAAGGAAGATGTTAAAGATGGACATCATGATGTAGACAAGGCCTTGAAGTTCATCCAGAAGATCCAAGCCATTCATCAGGTAGTTGAAGCTCAACTGGAGAATAGCCAGGCAAAGTACAAAGCCCTTCATGATAAGCATCGTGTTGATCATCAATTTCAGGTTGGTGATAGATTTTGGTTACACGTCAGTAAAGAAAGAATGAAAAGTGAAGGTAAGAAGCTCAATCTAATCAGGTATGGTCCCTTTGAGATCTTAGAAAATATCTGTACCAATGCCTTTCGCCTAAATCTATCTCCTTATATGTGTATCTACTCATTGGTTAATGTTGATAATTTGAAGTTGTATGAACCTCCGATGATACTGGATGAGGAGGCTGATGTTCAAGTTCCTTACATTAATGATTTATCACCTAAGTACATGAATGAGTTGCCAGAAGATGTCATAGACAAGAATGTCAAAAATTCATGAAAAGGAACTATTGAATACCTCAGAGTGGGACTAAAATGGATGAATTAGGTAGCAAAGAAAAATTGATGAAGGTTGGAAAAGTGAGGGACCTCTATGCTCATTCACTTTTTGTGTAATCAAGATTTCAGAGGTCCAAAATCTCTCTAGTGTGGAAGATTGATCTAGGTGGATATGTTCACCAAAAACTCAATTGATCTAGATGCTCCAATAGTTGGAACTATGTTAAAGATCTCTCCAATACGAACCCAATGCAACTTGATTCGTCTTGAAAGTTCATATGCCTGAGTTACGCTTGGTCAAAATAAGGGTTCCAAATGAAGGATGTTAGGTCAAAAAATTGATCATCTCAAAAATGGAGTTGAGGGTTGACCATGTTGGCTTTGCAGTACAATAATGATGTCATCATGACATCAACATGTTGACATGGTAGGTACAAGTAGGATGGACCAATCAGATGCTAACATGTGGCACCGTATGATGATGTTGCATCCAACCCAACAGTGAGGTGTCAACATATTTGGAATAGATGTGGACCAACCACATGATACCACATGGAAAAAGCTTTCAAATCAAATGGTGCCATGTGGCCAATTTTATTGGTCCATGTGGCACCTCTATCATCTTCATCAGTCATTATGAGTTTGTTCAAAATTTGTGGGGTGGGGGTTGAACTCCCAACCTTCCATATTCCACTTTTCAAGCCTACCGTTCTGCCACAATATCCACACTATATTGTATGAGGTGTGGGTTTTATTTATACAATTCAATATCCTATTTGGAAGGGGTGACGGTTTGAACTGCCGACCCCGCTCTCCTATTCCTACTCCCTACCACAACGCTCACGGGGTTTACGGTGAGTAAAGATAAGGCAAGAGTTATTTAATGAAGATAAACAATAGTAAGGAGTGAAAGGAGGGTTTGGGTTAAACTGAGCCCCCCTATATTTAAATTATTAAATCCTTTTAAGACTTAAAAGCTCAAAAATATAAGATTTGTAAGGGGCTTTAAAAATATTTATAAATATTTAAAGGGTTTTTAGGGGTTATAAGGTTTTTAATTAGATTTTTAAACCCTATATTAGGAGATATGGAGGTTAAAGAAAAATATGGTTGTTAACTTCCATATAGGAAATCAAATTGTATAAAAAAATGGGTTTATTAGCTTGAAAGGGTATTAGAGGAATTGAGAAACTAGATAGTGAAAATATTTCAACTCCGTGCAATTAGGATATTTATGTCAGGATAATTATACTTGAAGGAGGGGGGATTTTCTTCATTTCACTATCACTAGAGGAGACTTTGTAAGGCTTTGGAGCAGATTGATAGTGCCTTGTAATCATGCATTTTGGAGCATAATCAAATTTGAAGGAAATTAGCTCCTTGTGGATTCTCTCAACAATATAGGTTGCATAATCAAAATACCTATTCATATATCTATGTTCAATACCAAGAACCATTATCATTAGGTCAATTGACATCTGGGATTTGACATCAATTTCTAATACTTGACAAATATATTAATAGATCTTGATGAAATAATCTTATAAACATACCTATATTAAATGGATCAATTTCATCTCTGAAAAATATTCTAATCTTCTTTTTAGGATTCCCTTTTATTTGGTGTGGAAACCACCTAACCCTATAACTAAACCTATCTCTTCTGTAGATTCCTTGTTTAGCTCACAAAGTTGATATGAACATTTATAATAATGTTAAAGGTTTAACAACTTGCAAATAAAATCTTTGTTTAATGTCATTAAAGGCTCTCCATTAAAACTTGATAGTTTTCTTTTAGGGGATCATATTTACTGTAATTTTTCTTATCAACTCCATATTGATAAAAATATTTGGCATTACCAGTTTCTCAAGATCATGGTTCCAGATGTTTGGAATAGGATGGTTTGTTGTGTTAAATATATGAATAATTCCCATCCTTGGATAGGAAATATAGGATCTTTGATGGATTCAACTCTATCATGGAGTCTACCAAACAAAATCCTAGTGCCCTAAGCATGCTTTTCCCTTTTGGAAGAGTTAGGAAGTTGGCTAAGAAAATCCTACACAATCCATCGTTTTGTTATTTCACTTTGAGGTGTACCTTGACTCATCTTAGGGTTTTTTTACAACAACTAGCAACTAGGGTTATTAATAACTTAGATAAATATCTACACCACCTACAAAAACCTAAAAATTTGAATACTTTTACTACAAAAAAGAAGAAATCAAACATACCAACTCATAGCATATGAAAACCCTAACTTTAAACTTGCAGCTTCAAAAATGCCACTACAACTCTTTTTCGCTTTGCAATTCTAATTTTTGAAGGCTTGAGAGAATGAGTTCAATTTATTGCAATCAAAATCCTTAAAGAAACAATATAAATTTGTCACTTCTGATTGTTAGTGTCCATACGAGTGAAGTTGAAGAGATTGGTGTGATTCATTTACTTGTTTGAATGTGGGTTGTTGATCTTTTCAGAGAGCTCATATCCATGGCTAGTACACTTTTTGACTTCATCTCAACATCATTTGAAAAATCCTCTAATTAAATCATGGTGTGAAAAGAGATTGTGCTACAATAACACTTTAACATCTATTTGGAAACCTTTGAGTTAATTAAAGTGGACCCCACAATGGATACTCAAGCCTCATAGATGAGGAAGTCATGAAAACACACTTGGAATTCAGTGTAGGACAAGTTTCACACTAGTAGACTAGCACAACTTGAAGAAAGTTCACATTATAGAAACTATACCATAAAGGGTGTGCTATAATAAGGAACTAATAATGGTCACATAGGTATTTGAAGTTGATGGAGAGCAACCAAATTAATTTACATTAAATACTATGAGAATATGTGACATGAGGGTGCAATAACACAAGCTCAAGGAATAAAGGTGCTATCAAAGTTGTGATGTGAAGGAGTAATGTGCTGTAATAAGATGTTGACACATGGATCATTTACCTTTTATCATGACATAATGACCATCAAGGATGTGTGAAATCTAATTTCTCATCTTTATTTTGCTTCCCATCCTTGAGAAATCTAACTCTCTTTTGTTTTCCATATACACAACTTTCACATAAATCCATACTAATACATTACAGACTTGGTAATAACTCCTTAGAATGAAGTACTTTCATACCTTTTTCACTCATGTGCCCAAGTTTGTTATACTACAATGTTGTCTCATAACCCACATCAATTGTTTCTATCTCTACTTGCTAACCCACAACAACTATTCCCGAGTCTGTTACAAAAGCTGTTGTTGTGTGGTCTCACAACACATCCCAAGATTGTAAGGCTTGGGGACCCAACAAAAATAAATAAATTCTTATGGTACGAGCTAGCTAGTTGGAAAATCACCGGAAGTAAAAAACCATAAAAGGAATCTTGGATTAAAGAGTACTTCATAATAAAGTGTTTCAGGTACTGGATATCGAGAACCGATAATGTTTAAAAGGCGAAAAAAGGTAACAAGGATATGAGCTAAGTGTTCTGGTCCGATATTTGAAGCTCGAAATAGATGGAGCTCCAATAAAACCAAAGTCCGGGGAAATTTTATGGGTAAAGTTGAATACCAGGTACCGAGTTGTGATATAAAGTGATGTTTTGATATTTTGTGATTATCTAATGAATCCGATAGTCCTGTAATCTGGTATATGTAGAAGATAATCATGCAAGAATTTATAATGTACTTGGAAAGCGTGTTATTTATGGAATTTTGTGTTATAACATTTGAATAATGGTTTTATTTACATGAGATGTTTATAAATGTTTTTTTAATGGGATTTAATGTGTGGAATTTGTGATTGCAGGAAATACAGATTGCGATGCAAAGTTCGGGTATTGATGGTCAGAAAAACTTGAATCTCGGATAGAATCATTTCCAGATCGGGTTGCGTACTCTAGAAGGTTATAATGGAGAAGGCTTTGAGTCCATCGAAATGTTGGAGATCTCGGTATTAAATATGTGGTGGAAACAAATGTCAATCTATGGGGAAGCCCATTCCCGAGAGGAGTATACTCAAAGAAATATCAAGTGTTGGAGCTGAGCGATAACATGATCATTTTGAATGTATGGGAAGTTCCTACATGCTATCTTGATTCAATTTATTATCCTCGCGATAATAAAATATTAAAACCCGAAGAGCTTCAATGAGAAATTAAAGTTGATCTTCATTGACTTCAATTATAATTTCCTGGTCAATCACTACCTTCATGTGCCTTGATATGACTGGTCCCTTAGATTCTCTCTCATGTATTTGTCTTATCCTTTCTATGCCTTGTGTTCTATAAAAGGCTAGAGGATATCTTTTTTTAAGTTAAGTTTAGAATTTTTGGATGTCGGAAGAGCCAATACTTCTTTGAGTTATGTTCTTTTTTCTTGTTTTTTGAATCATTTCGATCTAAAAACTTGTATGCACATAGAAATTGATTAATATTAGAGCCAATTTCATAGCTACCTATCTCATGAATCTTTTATAGCTAGTTTTGTTAGTTCAGCCAAACAAGACGGTTTGCTACGTCGTTTAAGGGTGCATGCATAGCCTGCTCGGTGTCCAAATTAAAACCATCTCTTTAAAAGCTTGCACCATTTTATATGTAGCTGTGAAGCATTCTGGTGAAGTATAAAGCGGTTTGCTTTGATTTAATTAATTCTTTGGGGGCATGCGTAGAGGATAACCAGGAGAAAAATTTAATTTTCAGTATTTTTATGCTTTATTTTAGAATAGAAGTTTAAAATTTGAAAATGCTCCAAAAAATAGATGAATGGATGGAAATTTATCCATTTTTTTTCATTTCATATTGAAAATTGTTGAATGCTCAAAGCTAAATATACTTAAGTGATAGCAAATAAAATTGTTGATGTTCATGAAATATCATTTCAAATCTTTCAATTTCATGGTACTTGTTCTTAAGATTCAAATTAAAAACTAAGTGTCTAATATATATATATATATATGATTCTAAGCAACATATTCCCTTTGAGATTAACAACAAAATCACATCATACCCTAAAGTGAACCTAGTACGATCGTGACCTAATTATCAGAAACTTGGGGATTGAACTGAGTCAATCGTTTTGTTTTGTTTAGGCAAATTTCCCCTTTGAGATTGTCGTGTTCCATATCTTTCAAGAAGGATAGGCTTCTTTGTAGCTTGTCTGTGAATATTTTTATTCGCCCTGTTACTGCAAGTGAAATCATCGTCAATAGGAACTCGCACTAGAAGGAGGGCGTATTTTGAAATTTTTATCTAGTCTTGAGTTTAAGAAGAAATATTGTAAAGTGAAATTGAATACAAGCTGGTATTTTAGTATGGAAGTTGAGAAACTTTAAAAAAAAAAACCAAAGATTATATCCTTTGAGTTTGCTCACTTTTGGTAGAGTCACCGAATGTAGAATACATGATACAATTGATCACAGTGAACTTGATTGTGAATTTTTTTTAACTAGGGTAAGCTTAGCCATGTGTAAAGTGATTTCGTTAATAGAAGAAGTTCTAACTGCTAGAAGGAAAGAGCCATTAGCAAAAACTGTGTGCAACCCTAGTAGAATCGAAAATATTAAAAAATCAGTTAATACATCAAAACAATTGGATAACTATAATTATTATAATGAAAATCATAACACGTTGTAGGAAAATAAATGAGAATGTCAAGATTTCAGAATATCACATTAGAAACAAGGAAATGACATTAATGAGTTATCATTATCCTTATACATGGAAAACACAAATGAAGAAAAGGAGCGGGAAAATCGAGCGAGAGACTTATATATTTTACCCCAAACAGAAAATTTACAAGATAAAAAAGGAAATTTCCCTGATTTTATACAAGATACAAAATATCTTTCTTTTACTTTTTCTCTCTGATAATATAAATTGTGATATATCTTGGTCTAAAAAAGTGCGAAGTGAAGATAGGAACCAAGACATGAAAATTTTCAGAGGAGAAAGTCAAAAAATGGACACAACCATTCATGGGAATGAATAGAGTACAGAGACCAACCATGAATCGGGGCTAGAAGAAGGTAGAGTATGGTCACATCAGATGAAGTGTGTGTAATCAACCTTTAATGAGGTCATTTTCATACATATGAGTGAAGTCATTGGTAAGTACACCTTTGAATTTATGATTATCAAACGTAGAAAGTTTAAAATAATTCATTGTTACAGTAGAATTGATAAAAAAAATTTGAATGAATTTAAAGATTATCCTGTTGTAATTCATACCAAAATCACGATGGAAATATTCATAGAAATTAGAATTAGTTGTTTTGTTAGGATTAATCACTTGCTAGATTAGAATTCTGGTTAGTTAGGGTTAGTTTTTTTTAGGTTTGTTTTGTTTTGTTTGCTTTTATTTGCTTTTGCTTTTGTTTTTCTTTCTTTCTATCTGGCCCCTGAATTTGCAAATTCTACTTAACTTATCTTGCATACATGAGAGTTAATCTAAACATTTGTAAAGTGCTATAGTGAAATGAAAAAATCATAAAACCATACACAATAAATGCATGCTTTAAGAAGTACTGAGAGATTTATATACATGTGTGTGTGTGCATATATCACGTATATACATTAGTATCAAAATTCTTGTTTCAAAAGATCAAAATTTAAAAAGAAAAAGAAAAAAAGTAAGCCTAGTTGCAGGTGGTGGTTTCCTTTCAGTCGATATGAGACACCTCATTTATTAGAGCTAAATATCCTATATAGGCGAGTTCTTGGTGAGTTTCAAAGTCTTCAATGTGGAGGTCTAAGAGGAAAGGCTGAAGAGGAACTACTTCCCCATGCTCCAGGAATCGAGGAATATCATCCATCGAGGAGATTCAAATGGTCAGGTGTGCCACAAATAAAATAGTGTCCAGATTCTCCAAGTATTTAGGCTTCACTATCATATTGGTAGTTGAGCAAACATCTTCCACAAAAAGTCGTATATCCAGAAGAGATGCTACAAAATGAGAAGCCATGTTAGAGTAAAAGCGAAAGTAGCGGTTGGATTCTACATACTTTCCCCAAGGACTAAGCACAAGTTTGGTACAAAAAAACTAGAAGTCCTAATCAAGAAGACCTTTTCAAGCCTTTGTGATGTGATACTTCCTAAGAAAACATTATGGCGGCGAGAGAAGCTTAAATAAATTGCCTAGAAGCAAATGAGAATAAACAGGGCAAGAGAATGCAAAACCAGAAAAGAAAGCTAAGAAAGCATGTGAATAATTTATAAGGAAGCAATGCAGAATTTATAGATAGTCGTGAGAGAGTTGCAGTACATAGTTGCCTCAAGTGAATTATTGGAAATCGTAAGCAAGGTGGCAACCAAACAATTGTTTTTAGAACGGAAGGTTAAATCAAATTAATTTTTTACACATTGTTGGTGATAAATTACTTCAAGGTTGAGTAGTACAAAGATTGAAAATCAATCAAGTTGAAGATATTGAAGTTAATAGTGGTCTTTTCAAATTATTATTTTTAGACGTATTAATTGTGGAGGTGTTGGTATGTGCGAAACGAAAAAAAAAATTGAGTCGGTAAGGCAGTGCACACCATCACCCAAATAAATGGAGAGAAACGATACATGCAAAGTCAGGCATGTGAATTAAATGAAGAATAATGTGATCATGTTTTGATATAATCATGATAATCTTGATCCATTAATGAGGTGCAGTGCTTAAAAATCAAAAATGCTAGCCGAAATTTTAGTTGTTGCGATAAGAATTTATCGGAAGGGTGGTAACTAATGTTTCTAAATTTAGATTTAATTTGGTGATTAAATTGTTTGTTGCTAAATTTTAATTTATGCATATCTTTTAACACATAACAGGTTTTAGTTAGCTAGGATTTGGCATAAGGTGGTCAAATTTAGCCGAAAACACACACCAACAGGGAATTATTAAGTGAATTTTTGGGAAATGGTGAAATGATGAAGGGATTTACATGAATGAAAAATCAAAAGATAACCTTCGCTACCACTGTAATTCCCAACCTAATATCGGGCTTCACTGCCTGCAAGTTGAAAAAGAGCTATTATTGAAATATCAAAAGTTGAAAAATGAGCTATCATTGCTATATCTAAAAATAAAAAAAGAAAAGAAATCAACTGTTTAGGCTATCCAAATAACTCTACCGGGGCTATAGATGTCTGGCTGGCAGTAGAGCTATGTTTGGGGGAATTACAAAGACAACCTTGTCAGGGCTATGGATGCTTGATTGGCAACAAGGCTCTATCCCTGGTTGGATTTGGAGGATTACCATATTATGTAGTTCAATGTCAATGAACTGATTATTTTTACCGAGTTCTAAAAATTGGAATTAATTAGAGCACACACGGATGTTTTAGAGGGATTTTTACTTTTTATGCCAGAATCTAGGTAAAGGTAAGGGTTATTGTTTTAAAATATGAATAAATTATAGTTACAATTGGTGATTTAATTTCAAATTTTTGTTTAAATTTTTTTTATTGGTTGTAATTTGTGTGGTGTCACTACATGCCCCAAGATTGTAAGGCTTGGGGACCTAGCAAAAAAAGTAAAATTAACTCCTATGGTATGAGCTAGCTAGTTGGAAGATCACCGAAAGTAAAAAAAGGTAAAATAAATCTTTGATTAAAAAGTACTTCGTAATAAAGTGTTTCGGGTATTGGATACCGAGAACCAGGAATGTTTAAAGGCGAAAAAGGTAATAAGGATATGAGCTAAGTGTTCTGGTCTAATATTTGAAGCCTGGGATAGATGGAAGTCTGGTAAAACTGAAGTCTAGGGAAATTTTATGGGTAAAGTTGAATATAGGGTACTAGGTTGTGATATAAAGTGATGTTTTGAGATTTTGTGATTATCTAATGAGTTCGATAGTCTGGTAATCCGATATATGTAGAAGATAATCATGCAAGAATTTATAATGTGCTTGGAAAGTGTGTTATTTATGGAATTTTGTGTTATAACATTTGAATAATGGTTTTATTTACATGAGATGTTTATAAATATATATTTTTAAAAGGGATTTAATGTGTGGAATTTGTGATTGCAAGAAATACAGATTGTGATGCAAAGTTTGAGTATGGACGGTTAGGAAAACTTGAATCTTAGATAGAATCATTTCTAGATCGGGTTGCGTACTCTAGAAGGTTATAATGGAGAAGGCTTTGAGTCCACCAGAATGCTAGAGATCTTGGTATTAAATATGCGGTGGAAACAAATGTCAATCTATGGGGAAGCCCATTCCCGAGTGTAGTATACTTGAAGCTATACCGAGTGTTGGAACTGAGTGATAACATGATCATTTTGAATGTATAGGAAGTTCCTACATGCTATCCCGATTCAAGTTATTATCCTCACAATAATAAAATATTAAAACCCGAAGAGCTTCAATGAGCAATTAAAGTTGATCTTCATTGACTTCAATTGTAATTTCCTGGTCAATCACTACCTTCCATGTGCCTTGATATGATTGGTCCCTTAGATTCTCTCTCATGTATTTTTCTTATCCTGTCTGTGCCTTGTGTTCTATAAAAGGCTAGAGGATATCTTTTTTTAGGTTAAGTTCATAATTTATGGATGTTGGAAGAGCCAAAACTTCTCTGAGTTTTGTTCTTTTTTCCTATTTTCTAAATCATTCTGGTCTAAAAACGTGTATGCATGTAGACGTTGATTAATATCAGGGCCAATTTGATAGCTACCTATCTCATGAATCTTTTGTAGCTGGTTTTGTTAGTTCAGCCAAACAAGACACTATGTTGCGCCATTTAAGGGTGCATGCAAAACCTACTCGGCGTCCAAACTAAAACCCTCTCTTTAAAAGCTTGCACTGTTTTATATGTAGCTGTGAAACAATCTGGTGAAGTATAAAGCGATTTCCTTTGATTTAATTAATTCTTTGGGGCATGCTTGGAGAATAACCAAGAGAAAATTTTAATTTTCAGTATTTTTATGCTTTATTTTAGAATAGATGTTTAAAATTTGAAAATGTTCCAAAAAATAGATGAATGGATGGAAATTTATTGAAAATTGTTGAATTCTTAAAGCTAAATCTACTTAAGTGATAGCAAATAAAATTGTTGATGTTCATGAAATATCATTTCAAATCTTTCGATTTCATGGTACTTGTTCTTAATATTCAAATTGAAAACTCAGTGTCTAATATATATATAATTCTAAACAACATATTCCCTTTGAGATTAAAAAAAAAAAAATCATACCCTAAAGTGAACCTAGTACGATCATGACCTGATTATCAGAGACTTGGGATTGAACTGAGTCAATCTTTTTATTCTGTTTAGGTAGATTTCCCCTTTGAGATTGTCTTGTTCCATATCTTTCAAGAAGGATAGGCTTCTTTGTGGTTTGTCTGTGAAGATTTTTATTCCCCTTGTTGTTGCGAGTGAAATCATCGTCAACACCTGCAACAAATACTATCGAAGCTGTAGCAACTGTTGTAGCTTATTTTCTAGGAACTTTTTATGTTTTCTTTTTCTCTACAACAACTAAAGTAGAAGGAACATTATGGCCTGTATAAAGATATAAGGTGCCTACTTTCACACATTTAGCTATTATTAAGGCACCTTTTGTAACCTTCAAACTTTATCACTAAAAGTAACAATGTAACCTTCATCACCTAGTTTCCCTACTGAAATTAAATTTCTATTCAGCCTTGGAACGTGCCTTATCTCTTGTAGTAGCGAATGATTTCCATTTTGCAACTTAATCTTAATTTTTCCCTTTCTAATAATTTGGCAGGGTTCATAATCTCCTAAATAAACAAACCCAAAATCTCCTTAGACATAATAATAATGAAAAAATTTTATGGGGTGTAGCATGAAATCAAGCCCCTAAATCTAAAACCCATGAATCATCAGTATGATCTAGGTAAAGAATCAAAGCATCATCTTCAGATTTACTTACCACATTCGCTTCCTTATTGTCATCTTGTTTGTCTACTTTTTTTTTTTTTGAGACCAGAAATCTTTCTCTAAATAACCCAGTTTTCCATAGTACCAGTAATCCTTCCTTTCTATGGATTGTGACCTTTAATCCTTTGATTTTCCTCGTGGCTTCCCATGACCTTTAAAAAAATTTCCTCTTTCCTTTGATTTTCCCTCTTTTTCTACATTCAAAACACTTCCTGATGTAGAAGTTCCACCAATAATTTTCCTACGAATTTCCTCACTCATAATCACACCAACAACATCATCAAATTTTAATATAATTGAACTAGAAAAAGAGTTACTAATCGCCATAACCAAGCTATTCCATCTTTTAGGAAAAGAACATAAAATTAAGAGATCTCTAACTTCTTTATCAAAATTAACATTTATAAAATTCAATTGACTGGTAATCGTATTGAACTCATTTAAATGATTGGTAATCGATCCACCTTCTATCATTTTGATATCAAACAATCGCTTTGAATTAAGAATACCTTATTTGAAGCTGAAGGCTTTCCATATCATTTTTCCAATGTCTACATTAAATTTTCTATTTTCTTCACTTGTGAAATATTGAATGCCACCGATGGTGCTAGGCACAATCGAACACTTCTTAGTACCTTTATATCTAGAATATCCCATTCCTCATCAGACAATGACGCTGGTTTCTTTGCTTTCCCTTGCAAAAATCGTTATAAATCTTCCTAATAAAGATAATCCTCCATCTGCATCTTCCATAACTGATAATTCTACCCATTGAATTTATCAACCTTCAGTTTTCCCTCTTCTGCCATTACTCCCACTCAAGCGTGAGAATTTATTGCCAAAACTATCAAACACCATCGATCTGATACCAATTGTTAGGAATTACCGAAAGAAAATAGAGGGATTAAATTATTAATTATATGTAGATTTTAATAAACACGAACAAAGGAATAAAATAGAGAAATTTATAAATTCACATAATATAAGAGATGAGACAATAATTAACATGGTTCACCCTTATTCTGGGCTATGTCCACAAAAAAAACATTTTATATTAAATTCCAGAGAAATACATATTACAAATAACTTGCAACAAATGGCTATAACATGCAACAATCAAACTCAAATGATTTCTACCGCTCTATTTTACTATACACTATGCTATGTGCGCCCATCACCAAACCTGTGATAAATTGTCACTACCCAGGCTACACCATGTGACTTGTAGCAACAAAATTTAACATCACATGATTGTTTGAATTCTCACATGCACCCTGTGCAATGGGATGTTCAATTTATGGCTATTGGTTTTCATTCGCAACAATGAAACTCTTCATTTCTAGATAGTTTTTCAAAAAAAAAAAAATTGAATTATAATATAATTCTACTGTGAATATCCTTTAACAAGATTAAGTAATTTTTGCTTTGGGGGTGTTGCAACCAAGCCCCTAGCTAGGGGTTAGACCTCACAAGAGGGGATCTTCCCCGCTTGCATTCCCTTGTTAATTGACTTGGGGAGAAAATGCATCGAGTAAAGAGGGAAAAATATTAACACCAAGTCAGATTAGGCTCCACATATCAACAATCTCCCACTTGGAGACTAGTGAAGTAACATAGCTGACCCTATAGCTCCCACTGGAAATAACACCTTTTGATTTTTCTATTATAACTTCATTGGTTCAATCAAGGAAATGACACATGTGCTCAACTATTTCCTAATTTACATAAGTAAATAAATAATAATTACCTAAGTAAACATAATATAAGGTGCAATAAGTAAATAATTACACTAAAATGAGACATCATCAATAAATCTAACATAATGATAATATTTTCACATAGAAACCACATCCATTAGAATAAACATATTTGAACGAATAATTTCCAAAACTCCATTTTCCTTATAACATCTAAAGGAAAATATGCTCTATTCTATTTACCAAATGCACAATGTTCGTAGAAATCAAAATTCTCATGAGTAAGAAAAAATATCAACAATATTTGTATTAATTGAGGTCCTAAGACATTTTTCTCTAATGTGTCCCAAGTGTTGGTACCGCAACATATTTTTAGTTTCATTAGTAAAATTACAAAATGTGGAGGCATTCAATCTAATAAAATTCCCAATAAAAGATACTTTAGAAACCACCATATTTCCTTTCACCAACCTACAACTATACTTACATTAAATGCAAGTGCAATCTTGAATCATTCAACTTAGATACAAAAATAAAAATTCTTGCAAGTCTAAGAATATATAAAACATTAGTTAGTGGTTTCACCCTTCCATCACTAAAGCACAACTATACCTTCCCACAACCAACAATATAATGTGAAATATTACCACCTAGATACACTTCTCCATCATAAGCATGATAGGAAGGAGGAGAACCACTCCTTTGAGGATTCATATGATATGAATAAAATGAGTCAATCAATCATGATTTTCTAAAAAGAACATTAGAAAAAATAAATTGGACTTCATCACCTTTATTAGAGGATTTTTTTAGTGGATGAGTCATAAGTCTTCTTATTTCTACACTTCTTAGCATGTTCCTATTTTCCATAGTTCTATAACTTCAATCTAATTTTCCATGGGGTATTAGAATGGCCTTGATACTTATATCTCATGATTGAATTTTTCCAATCACCTTTTGAACCTCATTTATCCTTGGGCCTTCATTAAATATATAATGCATAATTTGAGTTGTCTTCCATGGATCTTATCCTTAATTTAAAATCAAATTAGCAACAAGGGAATCCAAATTTGGATCTATCATCTGAATACTTAAATCAAGGATTATAATTTCCCATGATTCAATAAAATATAAATGTAGCAATGTAAACTTATCCTCCTCATTTATCTTAACATCAATGGATTATAGCTGAAAGAATAAAATTAAATGCACCCATCAAGCAACTCTCAGCCAATGAGTGCACCCTCTTCCTTAGGAGTATCATTTGAAGGTTCTTGATCATTCACTAGAGAAATATCTACCTCCATCCAAGGAACCTAACTAGAGTCTATCCAAATAGGATCATCACACCAATGAGAAGAGGTAGAAGTTGGTCATGAGGGCTTGGACCAACCATGAGAAATATAATCTCTATTTCTTGGGGGCTGAGTGCCATGAGAGTAAGAACCATGGTCTCTTTTGGCATATTATTTTCATGACCTTGTCAATATCCTTGAGTAGGGGAACAAGAGGGAGGATGTACCGAGAGAATTATCTCTCATTTGCACTTGGTCCTAGTTAGACTTTGCAAATGTGCCTTTTTACCATCCAACCCTTTTTTTGAATATCTTACTATTTTATTTTAATTTAATTAAATGTTAAATAGGATTATTCATAAAAAATAATGCACTCAAATATTCTAGATCAATGAGTCTGCATCTTTCCTATTTAGTGAATATAATCTTATTTCCAAAAATGATTTAACTACCAAACTCTTACTTTGTATATCTCACCAATTATTTTCCAAAGATATGTGGTGGCTTCCTTAGAACATTTAGAAGGAAAAAAATTGTGAGTCACAACCAAGTATTTCCTCATTCCTTTGGATCTAACTTATTCTAATATTCATCAATCATAGCATATAGTTTATTTTCATTTGAAATAGGTTTCCACTTATCTCTTTGTTAAGCTAGATCCTCCATCTTTATCTTCCACAATTTATATCCATTACCATTGAACTTTTCAATATCTAAAAAGAGGTAGATTCCATGATTTTTAATCACAAATCTATAAATCACATAAAAAATTGTAACAAAGAAAAATAGAACCATAAGTTTAATGTATAGAACCTAGGATTGATTTTGCTCCTTTTTAAAGGTACATTAGGATGCAAATCAACAAGGTATTTAGATTGACTTTTAACCATGAAGGTGAGCCAATCAGACCTGGATCTACATATTTTTGCATCTTGGAATGGATTTGAATTGATTTTCCTTGATTAACCTAATTAGACTATGTTCCCTAATGTAAAAATACAAGATTTCGACAATTGACAAACTGAAACAGAGATTTGCAAGTAGATCTTGGAAGGGAAAAGTGATGTGCGTACTTATCTTGAAAGTTTGATGTTAGCCTAAATATGGGGACAAACTTTCCCAAGGCATCTCATTCTTGGTAGGGGTGTCTTGAATCTATTTTTGCAGTCCTTTAATGTCATATCTAAGATCCATGTTTTCGCTTGCAGACTTGTCATATCATTGTCAAATAATTTTATAGGTGAGTTATCGTGAGCTAACAAGGTGTAGGGATTTGAATGCAACAACGAATAAATATTCTTCCTTCAATCCTATATAAACCTAAAATTTGTGCATTCAAAAAGAGGAAATGTTGTGTCATTTAGGGTCTTACCTTAGTCAAACCCCATGTTAGTGTTTCTACTTCCATAATGGCAGCATCAATGATAGGAAAGATACATGAAAGGAAGAAACATTGAATCAACAAAGTGCTACAACTCACCACCCTTCAATGGCTTCCTCGAAGGACTAAATTCATGCACATCACATCAAGGTCTTGGATCTTTCTTGCTTGATCGCTTGGAGACCTACAACAAGGGTTAGCCTTCACAAACACTGATAACACAAACATGCATAAACTCACATAGGATTCAACATGATGTTTGGATCTTGAATTGCTATAATAAAGCTCTGAAATACTTCTCTTGACTTGCTTGATAATAATAATTGCTCTTAAATTCTCCTTAGATTTGAAATGATGCAATAACTAGGTATTTGTATGCATTTCTCTAATTTCCCTAAAATTAAACCCCGATAACTAACTTTTGCAACTTGATTTTCAAATGTTACAATGTTGACATTGACATATTCAAATTTGGATCTCGGAGAAATAGGGAGACTTAGATGCCCAAGGGTATCCCATTTCTAGCCCTATTTTCCAAGATTTTAGGTGATAGGGCAAAACATTAAATGAATTCATTTGTTCAATACTTGCAATTTCTTAGGAAACGGTAAAAATAGGTTATAGAATGCATAATTTAGGAAATTAGGGGGTCAATTAGGCTCAATAATTTAGGGGGAGAAAAACATACTATGAAATTATCAAGGGTGACAATTTACGATGCTAAAAAATTATATCTCCCACTATAAAAAAATACCTTCGACGCTTCAAGAATGGTGCTCTCTTGCTAAAAAAACAAAGGATCTAATACTGGCTATTGGTAAAATAAATTAAAAAACTATAAATTTTATCCCTTGAAAGAGTATGTAAATCTAATTTTATAAATGTGAAATTGGGTTACACATTAAGATATAATATGAAATAAAATATAAATCAAGAAACCATGATAAATAAGCATAAGACACCAAATTTATGTGTAGAAACTATTTCCACAAAAAAATCCACTATCAAAGAGATGCCCAAGTATGTATTAATCTTCAACACAAGAGTACATATAAAACACCCTTTCTTTGTTCAATTTGATAGCATTTTGGTAGCCCCTATGTACCTTTGAAATATATATATATATATCACTACTACAACCCCCTCATACATGTTTGAATATTATTAGGCACATTAAAAAATATTTTTATAATACTATGGGCACCAAAAACATGGGAAAAGGAAATAACATGGAAATTGCACAAAAAAATGAAAAAAAGGTGAATTTAATTTTAGTGGAATTGCACTCAAAACCCCACTATGATTTGAGAAGAACTGTCCCCATTAAAACCCCAAATTTAGTCTTCAGATGAATTTATTAAAACTTTCAACTCTATTGAGAAATAAGTGAAGGCCCTTTGGGCCCACTTGTCATGTTATACAAGACTTCAATTAAATATTGCACTATCTAAACAAGGAGAAATTTGAAAGAGATTGTGGGAAGACATAGTAGTATTAGACTTATGGCTATCACATCAAGGTTTGAGATTGAATGATTCTATGAGGTCTTAAAATTACTAATCCACTTCCTAGAAAAAATCTACTCACAAGGCCAAGGTTGTCAATATGTGGGTAAAATAGTTCATCAACAAAACTATGGAGTACTCTAAGCTAATTCAGCAAGAGTTGGTTTTATCTTCTACACTTTGAGCTCAACTTAGACTCAAGAGGGTATTCTTAGGGGTATACCTCAACAAGTATTGAAATCGCTTATAATAAACATCAATAAACCAAAAGATAGATAAACCCAACTTGTTTACTTAGTCCCTAAGATTGTTAATGGACTAAAAAAACTAGCTATCTTTCAACCCTATATAGTTGATATAACAACTTGGAGTTAATGCAAGGTGAGGTGAGTTCCATAATTAAAAAAATGGTTTCCTTTACTCCTTGCAAAAAATGATATCATGAACTCACAAATTGGAACTAGAAGTAAGTATTTAATAGATTTTTTTTATGTGTGGGTGACTAGAACATATACAAGAGACATATGTCTACTCCAAGGAAACAAATTCATGATCAAGGAAGAATGAAAAATGAAAAAATGACAGACTAAATGCATTCTACTCACTTGAAGCATCAACAATAATCATTCATAGTTTTATCTACATAGTTATTCATCATTGAACTATCAAAAATCATATGCAACCATATAAAAGAGATATCAAAAATCATGTAATAGATTTAGAATCCTATCAAATTACTCTAATAATGATTAAATTCAAAATAGAAAATTTGTTGAAGAAAAAATTCTAGAACGACACATTCTCTAAGTTTATACATACAATAATGGAGACATAAAACTAGAGAGTAACATTATGATATTTCAATAACAATATGCCATAACGTCTACATTCCTTAACTATCTTTGCAATGAATTTTTAGGAAGTCATACTCTTCTAAAAATTCCTTTGCTTTATTGTACCATCCAATAATGAAAAATGATATCTGTTTGACCATAAAACTCTACAGCAAGAGAAAACCCTAAGATGAAACATTGTATCCACTTCCTAATCAATGCTTGGGAAGGATTCCACTAAATGGATGCCTTATATTGATGGAAAACCTCTATAATAACTTTTGGTAGGTAAAAGGAGTGGCGCCATAAGTGCATATAGGTAGAAATAGGGAGTGAAATGCAATAATAATGGTAGCTAGAATTAAAATCCACACTTTGAAGTATTTGTGCCAAAACTCCATCTTGAAATCACCCATTAATTCCATGTTGGTGAAAAATTCATTAATGGAACTTTGATTCAATTATAAAAGTATTCGAGATACAATCACAAAGAAACCCATGAAAAATTGGATATTCAAACCCTTAGGGCTATCTGCAACATGAGTTGAAGCTTTACAAACCTCAATGAATCATTTGAAATAAATAAAGAATATCCATGGTCATTCAAAATTTAGCTAGTTCACTAACATACTCCTGCAAGGTCTCCTTTTCTTATTTTTAGCTTTTGCAAAAAGTAAACCCCTTACTAGATATGGGTCATTGGTCTTGATTTGGCTCTAGCCAAAGTTTCAAACCCTTGGCGTACATATCCAAATACCATCACTATCCCTGCAAGGTCCTTTATGCGGGATATCAACCTCAAACAAGTGTTGGCAAGAAGTTGACTCCCATTGATTCATGTAAAAACTCCAACAGTAAGTGAACCACACCTTTGACAAATATTTGGTTCAAATTGACTTACCAAAAAACCTCTCTTTTGTCTTTATTTTTCTTTATCAAATTCATGTGGGTGAGAAAGCTCCACCAAGACCATGAGGATTGGAAGCTTGCTATTGAACTACACCAATTGGCTCTTTCAGTTTTCTTACCCTTTGCGAAAGTCTAATCTCCAACTACACAATGTGGAGAAATCCATCTGAACCAGATGAAAGAACCTTGTAATTGAAGTTCAAATGAATGGGAAATTTTTACAAGGGGAAGATGATGAGAAAAGCAATGAAATAGACATGTGCATTTGAAAGGAGAATTTCACTTAGAGAAGTCTACAAAGGAAGATGGCATCATCAAGAATGGGTGCGGGAAGATGAGATCCATTCACCCATAAAAATTTACTTAGCCAATTTGGAAAATAACTGTGCTTGTAAGAGATCCATCAACAAGTGAAAAATACAAAAAATCTATTGGTATTTGTAAATAATTTGGTTCACATGGAAATTAATACAAAACTGGATGGGCACTTTTCTTGAAAAACAAAAAATCCAAGTGAATCGAATAAAAGGAGAAAAGGGGAAGTTCAAATAAAAGATGAATTTCTACAAAATTGACACTTAGTCTATTATTCATTTTTCTACCATTTGTGGGAAAACATAACTGAACAGGAGATTGCAAGGAAATTGACTCCATCTAGATGGAAGAGAAAACCCACAAAAGGTATAACTTTCTATCCTTAAAGAATTTTGCAAAACTTCAAGAAGAAACTAGGCCTAATTTTTCATGCTCTACCCAATTGTGCTAAGAAATTTTGACAAAATACCACCCATGATTTAATTTCTCATATTAGTTGGTATGAGTTTTCCATAGTCCATGATGTTGTATTGCAAATTTTTGGATTCAACTATGTATGGTTTTCAATTTGCAAATTTTTAACAAATGGGTTGAAAGGGGAAAATAGGAAGGGACTCAAGCAAAATTTAGCATAATATATTTGAGTCCCAATATATTCAATAGCCATAACTTTGACCTATGGAAGTTGAAGATGAGAGATCTTCTAGTGGAGAGAGATCAATAAGTTTTAGCATTTTATTTTAGGTAAACCATCAAGAATTTTTGGTGAATATTGTATAAAACTAGATAAAAGGATTGAGAGTACTATTCAATTATATCTTTCAAATTTTATACTTATGAACTTGTCTAAGGAAAACACTACCCAATAGTTGTGGTAGAAGATAGGTACGCTATATTAGTACAATAGTATGGTTAGTAAAATTATCTTGAAAAAGAATTTATATTCTCTAAAAATGAGAGGAGACTCGATAATCAATTACTTAAATATTTTTCAATTTATTGTCAAGTCAGCTTGTGTCAATAGGAGTCAAAATGGAAGAAGAGGATAAATGTATTGTACAAATTTATTATTTACCTAATTCATGGAAAAATTGACAATCTCTATCAATGGTAATAGTTTGTCATTGAGATTAAATAATTTCATAGGCATCTTGTTAAGTGAGAAAATTAGAAAGAAATCCATGGATTCAACTTCTCTTCATTCCCTTGTAGCTAGAGGTAGGTGCAAGGAGAAATGAGATAATATCAAGATTAGGAGTAAGAAGTATATGGGAAAGGCCAAGTTAAAGTATCCAAGTAAGATACTAGAATTATAGTAGGAAAGGTCACATTAATAAGGATTGTACCAAGAAGAAGAATGATTCTTATAATATATCTTATATGATAATGAATTTAATATTGGTTCTTTCATTTTTCTAATTTCATTGATGATGAATCTTGGATAATTGACTCAAGTACATCTTATCATATGACACCTCATTGATGTTAGTGTAATTAATTATTTATTACACTAGCATAAGTTAACTTAGGTTTTAATATTAGTCCTAAGTTGCATTTAATCATTTAATAATATTGTTGAGATAATATTCCCTTCTAGAAGATGAGTTGTCTTTTCTAGAACTTATCTCCATCTTGTTATCATTCCCTAGGTAGTTGGTTAGGGTTTCTTGTTGTCACATGAAGTGTGATTTGAAAACTTGGCAACATCCTTTGCATTCTAGGTTTAACACTTGCCTATATAATCAGGCATATGTACTCTTTGTAATCCATCTACATATCAATCAATCAATATTTTCTTTGTGGTTGAATATTTCTTCAAACTCTTGTTTGTTTTCTCCATCCATTCTCTTCCTTGTGACAGGTATCCATTTGCATGCAGGTGATCTTGGAGTCTGAAGTTGGTTATGACAACTTCTACAATTGAGACTGGTACTTTGAATACATAAAGTGTCATGAAGGTTAGGTTTTTCTCAATGATAATAGGTCTTTAAAAGTAGTTGGTCAAGGAAAGGTAAAGGTATCTTTCATGGATGGAAGAGTGAGGAATTTCTGAGATGTTTTGAATATTTTAAGTTTGGCTAGGAACCTCACTATGAATATAGATACATGTTATCTTTGATGGTAAATATTGTAGGTTGGAAAGAGAGAAATTGGTTCTTCCTAAAGGGGTGTGGCTTGGTACTTTGACTAGATGCATCAACATTGTCAAGTTATGCTAATGTAACTCAATATTATTCAAGGTTTTTGTGGCATCCCAAGATTTTTTATTTGAGAAGAAAGTGTCTAAAAACCTTGATGAATAAATATATAGGGTATGGAATTGTTGATTGTTCTTTTGGTATTTAATTTTGTGAAAAATGTGCATTGAGAAAATTGAATAGTGTGTGGCTTACCTATGGAGGTACCAAAGAAGAGGATATTTTGGAGACTTGATACATATTGATGTGTTTATTCATGTGGATATCCAATCTATTGATATGTCTTTATATTATGTATCATTCATTGATGATTATTTTAGGTGCTCTTGGGTGTATTTTATTATGAGAAACTCTAAGGTATTTATAAAGTTTAAGGAGTTTAGGGATTTATTTGAGAATCAAATGGGTAATAAAATCAACATTCTCAGTGGTTAATTTTATCTAAAGGATTTTTATACAGTTTATAAACACACTAGAATTATGAAGCGAAGGAAAACTCCTTATACACCACAATAGAATGAAGTGGATGAGAGGTTGAATTGAACATTCATGGATCAAGCCAAAAGTATGTTAAGTAGTGTTGGTCTAGGATATAATTTGTAGTTTGACGTATTAAGTATTGCATAATACTTGAAAAATAGGTCCACTACTTCTATGTTGGAAACTAAGACACCATATAAAATGTGGACTAGCAAAAAACTAATTAATTTTTTTTGGCTATGAGACATTTGTTCAAGTTCTAGAGGAGATACCTTTTAAGTTGGATCTCAAGAGAAAAAGTGTATTTTCATTAGATATGGTAAAATTTTAAAGGCTAGAAACTTTGGAATCCAAAAACTAAAATTTCTCAATTTAAGGGATGTAACTTAGAGTCTTTTCTAGGGAAGAATAGTCAAAGGAGAAAGCAAGATAATACACATTTTGAATCAAAATTAGAATATTATAATGAATTTTAAGATGAAAACTAAGTGGAAATGATAGTTTGGATGAAGATGAGGCGAGAACATCTAGCACAAACTCTGAAGAAAAATAGGGTACATATATAATACATAATTCTTCATTGGTAATTGTGAAAAAACCTATAAGGTAGATTTTTTTCCTAAAAGGTACAATCCACTTGATTTTCATTATGTTTGTCTCTAAGATGAACTAATAATGAACCAATTTCTATGGAAGAATATCTCACTTCCATTTAGAGAAAAAATCTTGAAAAAAGACCATGAGAGATGCGATGTTAGAGTTGAAGTAGTGCAAGACTTGGAACTTGGTCGATTTTCTTGATTATAGGAAACCAATTGGATACAAGTGAATTCTCAAGAATAAATTAAAATAAAATAGATAAATTGATTAATACAAGGTCATTTAATGGAAAAAGGATATTCCTAGGTTGAGGGATTGACTTTGGAGAGATATTTTCTTTCGTAGATAAGTTGAATTCCATTACCTAGGATGTTGTCCATAACTATGATGTATGATGTAGATATTAAGTAGATACATGCGAATACATCATTCTTTCATGGTGATTTAGAAGAGGAAATATACTTGGAACAACTTGAAGGATTCAAGGTTAAAAGCTAAATATAATATTTTATGTAAGCTAAAAGGGTCATTATATGGATCAAGGCAATCCCCACATATGTGAAACCAAAATTTTGTCTCATATGTGCTAGAATTAGGATTTTATAGAAGTGATATTGATCATTTATTATATTACAAGAAAGTATATGATTCATAATTTAATCATTATTTTATATGTTGATAACATGTTAATCATTGGAATAAAGAAGATATTAATACAATAATTAAAGATCAATTATATAGCAAGTTTGATATGAAGGAGTTAGGTGTTGCTAGATCATACTTGGTGTGGAGATATGCAAGGATAATACTAACATGAAACTATTTCTAAATTAGAGGAAGCATCTAAAATAGTTGTGTGGAAGTTTAGGATGTAAGATGATAAATTGTTAAGTACACCCCTAATAGTTGGCACAAAATAAAGTTTGGAACAATCTCCTAAGTCTAAAAATAATTTGGAGAACATGAGAAATATTCCATTTGATAGTGTGGTAGTAAGTCTCATGTATGTGATGGTCTACACAAGACCAAATATTGTCCAAGTAGTGGGAGTTCTAAGTAGGTCATGGTTAAGCCAAGTAAGAACCATTTGACACAAGTGAAGAGAGTATTTGGGTACTTGATAGGTAACCTTAGTTTACTTTTTAGATTATTTTTTAACTTATCATGGTACTAATAATAAGGGTAAAGTGTTGAACATATAAGAATTCATGTATTCTAATTGGGGTAGAGATCTTGGCAATCAAAGGTTGACAAGTGGTTATGCTTTTATTCTATTTTGAGATTAGTTGGTTGGATGAGAAAGCTATAGTAGACAATTGTGCTATCCACAACTAAAGAGAAAATATGGCTACAATACATTCTTCTAAGAAAAATTAGTGTGGTTAAAAAAAATATGCGACAATAATAATTTTAAGAGTCATATAGTGGTGTATTATGATCCACAAAGTGTAATTTATCTGATAACAAAACCTATTTACCATGCTAGAACAAAACACGTCAATGTGTAATATCATTTAATGAGGGGGATGGTTAAAACAATAAAGTTTAGATAGAAAATATTCACACTCAAATAAATATTATTAATTGTTTGACAAAATATGTATGCATTACCAAGTTCATGTAGTGTAGGGATGGGGATGGGCTTATCTTATTCCTGGACATGGTGCTAAGTTCTTGGGTTGTATATTGCACTATATCCTATGGTAAATATTAAGTGGAAAAATATTGGGAGTGGGGTGTGATATTCACCTATAGAATATCTTGGGCGTGTTATTTAGAAATGGAATATTTTATGGTAAGTTCCTAAAGAGAAAGAGATTATCTACAAGTTGGTAAATAGATATAGAATGTAATATGGTTAAATGTGGTGATTTTTAAATGTTGTGGTACAAATACATGATGTCTTACATGTGGTAATGTTGTGGTAATAACCACAAGCCATTTGTAGGAGAAATCACAACCACATGTAGAATATGTGGAAGCATGAATGACAAAGAAAATGGACTTGCGACAAAATTGGAGTTCATGTAAATCAATCTATGATATTATTTTTATTTCTTTTTGTGTTAGTTAATTATTTTTACTTGATTATTTATTTATCTAGTAGAAAAAATACCATGTCTCTTATATATTAGCATAGATTTAGAAATAAAAATTCCTTCTAGGACTTACACTTTATTCCTCTTCAATACTATTATTTGTATAATTAAAAATATGATATTAGACATTCACTACTTTGTTGTGATATGCTTATATTTTAAAAAGATTAGAAACTTATAACTTTATTTTTTCTAACTAAAAATCTAAAATCTTTTACATACAAATATATATTTTAAAACATAATCTAAAAATTAAAATTTTGCTTCTACCTAACATTGTTTACCTTTATAAATTTGAATCAAATTTGTGAAACAATAGATTACAAAAATATAATAGTTAAAACATCATATCAAAAGTATACCAAAGTTTCAAAGTATAGAATAGTAAATTGAAAATAGAAAATATATCATTTTTTTGTTAGAACAAAAAATACATTAGGTTAGAAAGGTAGCTCATAGTATACCATTAAAGTTCACTAACAAGAAGTCGCAAAATCCCAAGATCAATCTCATTAGCAATATGATTCAAGTGATTTGAAAATCTCTTATATAAAAAAGTAACCTTGTTAATACACCCTTTATTTAGGAGAATAGTAACAAAAATACAAACATTTTGAAATCACACTCCAAAGTCAAATTATCAAAATTGAAAAAACAAAAAACACGATTTCAAAAAGAAAAACAATTTGATATCATGTTCTAATATCAAATTGTCAAAATTGAAAGCAAAAAACATGATACACGACCCCACAAAAAAAACAACAATTAAATTACCAATACAAATCAAATATTTATAATAATTCTTACCACTATCATCCTTGATGTGACCTAATTATCTACCCAACAAAATAATTGTTCTACCTCTAACTTTTTAAAAGCAACCATTTGAATATATAATAATAAATAAATGAAATAATTTAAAAACACACGCTTGGACTTCTTCATATAGTGCGGGTCATTCAAGACAAAATCTCAAAGGTTTGGAAAGAATCATGATCAATTGAAATATTATGAAAAATAATATATAATACTAATGTCTTAATCTCATTAATATTCGGGTAGAGTTTTCCTAAATGCAATCAATTCATTTATTTTCAGCCACTCATAAATAAAGTTGTCATAAAGTTAATTATCACAATCCAACATAAAATAAAATAATAAGATAAAATATTTTATCGAGCACTATATTAAATTAAAATACACTTATTTTTAGGGCATGACGCTTACCAAACCCATTTGGTCATCTTATTACAAGATTTTAAAGTTTGACCATCTTCTCATCTTAACTTGCTCAAACTTATTATTTTAAAAACAATTAATTAGTAGTATGAAACAAGCCTAAGTTTGTGTGAATAATGTTAAAGTTTTAGACCTTTTGAGGTGTAGATTAATTGAGTGTTGTTGGATAGATGAATATTGGTTGTGTTTAAATATTAGATATATCATAAGTCTTTTGTCCAAAAGTTATACTGAGATTTAGTCTTCAGCGTATTGTAGTTTTGTGATTCTTAATTTTCTTAGTGATCCAAAAAACATTAAAATATGAGATTTGTTTTTCTCGATCCCATTAAAGGGTATGTGAGTAATAAATAGTCTGTAAGAAATTGGTTTTCTTTATTTCATGTTGTTATATGAAAGATTGACTTAGTTGTTCTATATTTCTAGATAGAATCATGACTACGATGTCAACATTTTCCCATGATCTCATCATTTTATTATCATCAAAAGTTTCACACCTATAAAACTAGCAATTCTAATACACATTCACTAGATATTTGAATGGGAAATGAAGTATTAAGGAACACCTTTAAGAATTTATTGTACAATGGTTAATGAATTGGACTTCCTTATGCCTTGGTCAAACCACTATTATTATTCACACTAACAATGACATGATTGATGCAAAATTCCTATAATAAAGATAGATATAATATTTTTTCTTAAATGCAAATGCAAGATCGAAGCTTAATAATGCTTTTATTATTTTCTCT
The DNA here is from genome assembly GCA_007115665.2 of Sequoiadendron giganteum. Classification (NCBI taxonomy): domain Eukaryota; kingdom Viridiplantae; phylum Streptophyta; class Pinopsida; order Cupressales; family Cupressaceae; genus Sequoiadendron; species Sequoiadendron giganteum. The sequence continues at coordinate 649,610,286 of CM021106.1, read as the reverse complement.
TAAATCAAATATGGTTTTCAATTATTCCTCATGAAACTAGTGTTCTAGGGCATCTCTTTAAATATGACCACCTAGACCCAAGTTTGAACACTTTGGCACACAAAATGGCATCAACAATGGTCATATTTTTCAATTAGATGAGTTTAAAATAAGTTAGAAATGAATTTGAACTACATAGGATGCAATTGTGCCAACAAAGTGAGATCACATTGACAATTGCATCTAGGATATGCAAAAAAAATGAATATGAGGATGCATGAATGAGTGGAGGCTAAAGTGAGTTGATAGATGGGTAGTCTCTAAGTTATATCAAGTTTTATGCCTTGATGACCCAAGTTGAGAGCTAAATCAAATATCAATAACATAATTAAATTGAGAATAAGATTGGTAGAGAAATGTATGAAGTTGTAGAGTTGCAAATTTTATGCCTTAATGTCCCAAGTAGAATTCTAAATCAAATATCTAAAAACATGATTAAAATGAGTGCAAGATTGGTAGAGAAATGTATGAAGTTGTAGAGTCAAAAATTGCATAGCCCATAATTTCTATTTTATGTATTGCACTCATGTTAGTGTATGTTTTAGTACCATGTAGATCACACTAAACATGTTTACTAAGCTATCTACCTCAATGGTTTACCAAACTCTAGCCTTAGTTTCATCTTAGGTCTAATTCTATGACCTTTTGTTATCCCATTTGAATTTGGTCACACATGCAACCATGATGATGTCTATGTAGTTGTGGATTCATCCATGATAGATAAAAACTTTAAATACATTTTATTCTATTTTTTAGAAATCAAAACACTAGCACCACATCTTATTTCAGTAATGGCTCTTATTCCACCTACACATAGAATCCTTTGGCCCTATTTTTCATCTCTTAAACTCATAATCTATACTTTTATTTTCTATTTTTGCACTCTAATCTATAGTGCTTCTCCTTAAGATCCCTCCCCCATTTTCTTTCGGTTTCATCATAGGATTTTAACTTCTCGTGGATAGTCTTTAGATGACTCTATGCTCTTGGACATCATCTCAAGCTTCAAAATCTTCTATTTTAGCCTTCAAATATGATAGTATATTGTCCAGTTATTATAATCATTTAGTATTTAAGAAGTTTTATTCATTAATTATGTCTTCCTTGAGCCTCTATGGTTCTTGGGATAAATCCCTTCTCTTGGCTTCCCCATAATCATTTTGGGATTTCTTCTTTTGTTGCCCCTCTTCGCCCTTTGGAGGAAAAAAGATCATTCTCTCTTTACATATCTTGCACGATTGGGTAGAATCCCACCTTCTAGATCCTCATGAACATATGGGAATTTCTATTATTGTCCCTCTTTCTCTTTTTGAAGCAACAATATTTCCTTTCTCATTATTTGGAATTAGCATATAATCTCTTGCGGGTAGCTTCTACATTATTGGTCCTCCTTCTTAAGAGCTATATTATTTTGTATTTGACCATGCCTATAGTATATATTTTCTAATTTTTTGTTATGCTTCTTGCATCAAATCTAATAACTCCTCCAACTTATTTTTCCACTATTTGGAAAATTTGGGAATATTGTGCCTTTTTTTGACAATTCTATGGAATTTTCCTCTTATTGTTCCCCTCTTCTTCCTAGGGGAAACAAGCATTCCTTCTTTATATTTTAACATTTGTTTTCTAATTTACCATTTATTAAAAGTAAAATTATTTGAAATCCCTATTGCCCTCTTCTTCTTTGACAATGTTGGTGATTCTATATCCTTATTTTTCTTTGTACACAATATTACAAACTCTATTATTGTTACTTACATTGTTCTTAAATTTTATTCAACTATTATCACTAAGAATACACATATACAAAAAATTTACTTGGATATCCATGGAGCCTAACATACAAAAATAGGGGTTTGACTATTTCAATTGGCTCGTACATAGTCACCCCCTTTTCCCTTTATCTCAAGCATAGGTGTAGAATTTAAAACACTCCAACATGAAATAATATATTTCTTAGTGATGCATATTTTTCTTCATATATTGTTTTTCAATTCTTAAAAATTATATTATTTTAAGCAATTCATTTATGCATAGGCCCTAATCCATATTTATTTTCGTGTACATTGGGGACTAATCCATGACTATGGTTACATATTGGAAGTTACAATAGTTTCTTTTTGCCATAAATATCACCTTCTCCTCCTAACAAAAGTTCACCTTCACTATTGAGTATACTCACTAGAAATAGATTCCTCTATCTTTTTCTCTTGTATGTTTCAACATAGGGATTCTATCATATCAATAATCAAATATTCTAGTTTCTAAATCACTTCTCATTGAACATGTCTATTTATTAAGCTAATCTAAAGAAACCAAGTTTAAGTAGAGCACATAGGTAATTCTAATGGAAAGAAGAAAGGAATCATCTAGACTAATTTCCTCTTTTGTGATGATTTCCTTGTTTCTACTATTGTTTAATTTAAACATTAGTAGTTTATTTTCAATAAGTTAACAATATAAATCTTAATAAACTACATAAAATTAATTAAATCATGTCAATTAGTTTACTTTTTGTACATTTCATTTTGGTGAATCCAATGTAAACATGTCTCTCATTCCCATGTTTTATTTTATTGTTTATAAGAATCTCCTAGTTTATGATTGTTAACCATTTCTTGGTAATAATATATCACAAGTATCAATCCCTCTTGTTAGCACTTTTGGCATTCCCCTCCTTTATAATCCCCATTAATTATAACCAATTTGAGAAATCCTAAATGGTGTATCATTCTTTTTTTTGCCTCTGGTTGTTACTTTCCCCTTTCTCTAAGCTGCACTCAAAAACACATTTTGCAAACGTGGCCTAAAGATGGCTATCCCCTTTGTCTTTCTTTTCTTCTTAGAGTCCTTTCAGGGTTTCGGGTCCCGAATGGATATTTAGACTCAGATCCAAGTCCATCCCCTTCTTCCATATTTCTTCTTTCTTTTCTTCGATCTTGTCCTTTCAAAACTTTGGGTTCCAAATGGACTTTTGGATCAAGTCCAAAATTACATGTTCCTCCCGAGTTTCATTTCCCTTTCTTTCCTTTTTTATCCCCTCAGGGTTTCGGGTCTTGAAGGGACATTTGGATCAAGTGTCCAAATGTTCTTTTTTCTTTTTGCCTTCCTTTTTATTCTTTGAATCCTTTTAGGACTCTAGGTCCCAAATGGACATTTGGATAGCTTCCTAAATGTCTAGATTCATTTTTTATTCCCAATCTTGTTTCTTCTTTTAAACTTTCGAATCCTCGAAGGACATTTGGGAAAAATCCAAATGTCCAAGTCCTTTTTTATTTCTACTCCTACTCTCTCCTTCTTTCTTTTGCATTTGGTTGGTTTTTGTGAGTCTATGGGTAATATTTTAATAAAGAAAAGGATTTCACGAAACGGTGAAATCTGTCAACTTCTCATTGCTCTATGCATGCTTGCAAGAACTTTGTTGCTAAAGGAATTTCATGCTATAGAGCCATGGAGAGGTTGACACTTGGCAACATTTGTATGGTTCTGTGGGTTTGTGGAACACTTGAGGAGGGTCCCATTTATATCCATATAATTGTGGGAAAGGTGACACATATGGTTCCTACATGCTTGCATGCCTGCAAGAGCTTTGTTGCTAAAGGAATTTCATGTTGTTGAGCCACAGAGAGGTTCACACTTGGGAGGATTTGTATGGTTTTATGGGTCAATGAAATACTCAAAGAGGGTCCCATGACAAGTTGCAAAATTGCAAAAGGGTGACTTGTGGCATGTTTTTGGCATGTTTCCATGGGTCTGTGGATATACCAAGGTGGGTCCCATTTCAATTTGTTGAATTGTGGAAGGGTGACACTGACATGTTTTTGGCATGTTTTCGTGGGTTTGCGAATCTATCAAGGTAGGTCCCATTTCAATTAGTAGAATTATAGAAGGGTGACATTGACATGTGCTCATGAGTCTATGGATCTACCAAGGTAGGTCCCATTTCAATTTGCAGAATTACAAAAGGGTGACACGTGGCATGTTTTCGTGGGTATGTAGAACTCTTCAAGTGAGTCCCATTTCAAGCCACAAAATCGTGGAAGGGTGACTTATGGCATTATTTTGTGAGCTCTCTTCTTTTCATAGGTGCCTTTAATTATGTTTTATCTTCCCCACAAAGATGTGGAATCATGCCACATGTTTGAAGGCTACCACGTGACTTATTGCTAATGTCATATACCTTTTGGGGAACTCCTCTCAACAGGCCCACACTGATGACGTGTAAAGGGATGATGACTTGGGATTTTTCTATTGGCTAAGAATTTTCAAAAACTATTGAGTCTTGGTCAAAAATATTCAAACCCAGTCGTTGCATTTATGATCATTGATTTTGTTCTATCTTCTGAGATCAATAGTTGCATTTGAAAATAGAACAATGTTTACTTACAAATCTTGGGAGAGGAAATAAGTGTTTCCAATCATCTCGATCAAAAAAATTAAAGCTCAAGGTAATAGGACGATGCTCATGCTTTGATTTTGGTTATAATATATCTTTTTGGGCTATGCTAGACTATATTTTGTGGTAGATTTCGTGGAGGTTTTTGTTGTTTAGTTGCAAATGTCATTTATGTGGAGGTATGGAATTGGTGTAAGGATCTAGTTATCAAAATTGATTACAGATGTCCTCTGATGCACAATTTTGGGGAGGTTCCATCCCTCTAGTTGTAAGAAGTAAATTTTGTGTGCCTATGTTTGCTTTGAATGTGTTAGTGTTTTGATTTTATGAAATATGATCAGATTTCTTCCATTTTGTTAAGTATGAAATCATCTAAGTTATGCCTAAACTATAAAGGTAAAGGTTGTATTCTTTTCTAGGGGTTCTAAGGCTCTCAGTTTGGAGGTTTTGGGAGGCCTGGGGCTATGTACTATAACTATTGAATACTAAGCGAAAATTCCTTATACTGTAAGTCCTCATATTGCAATGCTCAAGTAACTTGATTGCAAAGATATGAATATATGTTGCTATGATTTTGTCTCCAATTTTAAGATATAATGCATTTTGAATTGAAATAACAAGTTTATTGAGTTTTTTCAAGCATATTTGTTGTTTGAGTTATTTATTTGTTTGTTGTCCATTGAGGAGTGGTGTCAAATTTTGCATATAGGTAGTGAGGGTTTTATATTTTTAGATGGATTATTAAGTAGAATTTCATAGTAGGCTTAAGACTCAAATTTTTTGTCATAAGGTGATAGATATTAATAGGTCATCAATATTATGTTATAGCATTAGAATATGAAGTACATGATATGTGACTTCGTTGCCCAAGGACCATTCTTGCATAATTATCTTCCTCATCATTAGAAATAAATACTAATAAAAAACATTTGTATGCTTTAAGTTTTATGTTTATTTTTGTTTTAACTTCATGCCTAGATTGAAATGAGAGCAAGGGGTGTACCATTCATGAATGTAGCCATAAAAACCCTTGTTGTTTAGTCTGAAGTTTATTTCATGGACATTATGTTGCACCTTTGACTAAATATCTACATCCAGTGTCATTTAGGGTGATCCCCTAGGTTTTGCAGAGCGTAAAGTGTAGGGGAGAAAAGTGTGAGATAAATGTCTCTTTCATTGGCCACTGATCTTGAAGTCCTTGAGCATAATAATTGGCTATCCTTTAGAGGATTTTAAGGAATGGCTAGAAAAAGAACCACCAAATTGGTGAATTCACTAGGGAATAACAAAGAGTTTCAATTACATTAGAACAAAAAGTTAATGCTATGACTGTAGAATTAGCCATCAAAGTCTGGCCAATCAACAAATTAGCGACTCTATAGGGGAGAACATAGGAATATCCATTTGGAAGAGTCAATAATTTGTTGATATGAAGGTTTGGTTCAAATATTGAAGACCTTCATACTTGGAGAAAGAATCTGTTGTAACACCTTTGAGTATTTCATGAGATATTGTGCTCTACTAGTGAAGAGAACTCACAAAGAATTTTGATCTTTGAAGGAGCTTCCAATTGCTTAAATATCTTATCCTCTTTGGAGAGGTGATGACTCTACAAAAAAGTTTACATCAAAAAGAAAATTTTGGGCTTTGCAAAATAATTAAGGTATTTATCTATTGCTATATTGTGTGTAAAGGTTAAATATAAAAAATAATTTTTTTCCCCTTATTTAGTGGTTTCTAGCATTGAGAGAAAGGGAATGGAGAAAGCCTATTATTTTGAAAAAAGAAAGAGATGGTAGGAAGAAAATAGCTGTATAGAAGATAATTCTTCATTTGTAAATATGTTTAACTATTTTTTTTCTCCCTTTAAAAGCTATAGTGTCATGATAGAACATTTGTCATATCCTCAAAGAAAAAAATTCTCTATAGAAAGATATAGGCCTCTGGATTTTAGTAGAATCCAAGGTTATCCACACCCTATTCCTAGAAGTATAAATGAGTACTTGTCAAATTTTAGAGGAGGTTATGAAGAGTTAGCGTCAAAGCATTTACAATTTTTCATTAACTTGATGATGGACTATCAGATAAAAGAGGAGGATGTTTTTATGAACAAAATTGTAAGATATTTAGAAAATGATATTGAAGATTGGTTTTCTAGTTTGCCAATATATTGCATATTTTAATGGCAACAACTTAGAATACTATTCATTGATTAGTTTGAAGGAATTAACAATGAATGCTCATTTTAAAATAAACATCTACATATTCAAGAATATTTTTAAAAAGAGTATGAACATAAAGTTGAGTACATGTTACCTATTGATGCATTGTTTGATACAAGAAAATATGAGGGTGAATCCTCGTACGTTTTTTATGATAGATTTTTGAAATATTTATATGTAGTGTCAAAATCATAGAGACCTAATAAATTACTATGTATTGATTTATTTTTTGAGAATTTTGAGTTAGGTATAAGTGCATCAAAAGAATTGAAGCCTCCTAGATTTTAATGGATATATGAGTGGCTTTCTCTTTTTGATATGAAAAGGAGGTATGGAAATAAGTTTCCATTTGTAATGTGTGATGATGTTGGTACTCTTTCCCTTTTTGATAAAAGGAATCAAGACAATATGGCAGAAAATAATGTACTGTGTAGTGGTGAAGATTATGTTTCTAAGAAGCACATAGAAAAAATGTGTAGATGAATATTGCGGTCATAGTAGTCAAGATTTAAGACATGATGAGAGGAATAAAACATGTGAATTTATGCCTTCTATTGGTTTTGCAAATATAGGAATAAAGATCCAATTCTCTACATCAAAGGAAGATTGCATGGATACAAATTCTACTAAAAACACATTCTAAACCATTGATGAGGAAAGAATGTGTTGTGATGAATTTTCTAAATCAGACACATTAATCTCAACTGAAAGTGCACTAGAAATTGAGGATTTATTTCTAGGTCACCTTATTGATTATACTAATTTTGAAGTTTCAAGTCTTCATGATGACAATATTAGTATTACAAATGCAAGTTTCCAACCAAATGATGAGTATTTTTTCTTTTTGATCAAGTTTTGATAATGGTATAAGAGTTTTAGAACCTTGTGTGGAAAGGTTAGATGTTGAAATCCAAGGTGACTTGAATATCCTTTATTTAGACAAGGAATATGTTTTTATGAGGAACAGTGGAACTCCAAGTTTACTTGGATATGAGCATAATGGGAGATATGAATTAAACATTTTTTATGAAGATAAGGTTTGTAATCAGCCTTGTTGTGATGTACTTGATTGTGCTAATTATGCAAGTGTTGAGGATAATGTTGCTGCAAGTTTTCATGGTGATGAGACATAAAAGTTTGTTGATTTATGGAATACTCTTGAGGTTGTGAACTTATATGAGGATCATGACATAGAAGAGATACTGACTAGTTCAAATCTAATGCATTTAATAGTAGTATTTCTTATGAGTGCTTCACTTTTGACATGGAAATGGAAAACATGGATAATGCTTGTGGTGACTTATATCTTGTGGAGTATAAGTATTTTCATTTTCCTTTTCATGATGATAATTCTCTAATGTTGGAAGTTTTTATCAAGGGATGCCACAATAATTATGACTATGGTGTGATGGAAAAATATGACATCCATCATATTATGCATCATAAGGCATTCTAGACAATGCATGAATTTCCTATTCCATCAGACTTAAAAAAGTTTGAGAAAAGAATGTACATAGGTCTGATGAACAATAGTAGTGGAAAATCCTATGAGCAAGGATTAGATGCCAAAAAAAATAATTTTGGTTTGAAGCTACATTCAATGGAGAAAAAAGTGTTTGACAGAGGAAACTACTGGTCCTTCCTTTTGGGGGGCTTGGGGCCACCAAATGAATTTTGAAATTATGGGTTTCAATGCATCACAAAATAGGTAGTTATGGATCCCAATAGATAAGGCACATGGTCTGTATCCCAGAGATCTAGAATCTCACTATGCTTCACTAAAGTATACATACCCAAATAGAGCCAAAACAATTATCATTTCACCCCTATTTATCATCCCCTTTAATTATAACTAATCTGAAAAATCCTAAATGGTATATCATGCTTTTTTGTGCATTTGGTTGTTACTTTCTCCTTTTTCCAAGCTGCACTCAAAAACCTATTTTGTAAAAGTGACCTAAAGATTCTTATCTGCTTCATCTTCCTTTTCTTCTTAGATTGATTTTGAGGTTTTGGGGTCCCAAATGGATATTTGGACTAAGACCCAAGTTTGTCCATGTCTTCCTTCTTTCTTCTTTCCTTTCTTCAATCTTGTCCTTTCAAAACTTTGGGTTCCAGATGAAATTTTGGATCAAGTCCAAAAGTCCATGTTTCTCCTTAGTTCCCACTCCCTTTCTTTCCTTTTTGATCCCCTCAAGGATTTTGAGTCCCGAAGGGACATTTGGATCAAGTTTCCAAATTTTATTTTTTCTTTTTGCCCTCCTTTTTTAGTCTTTGGATCCTTTTGGGACTTCTGGTCCCTAAAGGAAATTTGGACAAAGTCCCAAATGTTTGGATCCATTTTTTATTCCCGATCTTGTTTCTTCTTTTGGAATTTCAAATCTTGAAAGGACATTTGGACAATGTCCAATGTCCAAGCCCTTTTCTAATTTCTACTCCCACTCCCACCTTCCTTCTTTATTTTGCATTTGATTAGTTTTTTGAGTTTGTAGGTATATTTTAATAAAGAAAATGATTTTGTGAAACTGCAGAAAGGTGACATCTATCGACTTCTCATTGGTTTCCACATTCTCGTAAGAGCTTTATTGCTAAAGGCATTTCATGTTGCGGAGTCGTGGAGAGGTTGACACTTAATAGTATTTATATGGTTCCATGGGTCCACAAAACACTCAAGGAGGGTCCAATTTTGAGCTACAAATTGCAGGAAAGCTAACACATCTTCTCTTTAATGGTTTCACATGTCCACAAGAGATTTTTTGCTAAAGATAAAATATGTTGCAGAGTGACGGAGATGGAGACACGTTGCATGTTTTTGGCATGTTTTCGCGGGTTCATAGATCTATCAAGGAGGGTCCCATTTCAATTTGTGGAATTGTGGAAGTGTGACACTTGGCATGTTTCTGTGAGTTCATAGATCTATCAAGACGAGTCTCATTTGAATTTGTGGAACTGCAGGTGACATGTGGAATGTTTTTGGCATGTTTCTACGGGTTTGTGAATCTATCAAGGTGGGCCCCATTTCAATTTTCAAAATTGCCAAAGGGTGACATGTGACATGTTTTGTAGGTATGTGAAACTCTTTAGGCAGGTCCCATTTTAGGATACGAAATCATGGAAGGGTGACACATGACGTTATTTTGTGAGCTCTCTTCTTTTTGTATGTGTCTTTCCTTTTGTTTTATCTTCCCCGTGAAGATGTTGAATCATGCCACATGTCTAAATTTTGCCATGTGGCTTCTTGCTAGCATCATATACATTTTTGGGGGGCTCTACTCAATGAGCCCACATTGATGACATGTAAAGGGATGATGACTTGGTATTTTATATTGGCTAAGAATTTTCATACATTGTTTGAGTCCTGGTCAAAAATATTCAAACCCATTCACTGAATTTATGATAATTTATTTTGTTTTATCTTCTAAGATCAATGATTGCATATGAAAATAGAATATTATTTACTTGCAAATATTGGGAGAGGAAATAAGTGTTTCTAATTGCCTCCATAAAAAAAATCAAGCTCAAGGTAACATGGTGATGCTCGTACTTCAAAATGTTACAATATATCTTTTTAGGCCATGCTAGACTAGATTTTGTGGCAAATTTTGTGGAGGTTTCTATTCTTCAGCCGTAAATATCATTTATATGGAGTTATGGCATTGGTGTGAGGATCTAGTCAGCAAAATTGATTACAAAGTGCTTTGATGCGCAATTTGGGGAGGTTACATCCCTCTTTCTATAAGAAGTAAACGCTTTGTGCCTAAAGTTGCTCTGAACATGTATGTGTTTTGATTTTATGAAATTTGATCAGATTTCTTCCCTTTTGTTAACCTTGATTGGATTAGGGTTAGGTATGAAATCATTTAAGTTATTCCTGAACTATAAAGGCAAAGGTTGTATTCTTTTCTAAAGGTTATGAGGCTCCAAGTTTGAAGGTTTTAGGAGGCCTAAGGCTATGTACTATAACTATTGAATACCAAACATTCTCTTTGTCTTTCTCTTTCAATAGTCTCCTTAAAATTTTCCAATCCTCGTCAAACCAAACATTTAAGTTATTGAATTTACACTTCTCAAGAAATCCATGAATTAAATTGGTTAGTTCATGACTATCGAGGCCTTACAAATTAGCTCTCCTACTTAATTAGTGTACTATTGTAAATTGTCACCCTTGACAATTTCACTTTATGTTTTGTGTCCCTTAATTTACTGGACCTAATTAAGCACCTAATTTCCTAAATTATGCATTTCGAGGCCCATTTGTACCATCTTCTAAGAAATTGCAAGCATTGAACAAATGCATCTAATTGATATTTTTCCCTCGACACTTAATGTCTTGGAGAAAAAGGTTAGAACCCAAATGCCCTTGGGCATATGGGTCCCCCTATTTTTACCGGGGACCAATCTTGAATATGTCGGTGTTGGTATTTTAACATTTGAAATTCAACTTGCAAATGTCGGTTATCAGGATTTAATTTTCAGGAAATTAGAGAAATGCCTATAAATACCTAGTTATTGCATCATTTGAAATCTAAGTGAAATTATATAGCAATAAGTGAACATTGAGAGCACTATCAAGCAAGTCAAGAGTAACATTTCAGAGCTTTATTGCATAAATTCAAGATCCTAACATCATGTCAATCCTGTGTGAGTTTATATGTGTTTATGTTATCATTTTTTGTGAAGGGTAACCCTTGTTGTAGGTCTCCAAGCAATTCAAGCATTCAAGCAAGCAAGATCCAAGACCTTGAGGTGATGTGCATGACTTCAATCCTTAAAGGAAGTCATTTAAGGGTGGTGAGTTTGCAACACTTTGTTGATTCATCATTCCTTCCTATCATTTATCTTTCCTAGTATTGATATTGCCATTGTGGAAGTAGAAATACTAACATGGGGTTTGACTAAGGAAAGCCCCTAAATGGCACAACATTTATTCTCTTTGTGAATGTGCATATTTTAGGTTTGGAGGGGATTGAAGGAATCTTGAAGACCAATCATTCATTGTTTCATTTGAAGCTCTACATCTTGTCAACTCATGAAAACTCACCTACAAAATTATCTGATAGTGATCCAATAACTTTGCAAGCAGAAACACAAGTCTTATATCTATCATCAAAGGAATGCAAAAATATAGAAGAACACCCATACAAGGGCCCATATGCCCTAGGGAAACTCTATCCTCCTACAGTAATCAAAACCAGTTTTTTTGGATAGGTGTATAGTGTTCTCCCCTTCCAGGTTTACCTATAATTCTTTGTTTATGTCTGTCAATTGTCGGTATCTCATATTTTGCATATTAGGCCACATAGTCTAATTAGGTTAATCATAGAAAATCAATTCCAACCCATTTCAATTCTCAATAGGATGGAGATCCAGGTCTGATTGGCTCATTTTCATGGTTGAAAGTCAATCTATACACCTTGTTGATCTCCATCTTAATGAAACCCTAGAAAAGGAGGCAATCAACTCTTGGTTTTATGCATTAAAACTTAGGATCCCCCTTTCTTTTTCTATGTTTCAACTATTTATGTTAAAGCTCCTTAAAGACATCACAATTTGCTTGAGTTAAAAGAATTATTTCCTTTGTAAGTAGTTGGCAGTGGTGCAACATTATTATCATTTGTTGTCTTTTTCCAACCATTCAATCCTTAAACAGATTGGGCTATGGTCAAATTTTAAATCCTAGATATGGTCACCAATCATGACCTCTTATATCTTTTCAACCAAACTTTTGGAAAAATTTACATTCAACTACACTTGCTCCATTATAATTGTTACATGTAAAAAAAATCATATATAATCTATCTTGCTCAAATATAATTATTACAAAAAAATAAATTAAAGGTGCAATAAAGTGTAAGAAACTCTTCCCCATTATGACTAACATCCTTGTTGCCTTCTGAACATCTCAACCATTCACGATTCTCTTCTTCAGTGAGCCAAATATGATTATTATTCTCCTTACTGCATAACACACTAGCTTGACCATTTTCTATCCTAGCATTGAAATCATTGAACAAAAGAACTTCTCCTTATTGAGAATACATTGAAAAAATATTAGAGTACTAAATGGATCCTTGCAATCAAAACTAATTTTTTATAAAATTTTTAGACTTGGGGAGGAAAATAACATACTGCAATTTTTCTGAAACTTTCATTTTTTGATATTTTGATCCAAATGTATTATTTTATTTTTTCTTCTCTTTCTAGTTGAATTATACACCCTTCTACCTCTTTCACTAAGACCATTGTTCTATCATAACCTTTGTCATTGCCCTTGAATTTTCTCCAAACCACAAATTTTGACTATCCTTAAAAGAAAGGGATCTTGCACCCTTATTCCTCATGAGTCTCAATGAGACAAAGTATGTCTCTTCCTTCCACAATAATCCCTAACCCAGACCCTCTTCTCTAGGGGTAACCTCTATAATTCCAACACACTAAATTTAAATATATCTAGGGGGCCTAGTTTCTATTTGGTTTGGTGTAGGAAACTCAAATTTGAGTCCACATGCCCTTTTATCCTCAATTGTTGTGTTACATTCCTTGTCCTAGAATCATTTGCTCTCTCTTTGCTTTCTTCCTATTGCATTAACTCGCCATTAGACCCTAGGTTGGCAATAACAACTTTACCATTGTGTAGCCATACCCTTTTTCCATCATCTCTTGTTGCCCTTATTTTAGCCATTTCTTCCCTTCTATTCGCTTTTTGTTTTACTATTAAATCATCATCTTGAAAAAAGTGAGAACCCCTCAAAAACCTCTATTTGCTTAAGAGTCAACACTCATCTTCCTTGTTTACCATGGCCACTTTAATAGGTCTATCAAATTCGTCAAAAACTTTACCAAGCTTCCTTGCTTGACATATTTTCCCTTGCCATTGCAACTTGTCTCTTAATAAGCCACTTGTGAGATTTAAAGTGCTTTTTCTTTTTCTATAATCTATCACTCCTTTGATGATAACTTTTTTTTTAGCATTTCAAGCCTTTTTTTGTCCTCTCTTTCTTGTGCTATAATGAAATTTATGCTTGCTTCTACTTCTATACCTATTGATCCTCTCATCAATTGTAACCATGTTTTGATCTTGTTTGGAATGCTTTCTCTATTACGTTTATTTATCCTTTGATGTTGAATGTTTACGTGTTGACATGCTTGTCTTTTAATTCATGTTGTTTTTGTTGAATCATTCATCCTCTGCCAAGCTAATTTCATATTGTGTTACTAACACTTCCCTACTTTTAGCACTTCTTGTAGTATTGTCACCTACTCCCTTAATATTAATTGTCTTCCCCTAAAGACCAATTTGCTTCAATAACCTCACGAAGCTTACTATTCATTTCTTACTCCTTAGCCTCAATACTCTCTAACAACAATTCTTGCACATAGAGATGTGATGAACCAAGCAAAAGCACTGGACGTGGGGCTATATATTCCTACTTCTTCTCCCCCTCTATTGCCCTAGGTACAAATTTTAGGCCAAAGCCTTGTGACACTTCCTTGTTTAATTGCATGCTTAACCTTTATTTGTAGCAACAATTTTTTTTTTTCTATTCTTTTTGAACCTATATTCACTTTGCTCTACGTTTCACGACCTCTATGTTTCAAGACCCCTCCAATGTTTTTACATTTATCGAAATCCAAATCTCACTTTTACTTGTTGAGACAATTTTTACTTGCCCTAAACAATTTGTTTCCACATAAGTCATAATTTCAACTCCACCTTTCAAATTTGAGATTGATTTATTTGTCATTATTGAAAGAAAAATAAACTTTAAAGAATAAACAGCAATTCCAAGAAAGTGGGACTTAGCTTATACCATATAAGATCTCCCCTCTAATCCTCACAGTGGACCCACATACTTTTTCAAAAAGCTGAAATATAGTGTTACTCCTCCCGCCACCATCTTGTTGACTGCCACGTGCCAATCGATGTGCTCACCTTCCCTAACTTTAAGTCAATTTTTTTTTAAGTTTTATATATATATATTCTTCGTACACGTCAACATGAGATGGTAGTTGAATCGAATGTTAGATATCTAGAAATTTGGCTTCAATAATTTATCCATAGAATGTCCTTTTCATGAAAATCGGCTCATAATATAAAGAAAATAGAAGATCTTTTAGTTAGTACGGAGCAGACAAACGAGCAAGGCAATTATTGGGAATTTTCCAATCTTCCATTTATTAAATAAACTAATTTCTTTGCTTGTTCATGGGCAATGATAGCTATTTTATTCATTTCCGAGATACCTTGCTTAAAAATTTAGGACTCTATTTAAATATTATATTGAAAAGAGATTCCTTCAAATAAATTAAATTATATATATAATATAATATAATAGATTCACTAGACAAAACCAACACGTCTGCCATTAATTTAGCATCATCCTTTACCACAAGTTTCCACTAGATATGACCCACTTGCCCAACACCTCATCTTATATGACTTTATGGGGAAAACAAGAATCCAATAAATTAAGAATGGTTGTTGAGCTACTAGTCCAACTACTTTAGCTAACCTAGAATTTCTCAAACTATATTTTAAGAGAAAATTTCCCTTTTAAGTATTCTAACATTTCTATTTTTAAGAAGTGTAATTGTTATTTACCATTAAAAGTTGTGTTTAATAAGATGAGAAGGTATTGTAATGAGATTTTGGATTAAAATTGTGTGTTAATTTTTTATATCCATGTTTCGGATCATATTCCATGATCCATCGTCAGGATGCAATGCAAATAGAGAGAAGAGTCATAGAGTATGATCCAAAATGTTGATGTAAAAAATTAACACAGTTTTAATCCAAAAATCTTGTTACAATACTATCATGCACTATGGAAACTTCATGCTTTTAAGATGAGAATGTATTTTATAATTTAACATGTTTTAATAGTTGTGTGGGTGTTTATTACATTATAATCTTTTTAAATATCAATAATATTTAATAAAATACTAGTTATTACTTTCTAATTAGTTGTTTTAGTTTAATCACAAATATATATAGAGTTATTCATCAACTTATATAAAAAATGCAAGTATTAGTGATTATAGCTATGATGTTTCTACATATCATAGTGATGCTTAAGATATTTCTCGATTGTAAAAACTCTTCACACAATTTAATAAAGTGTTATTTACAAGTATCTAATTAGTTATTCTAGTTTAACCACAAATATATACAGAGTTACTTATCATCTCATATTAAAAATATACGAATTAGTGATAATAGTTATGATGTTTCCACACACCATATTGATGCTTAAGATGCTTTTGGATTGTAGAAATCTTCACACAATTGAATAAAAAATGTCTTAAGCTCAAATAATGCGGGGCATAAGTAAATCTAATTTATTGCACATAAAGATTTACATATTAAAATATCATGCTAATAAAATAAAATATTATGTTTGTGTCATCACATTGAATAGTTTGAGTTTGTACATTCTATGCAACTATTTTGTCTAAACACATAAAACATGGTTATCAACATCATATTAAGTTTTTTTTTTATGAAACAAGCATTTATATCAACTCTTTTTTTGTAAATACACTATATAAAAAAAGGTAGGTGGAGATAGTCACACAACTCTAGGAAAGATGGAGCCCTATACATATCTAAAGAGATAAAATGAAAGTGTTGAGCAACAAGAGCTATAGAGAAAGTGATAGGAGGTGGGTCCAATCATCTGGTTTTCACACATTCACTTTTTTGTGTTTATTAAGAATAAACTCCTAGCCAATAGGGACACAATCAATATTATCCTCTTTAGTTTACACTTCCTTGGGAGGCTAAGAAGTAGCCATAGTAAGAGAAATGGCCATGGTGAGTTGGGGGAATTTGCCATTATCTAGCTAACATAGAACTCCTCTAAAATAGCGCTGAGGAGAAAGTGAACACTAGTAGGAGGACTGAGAACAACCATTTGATTTGCATTGAGAAATGTAAGAATCATTATACTCATGAGTAGTCTAGTGTATGCCATGTTGACACCCTTAAATAGGGGATTATCCCTTATTGGAAGGAGGAGGGTAGGTCAGTGCCACTTTGACAACCATACAAGGAGCACCACCCTAGTGATTAGGGAGAACTTGTAAGTCGGCTACTTAAAGTGCAAATCTATTTGTTGCACTTGTATTTGCACTCATATTCAAACATACTATGGATTTGGAATATATTAGTGGAACAACCAATAAAAAGAGAAAAGTGCATATATTTGTAAATGATAAATAAGATTTTCACTTTGAAAGCATGCAAAATTAGGGTATATTTACCAAGGGTTTTGAGCCAATATCTTATAAATATCATATGCCAAGAAATAGGCTCAAGTATCATGGGCTTAAAAAATGAACCTAATGCCAAGTTGTTTGAGCTCTAGGAAAGAACCAAAATACATATTTGAGAGTTTCAAAAGCCCAACTTAGAGCCAATAGGAAGGCCTTGATAAACAATGCACTAGGAAAAGTGTGCAAGCTTTGGCTTAATAATACCTACCAAATAGTCTAAAATTTATGCTAAGTATCAACTAAAGATTTTTGAGCCATTTACCATTAAATTTCTGCACCATATGTAAATGGTATGAGAGCTAAGCATAATCTTTATGAGTTTGGTAGTTATAAAATGGTGTATCAAGATACTATTACTATTCTTTTCACTATTGTTTGCAACTTCTAACCCTAATTTTGTGTCACTTCTATAGGAATAAAATTAACAGTAATCTAGAAGGATTCAAAATCTTGATTGGTGGGTTTGTATTTCTCTTTGGCTTTAGGAAAATAATAAATATTCCTAGTAGTCCAAATTTGAGCTAGAAGTGTCTTAATACCTTTATTTAAAAATATTAAATCATGAAAGCAAGGAATTTTAGCAAGAGGTCTATCCTACCAAGTAATCATTGAATACCACTAGAGTGTAAGGAAGCAAGATGTGTGGAAAGATCTTCTTGTTGATGGTCAAATTGACACAACAACGTTTAAACAAAATATCTCTACTCTATTTCTCTAGACAAGGATAAGTCTGATCTAAATGATTATCAGGCAACCCTTTGATAACTTTACCATCCATTTGATCTTTCTCTTTTGAAGAATCAACTTGGCATTCAACTTTGTGTCCTTCACCATGAGATCCATTTGCAGCCTCATTTGTAGTAATGTTGTTCTCAGTTTCTATATATTCATCCTTCAAATCAGCAATGCCATTTTCCTGTGTTAACTCGTCACAGGATGTTTCTTCCTTGTCTACCATCATGGAATAATCTATGAATGCACCAATAAACTCATCTTCCATATTGAACAGATCTGCACAAAGTAGAGAAGCTTCATTAGTCTTTGAATCCATATTGATGCAAGGATCAAGTTCATCAGATGATGGGGAAGAGCTCGACATGTTTTGACAGTTACTCTCACCATTACGAATGGAGTCCTTATCATTTTTGTGTGTACTAATTGTTTCATCTCCCTCATTGAGTGGACAAGTATTCTAGGGATCTTCCATAAGTATTCCTTCAACAATAATTAGTTTTTGAAGTATAACTCCTTCCTACCCAAGAAAACATAGCAATCCATTTGAGAATGTTGATTTGTTGGATGTATTTTACATCTATCTGGCCTAATGAGTTATGATAGCTTCGGATCTCCTAATGCTCCCAATTTCTCCCTTACTCAATTTTGCATATGTGGGATATCTAACCAACATGAACTGTGCTTTGTTGTTCCTTCATCACATTAATTCTCAACCTGCTTAGAAGAGTTGTTCAAAACGTTGGAAGGTATTGCTGAGTTTTGATGACAACAGTCCTGTGTTGATACTTCATCTTTTTCAATATTGTCGTTAGTATTAACATTCCCAACAAAATCATATTGTAGCTTGATATTTCCATTATGCTTTGAATTTATATTTGTTTCATGCTCTTTGTCAAATAAAATATCGAAATGATATACTTGCTCATCAAATGTTTTGTTTACAACTTCATCATGATCTAATGCACTGTGTGGGAGTATGATCGAAAAGAGACGATATAGTTACAACTTCATTGATGAGCGAAATATTTATCTTTGTGGTTGGACTTTGCAAAGCTGTAATTTTCATGTGGGTAGGTGTTGTGGGTAGACCAGTGAAAAGATGCAAAGGATGGCAGTTTTCAAGCACAAGATCATTATAGTTCTTACTTTGATTATGCATATTTCTGACGTCTTGTCCAGATTGTGCCAACAAGAGAGCTTTGCTAAATGTATCCCATATAGTGGTAACTTTGCCACAACATTTAATTCTTGTTGAAAATAAAGTATTCAAACCCCAATAATAATGCTCTTTTACCACATAATCATTAATAACCAAATCTAGATCTGTAACTCGCTTAAACATGAGAAGGAACCTATGATTAAACTGCATAATTGATTCATGTGGTGCTCTTTTCACAACTGGAAATTGAAGTGATGGGTTTCACATATATGCATAAGGATCAAATCAATCTAAGAAAAAGACTTCCAACTCCATCCATGAACAAATAGAATTCGAGGAAAGATTATCATACCATTGTTGTGCTACACCTTGAAGTGTTTTGATGAACAGTTGACAAGCGAAATCTTCATATCAAATCGTGAGAAAAGTTAATAAATCTTTGCAAATCTTCAAATGATTTGAATCTTTTTGTCCATTGTCAAGAAAATAAATTGGATCTCAATGCTAATCAAAATATTGACATTGATGAAATTAGTGGTTGGTTACAGCAAGGAGTGAACAAATGGCGACTCCGAAGAATATCAAGAAGACTGTCAAGAGGCTACTCCGAAGATTGAATCCCTTCAACATGATGAAGAGAATGAAATGAGGGAGTATTTTCTGGGTTTTGATTATGTTTATTCAAATACGTTGTTTGAAGAAAGTCCTTGCTTAGCATACACTAATGAATTTGATCTTAATAGTAATGAGCTTGAACTTGATTTGCACATTCTTATTGATAATACACAGAAGCATGAACTAAGGAAGTGTTTTCTTGGATGTGACTCTGTGTATTCAAATGAGCTTTTTGAAGAAAATCCTTGTTTACCATTTACCAGTATCTGTAGAATTAATGATGATGAGTTGGATGTTGATTCTCAAAATTTTGTGGTTGACATGTTTGAAGAGAGTGTTGAAGGCAATGCTCAACCTTAAGGGGTGGGTTTGTAGACCTTTCAAGTTGATGACATGGGTGATTTGTTGCTTAGTTCTTTTGGGGAGACCAAGAAAATTAATGACTCTGTGCCCAAGATAAATACTGAAATGTTGGTAAATGGATATTCAATCTGCAAAACGAATCTCACTTTAGGTGATCCATGTGGGATTCTTCTTTTTGGTTCACATCCTGAGGTAAGTTGTTCTGATTTCTTGTTGTCCAAAAAGATTGTTGACCCAGGTAAGGAAAAATTGGAATAAATAAAGGTTGAGGAGGCTAACCATTTAATAGGTGATGCATGTACTTTAGAAAACATGATTGAAGTTGATAGTCCTGATGAAATTAAATACAATAGTTTGTTGTTTGAGACTAGTGTTGATTGTGATAAGAATAGGCCTAAACATTTTAAACCAGGTTTGCATGTCTTGAATGCTAATGATACATCACTAATGGATGCCTTTTATGTTGACATGCATGTATTGGAGCGAAATGAAATGGTGTTTCATGAGTTGAGACCTCGAGAGGAGGAATTTGTACAGCACAAGTCTACACCAACAACTGAAGGTCTTCTAAATTAGGTTGTGTCTTTTCACTACCCTCAGTGTCTTGATGATTTTCAGTTTGATTATGACGTTGGTGACAGTAAAATGTGTTTGTGGGTAAATCATGACAAGACTGAGAACCCACAATTGTTAATATTTCAAACTTTATACCCTCATAATGAATTTAATGCACATAAACTTTACATTTATCAGTATAAAGATAAATTTTCTAGGTTTGGAACCGTACCTAGTAAGTTAAGATTTTTGCACATAATGAAAAATCAGTCAGGTTCATGTACAATTTTTTACAGTTTTATGTTTGTGAGCTCGATTTTAGAGTTAGTTTAGGATTAGGAGAGGGCACAATGAAAAATGAAAGCTTTGAAGCAGGGTATTAGCATCCATTTAAGCATAAATGAAGAAACTGTCGGATGTTGAAGTTGCAAGTGCCTTGATAAACACACATGCAATTTGCCAATTTCATGAGTTTGAATGAAAATTGATTAATTTGTGTATTTTAATTTATTATTATTTAGGAATTAGTTAATTATTTTTAAATTGATCATGCATTCACTTTGATTTGCAGATATTTGCCTAAGTTCGAGGGGTCAACTGATGCTAGAAAATCCACACAACATTATTTTTAATGTTATTTTGGTTAATTTTAAAAAGTGGATTTTATTATTATTTTGATTGAGAAAAATTAAAATTAAGAACTTCTATAATATTCATGTTCAATTGAAATAATTTGCATTTAATTGTTTTTTAGGAAATTATTATTTAATTTTATGAAAGAGTTAAAATGTCTTATGTTTATAGGTACCTTCTTAAAAATAAAAAATCTAAAAGGAGATGACTTACAAATATGATGTGCAAAAGAGGAAAAAATTTCTGAAGAGATAATGAAACTGGCAATGAACCGATTCTTTCATGGTCCCATTTGGAGCGATTTTTGGAAGAAGATGCTGCTACACATCGTGCAAGATGGAGAACTTTGAGTCAATCTTGGAATTATAATTTTGAATTAAAGTCAAACTGGAGGATTGGATTGTAAATTGAAATCAATTGGAGTTAAATAAAGGATGAAACAAAAAGTTACTTTTCTGATTTTAATTGCATACACAAAAGCTACAAATTTTGAGGTATCAGTTTTTGGAGGGAATTATGTAATTATTGAGCTATATATTGTCAAATCAAGCTCATTTGTAGGGGTTAGACACTTAGGAAAATAAGTGAGAAGTTTTTACAGATTAGCTGATTTAGAGTTAGCAGTAGAATAAATGATACAATTTTCTATAATTTTAGTTTTAGCTAGGGTTAACTCAAAGATATTCGTTTCTGTACACTGGTGAACTTGCCAGATTTGTAAATGTTGTTTATCTATTTTGCAACAGTAGGAGTACCCGGATTTAAACTTGCTTTAATTTATGCTCTGGAATGGTGTTCGTTGTGTTAATCATTTGATTTGGAATCTTTCAAGGAATTGAGTTCTATATTTTTTTCTTTGGTTCGAATTGTGATTTGTGATTTGCTATTAAAATTTGCACTGTGAATGAATGTTCAACTTTGTATTGATTACAGGTTGGTTTGTTCTGCAGTTTGGTTTTAAGAATTCCTTTGAACGTAACAGGTCTGATTAATGATATGAATCAACATTATTTTATCTCTTGTGTCCCTGATCTATCTTTTGCCTTTTTTTTATACCCCCTATTAGAGTAGGTTTAGATAGAAGTTTGATCTTATGACAACCAAGAAGCTCAATAACCAGTAGGCCCCTTGAACATTACAACCTCATTGAACGCTTAGCAAAAACAATACAATTGAGAACCAACTACAAAGACCTTGGAAGATAGGTGGTTTTAGATCAGTTATCTTTTTCAGGAGAAATAAAGTAGAGATATTTTGTTTAAATGTTGTTGTGTCAATTTGGCCATCAACACTTCCTATGCTAATATTGAGAGTAATGTTGAACAAATAAATTTAAGTTTGATCTAAAACAATTACATAAATTAGACAAAAATATTCATAAATAGATAAATAATTTAACTTTAACTCAGTGATTTACATGGGGAAAATATCTATAGGAAAACAATCACACTCGAAACCTACATAATGTATTATCAAATGAATAGAATATTACAACACAATTGAAATGTAAATATTTATAGGATTATTTCACTAGCAATTAGACTTGGAAAAAATTTGGTAGTATTCCAACATTATCTATGCACCTACATATTCTAATATCAAATTGACTTCCTCAGTTACTAATTTAAAAAAAATGATCAAGCTAGAAACCCCAAATGGTTTTCCAAACCATGTGTGAAAATCACCAAAAATATGGTGCCAAACTTGGGTACAATTTCTAATTCCACCCTTCAAAATTCTTTACAATTTGCTAAAAATAGTAAATCATTATTACCCCAGTAACCTCTAGTTTGACCCACTTTATATGGGTGCCCAAAATATCATTATTTCGTATCTAAAATTAGGAAATCTATGATAAATAATAAATCCTATCGTAAGCTAGTTAAGATTCCAAAGTAACTACCCTATCTTCGTTCTTACTCATCATAAGATTTTATCATAGGTTGTCATAAGATCCCCCCAAAGTAGGAAACCCAAATCATCTATAGATAGGAATTTTAGATATATCTTATAATAATCAACAAAGTAACCAAATGTGCATATGGTGCCAAATCAAAATCCCACACCCCATTATGGTGAAGTAAAACTAAATAGTAATAAAATATGAGAATATTCAATATTAATTATGAAAACCCTTAAATAATAAATAAATAAAATCAAGAAATCGTAAAGGTTGAGACACTTTAATTCCCAATATTATCCCACTTTTTGAATACCTTTCAAGATCCAATAGATAACATACCATCATGAAATCAATTGTTAGGGGAAAAAGGGAAAGGTTCATTTTCTAACCATAAAGGAATGTTGTTTCACTAGGAAATGATCACCATCAAATTTAAGATAAACAAAGTGATCAAATTTAGAATCTTCAAATACCAAAATCAACATAGAAGTATTAACATTTTGGCACCACATCCTAGGACTTTATTTCAAGCCATACAAGGATTTAATCAATTTACAAACCAAGTTACTTTTGTTTTAACCATGTAGTGCTTTAGTTGTGTTGTATAAATGTCTTCCTCCAAATCATCATTGAAATGAAGAAAAAGGAGGAAGTGCCCCTAGGAATTGACCCTAGGGTTTTAGGCACTTTTTCTCATTTCATTTAGAAGTTTGTGGTAGTGGGGGTTTGATGGATTTGGACAAGATATAGGACTGACTTACAACTTGAAAGGTGATTCAACCTTCCCTTGACCAAACTTGGAATTGATTTAGAAATGAAATGCAATTAAGTGACTAGGCTAATGATGCAAATAACTATTTTGATGCAAAAATAGTAGATCTAGAAATTCAGAGACAAATTCAAACTTCAAAAATGGACTAAGTAGAGAATTGTGCACCTGTGATATAAATTTAAAGCTGATTTTTTAGGACCAAGTCTCCTTGGGTGACTATGTCCTAAAGATGAATTTTGGATCTAATTTCACAACCATCTAGAGCCAAATAAGAGCCTTCTTTTTCCAAGTGTCACAATGTTGGATCTTCATTGGTTTTCGAGATAACTAAGTTTATGTATGTTGTCAAGGTGTAGGTTTTGAATGCAACAATGAATAATTGACCTTCAAAATTCTCCCAATCTTCTTCAAATCTTAAACCTACACATTCGAAGAGAGAGGAAGGGTTGTGCCATATAGGGTCTTGCCTTAGTTAAACCTCATGTTGGTGTTTCCACCTCCACAATGGAAATGTCAATGAAAGAGAGTTTATCCTTTTGAGGGACAAAGGCCAAATGATAAATGAATGATGAATCAACAATGGAATACAAATCACCATCGAAGAATGGCTTCCTTTAAGGACTGAAATCATACAAAATATCCTCAAGGCTTGATTGTTGCTTGCTTGATTTCCTTGAAGACCTACAAGGGTTAGATATCACAAATAATATGATAACATAAACATGAACAAACTCACATACACTTTGACATGATGCTTTGATATTTAATTTCTCTAATAAATTTTCTCTTGACTGTTTTTGACTTGATGATAATTGCTCTTGATCATAAATTACTAGTTATTGCTTGTTAGTTTTTGAATGATGCAATGACTATGTATTTATACATAATTATCCCAATATCCTAAAAATTAAATCTCGATAATCGACATTTGACATTTGAAATTCAAATAATAAAATGTTGACTCTGACATATTAAAATTTAAAAGAAAAATAGGGGGACCAAGTCACCTAGGGCGACTAGGTCCTAAACCTATTTTGTGGGATCTAAGGTGTCATGGGAAAAAGATTAAATGTATGCATTGGATTTCCATATGGGTTTTACTGATAATTGTTCAAATGGGCTATACAATGCATAGTTTAGGAAATTAGGTGTACAATTAGGTCTATGCACTTAGGGGGAGAAAAATATAGTGTGAAATTGCCATGGATGAAATTTTACGATGCTACAATCATAAAAAAATTTCATTTTCACATCCATTTTCTCAACCTCTAAGTCATAATATGTAGCAATAGTTAATAAAAATCTAATGGATGCTTATTTTACAACAAGAGAAAAAAAATCACCATAATCAACCCCCTCCATTTCGTAACCAACCATGCTTTATATTTCTCAATAATGTCCAAGATGGAAAAAGTGCCTTATATTTGAACATGCTCCTACAATATCATAATAGAAAGAAGACCAAGATTTCTTCAAGCTTTATGCCTATTTTTCACTCTTGCATAAATGCAATAACAAATCAAGGCTTTCCAAGATTTACCTCCATTAAGGAATTTAATTATCCATTTACCATATAATGCAATATCCTAACATTATATATCAATAATACCAAGCCCTTCAAAATCACATGGTATAAACTAAATTCTCAAGTAACTCTATGAAAACCTTTACCTTGATATGAAGAGGCCCATAAGAAATCTCCAAGATTTTTTTCTATCTTTTGGTAAGAAGATTTGGAAGGAAACCAATATGAGGAATAATATACATAGGTGGCTACTACAAATTTAGAGAAAACCTAAAATTTACGTACAAGAGATAAGGGTTTAGCAATCTAATAGGTCATTTTTTCCTACCCAATTAATAAAAAAAATCATAGAGTAGTAGAAGAAGCCTATTAGGAAAAGAGTGTGCCTAGGAATATGAAGTCCTCTCCATGATCTATGCACTTCTAACCAAAAAATTACTTGTCAAGTTGACTTAGGAAATAAATATTTCCTATAGAATTTATTCTTCTACCTCTAAATGTTGGAAACAAAGGCTAAACAAAAGGCATCTAGGCATTGAAGTGCTTGTTTGACAATGCTTTATCCTCAAGGAGAGTGAAAAAACAATTATTAGTGATATGATCATCAACAAGCTATTGAGGAAAATTGTGAAGGATGATACCTTTGACTAGGGTCTATGAAACAATATAATCTAGAAGATATATGAAGCCCAAGCAATATTTGGGACATATAAGATAGGAGCAAGAGGTCATCCTTGCCATACGGAGTAGAAAATTCTAAAACCAAAAGATTGATGGTCATTGATAATTATATAAGAAAAATCATCAACAAAGATCATTTCATATTTGAGGAGATTGGGACCAAAGCCTAAAGTCTAAAGCATAACATAAATTCATGACAATTCTATATAATCATAGGCTTTCACAAAATTATTTTTTATAAAGAGAGATTACTATTAAGAATTCTTGGTCTATTTCATTACCTCTAAAACAATAATGACCTTGTCAAGAATTTTTTTAGATTTTATGAACCCAATATACTCTAGTTTAATAATCAAAGTAAGAATATGCCATAGCTTAAGAGCAAGAGCCTTGGAAATGGTCTTATAGGATACACTAATAAGCAAGGAAATTGTTCATATCTTAAGAGAAAGAGCCTTGGAAATGGTCACAAGGAAACATATCTCATCTAGGGGCTTTATCATTAGGACCAAAAGAGAAAACTACCTCATGAAAGTCTTGTTGAGTGAGAAATTGCTCACACAAAGCTCTGTAAGTAAGAGAAACCATACAAGGGAGAACTTAAATATAATTTTGGATATCATTAGCTCACTCCAAATAAGGATCTTGAGATTTGAAAACATATTCAAAGTTTTACAAAAAATATTGACAAATGATAGGAATTTATTTAAGGATATAAGAGCGCTCTTTACTATGTTTGATTTTTAAAAAAGAGTCGTGAGCTCTTAAAGAGGAAAAAATCCTTAGAGATTCAATCTCTAATTTTGAGCTAGTGCATGTGAACCTTAATGTGAGCTCTCTAGAAGATTGATTATTTGTAGGTTTCTATTATTGATGAACTTTATCAACTTAAAGTTTCAAAGAGGCAATGGAAAGCTAATATTTAAGTTCAACAATGGACTGGTGAACTTATGGTGGTGGATTGATAAGCTCAGTGGAAAACGTAACTAGTTGGTGCTCTTAGATGGATAAAAATAAAGAGGTGTGCTTGATAGCACCATTCCACCAATAAATCCACCTCATGTAAATATGGTGATGCGGGTTTAGATTCTAAACACATTGAATATGGACTGTTATAGGTTGATGACCCAATAGAGAGGCATTCAAGAAAATATATTCTTTTATGATTTGGGTGTAGTACATGTTGGATATGAAAACTGAGATGGGGGTGAATCAATTGTCATAGATTATAACCTTAAATTCAATTATCAGAACTAACACATAAACTAATTAAGTGACTAACCATCGAATGCCAATGTACAAACACAATAACACCAGATTTACATGGAAAACCTAATGAGGGAAAAACTATGGTGAGGACTAACTCACACTATAGAGAATATTGGATCAAAACCGACTGCAAAAAGGCTCACTGACTGAAATAAGGCTCACTACTTGAGATAAGGCTCACTACCTGAAATAAGGACTCACTATCTGAAATGAGGCTCACTACCTAAGATAAGGACTCACTATCCACAAGGCTACAACCCAGAGGGCTCACTACCATAGAGATACAAAGAAGAATTGTTATAGAGAGACAAAAATCCCAATGCAATAAAGGATCCCACCATAATCACTGATCAACTTGCATGAATGATAGAGTTCGCCTTCTGCTCACTGCATCCAAAAAATTGATGTTAAGCTTCACACTGATCAACCACACACATAACTCACACACTTTTAGAATAACATCAAAGTAGCTTGTGCTCTTTCACTTATCTGCCTTCTTTTCTTATGTACATTTTTCATTGCTAGCACATTCTATATTTATACCATCTCCAATGTTGAAAAGATACAAAGTCGGCCATCCAGCTTTAAATTCAATTTAGTTAGGCACCAAACATCCTAGGGTGGAATTAGAATGAGGGCGACTCAAACACTTGCTTCACCAAGACCCATAATAGATCCAACATGCTTCATCAACTTTGAAGATAATGCTTGACACATGGTCCACCAAACCAGTGTAAAACACATAGATCAATTAGCTTGATACTTCCAAATGCCGAAACCATCTTCAATAGAATCAGGGCAACACAAATCTAGAGCCACAAGTCATAAGACTTCATCGAAGAGAAATATGGACCAACAACAATTCTCTCGAACCTCAACCAAAACATAGTTCACAAGTACCAAATCAACATCCTCAACAACTGAATACCTGTAATCTTCTTTTAATACAATTATCTCAATATCCTCAACATATGCAGTCAACAACAACTAGTAGATAACTAGTTGACCAGTTGACATCAATGACAACACTTTCATTCCTCTTTCCATTCTTGCAATAGTGTATTCCAATTCAATGTAGAATTGAATAGGAAAATAATCTTACACGATAATGTCTACCAAAGGCTCAGTAATGAAAAATAATTAGCAAAAGAGAAAATATTAAGTTGATATAGTGGTCCTATCTATTTGTTTAAGAATGCATTCAAAGTATGAATCAAGGATACTCCACATATAACACATAGCTTGGTCATGGTGGTGGCCAATATCTATTTGTTTAAGAATGCATTCAAAGTATGAATCAAGGATACTCCACATATAACACATAGCTTGGTCATGATGGTGGCCAATGTTAGGATAAAAATCCTAATTTATTTTGAATGAGAAGCTAAGCCTCATTTTTAATAGTTGCCTAATGCATAGGGAGTTATTGGACTTATTAAAAACATCCTCATCCAGGTTTAAAGCTATACACATAATCCATGAATTAGATGTACATAATGATTTGGTAATGCACCATTAAAGAGGACTATTAAATAGAATCATTGGAAGCATAAGCAATAATTATCCCAAAAGAATAATTATCAACATTCAAGAGAGACCATAATGCATGGTTAGTGGGGTTTCATCCATGATCAACTAAATATTCCTACCATTTAGGAGAGATAAATATGGTATTAACAACAAATTCTACCTCATGGTTGTTGCAAAAAAATGAATGGATAACCTAAAATAAAATTGATGGAAGACCTTAGTAAATTCCAAGAGAAATCCAAAGGTAAAGAGATTATGGGTGATGATTTACCGCATGAAGAACAAGGCTCACCTCTGCATGATTTCTCTGAAGACCTTAATGATTTTAATTGCAATAAGGAGGAGATTTAAAATGTTCTAGGTCTGGCTAAGGAGGGTGCAATGATCTATTTAAAAAATTTTAAGTGGTTTTTCATGGAAATAAATCAAATTAATGTGAATGTTCAGTCTCTGCAAAAAAAGGCTGAGAAGAAGGATGCCAATGAGGATGTGTCTAGAAATAGGGCCGATAACAACAAAATGATTTCTATCCTTGAAGAGGTGGAAAAATATGTGGGCCTGATGAAGAAAGGCTACGACTCCCATATTATGGTGTTAGAGGAAAAAATTCATAAAGTCCATCAGAACCTCAATGAGAAGGTGGTTCAAGTTAGTCAAAATACTCTTCAAAATAGTGTTGAGGGGCTTTGTATCCTAAATGAGAAAGATAGAACTTGAAATATGAGGAGTTGACAAGGTTGTTGAAGGACTCTAATATTTTTGATGAAAGTATGATTAAAGGAAAACATGGATCTCAATCCATTGGAGTGGGTCTGAGTACTCGTACTCATAGTCACTATAAGAAACCCTTGGATGTTCAAAATAAAAATATGTTGGAGGTGGTCAACCTTCACAATCGTCTGTACAAGAAAGACTTAGAAGAAGCCAAGATTCTCAAGGATTTATAGTAGGTTGTTTTTTTTGTTTTTTGTCTAGTTTTTTTATGGTTTGTTGATGGTTGGTTGTCGGTTGGTTTTATTTTTTTGCAAACATCTCTTTTGTAAAGGGTTCTAGGTCCCTTCAAAACCTGTTTTACCTATAATAAAAAAATGAATGGATAGCCATATGACATGACAAATAATAGATAGAAAAAATTATTATTTTTTAACCTCTTACAAACAAAGACTATATAGGTTGATAAAAAAGTTGAACATCCCAAGCTATATATTTTCTTATGTGTTTTGTCAAATATCAAAATGCGAGAAAATTATTTTCAAAGGCATGTCATCACAAGCTCATCTAGAGTTGCATAACTTTTTCACAAAAATCACCCTTTGAAGAAGGTTTCAAAATTCCTAGTTGAATATCTAATGTGAAAATTTTCCATTTATTTGGAATATTTTATCCATCCTCAAGTCCTTTGGATGGATTGCATGAACATAAAGAAATATTCCTAGGAGGAGGAGGAGGATAACAAACTATCCTTTCAATATGAGGATAAAATACTAACAAGGAGTGAATTACAAATGAAATTAGGCTTGCTAGCCTCCTTAGAATATTGTTCCCAATAATGAGAGATAATTGTTTTCTATTTATTTGAGGTTTTGAGGTTATAGTAGTTGGGGGATTTGAAACCATCACAATACTAGCAAGTTGGGGGTTTTTCCTAGTATTTATATTAGTTTTTTGACTTGCAAATATCGATCAACCCTCCTCTTTTTTGGGAGGGGGCGTATCCCCTAATGAATTTTTTCTAAGTTTATTTCAAGAGATAACAATAGGATAATCATTAATCTTCTGTTCAAATAATTGACACCTATAAAAACCATTTGTAAAATTAAGGAAACTCATATAAAAACATTACCTTTTACAAATGTGAAAGTAAGAGAATTTTATATGTTAAATTTACTATAGTTTAACTTTGTCAATTTGGTCATTCATGTACCCCTTTATATTTAATGTGTATTTTATTATTATTCTTCAACATAAATATTATAAAAGTATAATCTATAATTACATGATACTTAGTGATTAACATGTTTATCCCATACTATTTGGTCACCCACTGTTGACTACATATAATGTTAAAAATACATTCCAAGATGGAAATCATGCATTCTATAGTACATGAGTATCCTCTTTTCAAGTACCAAATACAATTTTTATAGAAAAATAGTACATAACATCTAAATATAATTCACATTACTTCACATAATCACTTAAATAAAGTTTTTGGGGCAAGTCTAAATGTAACAAGAATTCAAATATAACTCATTTTTAAAAATTAATTCAATATTAGCAATAGGGTATTTTTTATACCTAAGATATTAGTATTGGTGTTATTAACCTTGCAATCCTATGATTGTATACCTTAATTTAATATTTTAAGAGTTAGTTATTATTTTATGTCTTCGATAAAAATGGAAAGGAAACTTGGATATCACACATGAGGAGGTGCATATTTTATAATTAATTATTTTTTATTTTATTTTTATACGTAAGTTGTGGGATGAGGGACCCACTCCCTTTATTAAAATGAAAGAACAAGTTACAAAAATCTGCCATGCAAATAAGAAGGATCCTAAGAAATAGTTAAGAAGAGAGAAGATAGAAGAAGCCTTCAGAGAATCAAAGAACTGAAACAAAATTTCAGCCACAAAATCAACTAACTAACAGTGACAACCAAGGAGACAAAGAGAAATTCCCACACCCAAAGCTTAAGCCCTTCGATTCTTTTGAAGGAGAATGGCTTCTAGAGTCTGTTGGGAGCCCGCCTCCACCACTTCCATTCATTCAATGTGAAGCTTCTCTGCATCATATTTCATTCCAACCTTACGTTTGAATCTGCAATCAGGTTTTGATTTACCAATAACAGACTGAGAGATCCCTAGTTTCTGCGGCAGATCCAAAGTAAAGTCATCAAAATAAACCTAGTTTTGATCTTCCAGATCATCCATGAAAGGGAAAGTCCCATCCGAATCGAATCCATCATCATCTGTCTCCGAAGGGGAAATAGGAGAATAATCAAGAACATGAGCATGCAGAGGGGAAGAGGGAACCAAAGGCTGAACAAGATCCAACTCTGACTCTAGAGGATACTAAAAAAACTTTCTATGATTCTGCCAGATAAATTCGGTATCCAGAGTGCCATCCTTCCTAACCCACTTCTCCAAGCACACATTCCTTTCCCCAACCAAATGTTGAAGGGGGCAAGCATCAATTATGTGACCCAACTGGTTGCAACGAAAGCAGGGGAACGATAAACCCTCATAATTTAGAAATTGAGTCTAGAAACCATGTGAGGAATGAACCCTAGTAGAATGAGATAGGGGTTTTGAAATATCCACCATAGCGCAAAACCTACAGAATTGACGATCATAATCCACCGTGTCAGAATCAAGCTTGACAAAGAATCCCACCTGGTTAATTAAAGTGTTGAGAAGGTCCACATTGTGCAGAACCAAGGGAAGATTATACAATTGAATCCAAATAGGAATACAAGTGATCTTGGCAGTGGCCGGATCAAAGAAAGGTGACCATGGGGAAATAAAAAGGCCTGAATGCCCAAAGAACCATGGCCCATTTTGCAACACAAATTTGCAATCCTCAACAGAACAAAAGGAAATCAGAAAAAGCCAAAATCAAGAGATTCAACAATAGGGGTAGATAGGTTACTCCACGTGCTATTAATCCATTCAAGGATGGAAGCAACCAGAGCACGCTTGTGCAAGCACCACACCACTATAGAATGAATACCAAAATCCCTTGCCACGATGTCAATACATTTATCAGTTAAGTAGAAATCCATAGGCTCAGTAGAGAATACCACCTCAGAGTCCCCAAAGAAAAAATGAAGGCTTCCAAGTTGAGAGCCATTGTCTTGATTCGACAGAGGGTCCAAGACAGGAGGAGTCATGGGACGGGGCAAGCTAGGGTTAGCAGTTAGAGAATGCATGCGACAAAAATCTGTACACTCATGAAAGGGATTTGATTTATTTTTGCAGCCAACAACCAAAATGGAAGAAGCTACACCAGAAGAAGCCCCACCAGATTTCACAGCCAAGGAATCTAGGATCCGTGAGGGAGAAGCAAGATTCAGAGGTGAAGTTAGAGGCTCCATCGATGCCCCCGAGCGGAGGTCATACCGTTTCTTGACTTCTCTAGGAGTAGCAAAACGACCACCTTGTTTCGAGCCAGGAGGTCGCCAAGCTTTTCCATTCAGAGTCGCATCTGTGACCTGGCCTCCAACCCTCGATGCATTTCTCAGGGCAGTGCCATCACCATTCTCACCTGGAGAGCCCGTGAACATAGTTAGGGTTTTTTGATTGTCAACACCATTTTGATCATATTTTATAATTAATTATTACTTTCTATGCACTTGTAATATTCTTTGCAAGATGATATTGAGTGGGGAAGCTTGATTTCACCTAAGACAACATAATTAGGCACTTGGCATAAAGTAGAAGAGGATCTAACTATTTGTAATTTTTAAGAGGTTTAAGAAACATCTAAGACATTGTAAGAGGTGTAAGAAAGAATATTTTATTATATGTAAGAATTTGGTAGCATTTTTGGACATAATGAATTGTTATTTTATCTTCTAGTGGGTTGTTTTCCTTCTCTAGTGAAGTTGAACGCCTCAGTGCCTAGGAAAAGTATTGAAGAAAGTCTTAAAATATGCTTGTAACTCTTGGACACATGATATGAGCTATATTTTACATATATACTACTTAGCTCATGGTTTGAGTCCATTATATTGGAATTCGTTTATGAATTTGTATATTTTAAGCTATAAATCAAAGCCTTGGGTTAGTGGTTTGTAAGCAAGTATGAGATGAGGAGTTGTAGGTTCATATGTGCTAGATTGAGGAGATAAATGTTTTGAATATTTTATCTTGTTTATGAAGATTAATACATACTTTGTGCTCTCTTTACTAGTGGTTTTTTTTCAAAAATAGTTCTCATAAATTCAATCTTATGGTATATTTCTATGGTTTGTTGATTTTATGTGCTTTCCATTTTTATTCACATCATTGGATTAATGCATGTTCACTAAAATTTGTATAAATTTCATGGTATTGTTGTACTAGTTTTACATTATTTTTCAACATAAACTTGGCATGCAAAGAACTCTAGTATACATCACCTTTTCATAGACTTACATGCAATCAATTATATTATATAACATTCCAAGGATCTTAATCCAACACAATTATTCACACAACAATGTACAAGGTTATTAGGTTGATGAGGTTTGATAACAAAGTACAACAAATAAATATGATGCAAATAATCTTACAATAAATCTTAAGAAACATTAGAACAACAATTTAAACTATTACTACGCATAGATCACTTCATAGAGAAATACTAGGTCTATAATATTTATTCTATGAATTAAATTTTAACTTAATTCAAGGAGGGATACTAGTTTAAAATTTTATAAAAACCTCCTTAAATTCTTGCACAAGTTTATAGTAATATCTAATTATTGATTAATTTTTTTATCACAAAAAAAAATCAATCCATAAATGGTTTTATTTTTTACAAATTGTCTTGGGTTATGGGCCCACCGTGCTTCTAAAAACCACCACCTTTCTTGAGTTATTTTCATCCATTTTCAGGCCTCACATAAATTATTTATATAATATTTAAATAGTGACTTCCAAACCATTACGCCCTTTCATAAAGAACCAAATGAATTTTTTTCCCTTGTATATCTCTCAAGACTATTCTTTCCCAATAATCACTTATCAATGTTACCTTTTTCCAAATATAATTAAATAAAAATGATTTTATTTCCTTCTTACCCTCTTTCAAACTTAAGGGTTTTTATGATTGACTTTTATTTTTATCCCCATTTTAACCAAGAGGTAAATAATAATAAATTTTATCTCCCTTGTAATTCCAATGAGTCATTTACCTAGAAAATTATCATTCTTTTTCATTTTGAGGAAAACTTACCCTGACAATTATCCTCATGTAAATCAGTTTTTTTCTTCAATAGCTCAAGGTTCATCTACAAGAAACTCATAAAAATACTCAATAAAATAAGTGCAAATGTAGCACTATCAACATAAGCCTAAAGGGGGTTAATAAATCTTCACAGTCGATCGATAACATTATTGATGGCCCCTTCATATCTTAACCTTTAACCATATTTAACCATCTTGAGATTTTTTATGAGCCCCTTTTCATCTTCTTGAATACAAATCTTTGGCCTTGAAAGTGGAAAAAGTTATAGGATTTGGGAGAGTTGTTTTGGGACCAAATATCCCATATCATAATTTGGTGAATTTCTTTAAAAATATACATTAAATTCATGTGACCTTTAGTTTCCCAAAATGTTCTTAGAAATATCCAATACTTCATCAATTAGTATTTTAATATTCATAATCTCCAATCTTGATGATCTCTATGATATTTTAGGAATAGAAAAATATCTTTCTCTATTTAGACACATCACTATAATCCAATCCTACAACCACAAAAAATAAGTATCAAACTTCTTGTAAATAATAATGTTATTCATTCACATATCACTAATTTCAATGACCATCTTGAAAACAATATAAAAATTGAATAAATTAAAAAATTAATGTAATATAAAATTGAACTCATATCCTAAGTCTTGCATTAAAAATTCTATGAGTCCATTTCCTTTTCTTGACTCTAATTTATTGAGCTACTACCATAGAAATTGTGAATGAACTTGATTCTTAAATATCCATGGCATATAATAGTTAGAGGAGAATTATATGTTAGATGTGTGATAGCATGTAGATCCTCCGAAGGTCACGTAGCAATCCATTTAGAAGTCCTTCATACTAATTTGGCTTCTATGAGCTTTACATGTGTTATCAATCACAAAGAACCACGTGGACTAACTTCTCCCATAATAATTTGAATATAAAATTTCATGCACTTAGACTAAAGTTTGTACTATTCTAAACGAATTTGCTTCATTCTCAAAGCTTTGTGATAATGTATTGACCAAAATCACAATCTTTTACTAGAGTAGAAATAATATAGACCTAGGAACCCTATCCAAATGATAAAAATTAATGAGAATGCACTCAATGTCTCCCATAATGTGGCTTTTCCACCCCATCAAATTCAAATATTACAATGAATTTAGACTATTCGATTTAAGCTTTCTTTTACCAGCCTAAAGGGGATTTCAATGAATTATAACTATAGTGTAACCTCAATTTGACTAACACAAAAGCTTGTATCATCAATAGCTAATGGTAATATTTGATCAAGCATATTTAGAAACTTTGTAGACTAAAAATGCGATCAAATTAATTTCGGATGCCTTAAAGCATATTGACTAGGACCTCCACATCTAAAAGGTAATATTTCACTCATGAGGATTTAAGGTCCTCCCTTCAAGTCTTGTAACTTGAAAAAATACACAAGGATATCCACTACAATACATAGAGTTAATAGAGATACACTGTAACTACCATAAAGCATTGGAATCTAGGGTCCTTGCAAAAGGTCAAGTAAGATCTACATTCACACAAGAACATAAGGTTTCAATTTGACCTCCAAGACCATTAAAAAAACTATTCTAGATTAAAAGGGAGCCGTATATCAATAATTATCACACATAGAGTCAAAGGGATACAATGATATTACAACCAAAAGGGCATTTGGATAAGAGGGACCTAATGAAACCAAACCCATTGTAATTCAAGAGGATTTTGGAAGACATATTCCAATCCCACAAAAAGGGGTTCACAATCAATGTTAGGTAAGAAAAAAATTCCAAAAGACTTATATGAAGATATTGAAAGAGGGATTCCTCTTGTGTTCAAGTAAAATAGAGTGTGTTATACAAGAAACATGAGTATTTTGTTTAGCGTATTCATCTTTCATGTCTGACCCAAGCAACATGGCTTGCCTTTGGAATTTTGTAGAATAAACTTACATAATTTTTCAACCATATTTCTAAAATACAATCACTTAATCCTATGACACTTTTAATGCCCAACTGAATAGAAAGTACTATATAACTCTTTGAACTCATCCCAACTAGTATCAATAGGGTTTTTATTCTTTCTTAAACACACCAAATAGATTTCCTACCATACAAGTACACACCCGTCCATTCTAGTTTATTCAAAATATTTTTTTTGTGTATTTATAATATTATGCATGTGGTTGTTTGTTGTTGATATGGTTTGGCATTAGGAGGTTGTTCTTATCTCCTAGATGCTTGATTGATTCCTTGGCTATGGTTACTTTTTTGTGGACATGTTTGGCAAATCAAATATGTGGTTGATTTGGTGTTTGAGTCTTGTTGTCTACATAATTATCTTCTTTGATATCTCGTTTTGCAGGTTACTAATGTGATGATGAGTTTGTATATTTTAGTGTTTGGTATCTTCGAGTATGCAGGTTGTGGATTAGCTACCCATTTTCTTGTATTGGGATGACTTGAATGTGGACTATCTATATCCACAAGATTGATTCAGTTTTGATGTATACTTTGTTAGTTGGCCTTGTCTATGGTCATTTGTTCCTGGATAGTCAGTTGTTGGGACTTGTAGCATGTGATTTTATCACAATCTCATGATAGCTTGGTTACTTTTCATTGGTTACATATTTCAATGGGAGCTTTTGACAGTGATGATTTGGTAGTGTGAGATTGATTTCTAATGTTTTGATGGTGGTTGTATCTTATTTTCTTGGATATCTTGGTTTTACTTGGTACAATTTGCATTTCAATTGCATGTGTGAACCTAGAAATCTTCATTTAGGAGATGGTTTTCATGATTCCATGTGTAGATCGGTATCATGGTTCAGTAGAAGTTGTTGGCAGTGATGTGGATTCATCGTTGGTGATGAATGTTCTTCTTTAGTGTCTATGAATGTCTTGGAGGAGCTCTTAGATCCTATTACTACAGAAGAGTTATTTCACATTTATAGGTTCACTATTAGGAGATGGCTATCTTCATGTGATTGGAGATGTTGATTCTTGGTTTAGAGTGTGTTTGGTATTATGTCATGATGTACTCTTGATTATAGATTAGATTTTTGGTATGGTAAATGTTCTCCTGAGACTAGGATGTATGCATTGTTGGATGTGATCTCCCAAGAGGAGATGATTAGATCATGATGTCATGATGGGTCCTTGATTTTGTGATTGGAGATTTGATATTGATCTTGTTGGTTCTCTAGTATTGAGTATATTGGTCATTTTTTGGAGAGCTTCATGATAGTGTTGTGTTTCATTTGGAGTTTAGTATGGATTGATCGGTTGGAGGTACTTATGGATACTTGGAGAATTGGGTGAGGCCAGAGTTCTCTTGGGATTAGAGACATTTTCATGAGATGATTACTCTTTGGAGGTTTCAACAGGAAGACCAAGGAGGCCTCTCCTGGATATGGATGTGAGTTAATGATGGACCTTTAGAGGAGATTGTTCTTGGATTGATTCATGATGAATTGGTTATCCTAAAGGAGCATTCTCATTCCCAACTCTTGGTCTACTCAGAGATTTATCATCTGAGAGGTATTTTCCCATTCTTGTTTTAAATGTGTTATGTTTTGTGCTTTGTTTTCTCATGGGAATGAGTCTTCAAGCATGGTGATTTTTTTGGGAGACTCATTTAAGGATTGTTTAGCATGAGTTTATATTGCTTTATCTTTCATGATATGGATCTTGATCTATGATTAGTTGGTTTTGGAGGATTCATTTTTAGGGATGTTTAGCATTGTTATCTCCTTGTGCATATGATTTTATTTATGTTATCATTCATTGATGACGATTTTATGGGATTTTTATTGTGTTGATTTCCTAATTTGAAATGGATACATTGAGTTTGATTTCCTTGGTTAGAGAGGCTTACATCCATGTTGGTATTATACATGATTCATATATTATATTTGATCTATGAGATTGAGTGGATGGGTGTTGTTGAGGCTTTTTATTTGTGGTTGTAAGGAGATCATACTTGACACAACATTGTATTTTTGAGGTGTTGGTAGGACATGTTATGGTTTATAGATTTTCTCTCTTCATTTTATGGTTCTTTCTTGGAGGTTCATGTTCTTATGACTTGGGAGGATTGTATTGACATGTGAGAGAGAATACAACTAATTGGGTTGCATGTGTGGATCATTTTGATTGTTCTTGGTACTTCATTTTTTTTTATCTTTTATCACAACTTGGAATAGTGTTGATTGGTAGACTTGATATGCCTTGATCATTTTCAAATTAGACATTACCCATGCAGTGGGAGATTTTGGATATGTATATTCTTCATTGATAGGTTTGATATAAGGAGTTTGATTGTGGTCTATGGGTTGAATATGTTGTTGGAATGAGTTTGTTGATGTTGTTGATACCTAGAAGGTATGGATGGTTGGATGTATTAGTATGTGTTGTGGATGTTATTTCTGATTATGGGTTTTTTTAAACAACATAGAGTTTTTGTTATCACTTGGATTTGATGCTTGTGTTCTTTGGATTAGTGTATCTTCACCTTGGTGTGTTCCTTTTCTTTCATAGGTGGCATGTTGAAGGATGAGAGGAGTTCTTGCTTGAGATGGTGGTCACTTTGGTTTTATTTCATGTATCTTGGTGGAGCACAATAGCATGGTGGAAGTCTATTTGGTTTTATGTATGGCTATGATGATGGATTTCATTGATTGACCCTTATACAATGTATACAAGTGGGAGAATGTTAGGATTTGGTGTTGTACACCATTACATAAATTAATTTATTATAATGATGTAATTAAATAGTTATTTAGTTTTGGTGCGCCTAGGAGGCGTGTTTATCCATGAGTCTAGGAAAATTCACTACCAATAGTTCATTGCCTTGACATATTCATCATGTATATAATTCACCATCAACAATTCATCATTGTGGTTATATTCATCGTGTATATAATTCAGTCCTTGGCTCTAAGCTGAAGAGGTGCACGTGTGGGCCCGTATCGGGTTCCTAAATCGTTTATGTGGTGGCCTTCGCTGGTTGGCAGCTCGCAAGCTTCATGCCTCCGCTGGATTGCCTTGCAGGTTTGAAACCTCCATCAAAAAAAAAAAAATGGTTTATGGTCGTAATTTAAAGGAAAATATTTTTCAATATGTACTAAATAAAATAAAATATATTGAAAAATGTATACGTGATGAATATACTAGGTGATGAATTGTTGGCGGTGAATTATATACATGATGAATATGTCATGACAATGAACTATCGGTGGTGAATTGTTGGTGGTGAATTATTGGAAATAAATTTTATGGATACCGTTTAGCCACATTAGATAATTATTTGGGGCCACTTGTAAATTTGTATTGTAACGTTGGGTTATTATTTTATGTGTGGGAGACATAGGATAATAATTTAATATTTGGAGAAAGTATTTAATAATGTGAAAACTTAGTACCCAATATTGAATGAGGAGTCAATGGTTTTTTGGCACATGGTTTTGTCTTACCACTTGGTTGTATTTGTGTGAGATTGCACTTCTATAAAAGAAAACACATTTTTAGTGGTTAAGGTTGACTAGGCGAGTGGGTTGTCATTATTGAGTCTTTATGAGGAGTGCATATGTAAAGCATGGCATGGGATGTGTGGATTCATGCTTGGACACATGGAGGATGCATTGGAGAGGCCCAATGATTCAAAAATATTCATGGTAACTCTATAAGTGCATGTATTGTTTTATTGTTGAATAATAGATGGAGTATGGATGCTTTTAGAAGTTGGGTTTTTCCTCTTGAGGGTTTTCCCAAGGTATATCTTGAGTTATCTTGTGGATTGTCTATTTTGATCTATACATTATGGTTATTTTGTAAGCTTGTGTGCATGCTTTTCTCTCATGGGGTTATGTAGGAAATAGATTAAATGAACTGGGTATTGATGCATTATTTCAGGTAACAATGTTAAGTATATAAAGAATGTAATTTTTACACTATGAAATATAAAAACTTAATTTTTGTACTATAAACTTTATTTTGGACAAAAATAATTTCTTAGGTTGTTCAACATTACTTCCATGGATGCTTGTTGCATAAATACTTTTTATTATGTAATTTTTTTAAAAGGGCACCAATACCCCTTTGAATAAAAAATTATGGCCTTCAGAAGTTGGACCTCTTGCATTAGAAAATTAAAAATATATAGGACATATAAAAAGGTTGTTAGAGGGAGTTACACTTGTTGACCAACTTATGATGCATGTTACAACACATCATAATACATATTTTAATGGAGATAGTGAATCCAAAATGGAACACTCAATTTGGTGGGGGATTATTAGATACTTAGAAAAGATAGAAGTAATATGTTATTTAGCCTACAAATTCATCCTCGGATTTAGGTGTTAGTTTTCTAACTAGGCATTTGGGTGCCACATTTTTTTGGTGGTTTTAGTCCATGGTTTTGTAATTATCATTTGATGGTTTTATGTATTACTTCTCTTGTATATATGGTGCTTGAGATGGAGATGTGGAGAAAGTTTGTAGGCATTGTTATATTGGTAGAATTATTCAAAATCTCTAGCTTGTGATACTCATGTAAAGGATTGCTCTACAACTATATTGTAACCATATTTAGATTATTAAACAATACATTGGGCTATTTTTTATTGTGGATTTTTTTCTCCGAAAAGTATTTTTCCCACATACATCTATATGTTGTTGTATGGTTTTGTTTATTTATTATATGTGTTTGTCCTTTTAATAACTACAAAGATCTAAATTTTACATAATACTCTCCTCTAAGATTAGTTTAGGAAGCACTTTTTTGTACTTTGCTTCCTTCCTTTTTAGCCTCCTAAAGAAGTGCAATTTTAATGAAGATAATCTAATAGCTCCCTTACTAGATGGAAGCCCATTTCTAATGGACAAGAAAAAATGAATACGTGGAAACTAGATGACCATGACCTACCTCCTACTACTCATTCTATAGCTCTTATTATTTAGCAACTTTGTTTTTCTCTTTCAATATGTATTAGGGTGTGATTATCCCACCCACCATTTTTTGTGATCTAATATTTTAAAAACTTTTTTAATTAATATAAATACCTATTTTATTAAAAATAATATTTTAATTAATTAAACAACTTATAAATAAAATCATAACAAACTGTGAAACCACATTATAAATTTGATTGAATGTGGGATATTTGTAGTGATTTAATTTCTCTTTTTAAATTAACAACACAAAATATGAATAAATTAAAATTATTTTTATTTTTTTAATATTTTAAAGTAATATATATACACACGCTTAATAATTATAGTAAGTTGTATAATTTGATTAATTTAGTTGAGATTTATAATAAATAATATAATAAAATTAAAAATTAAAAGAAGTGAAATTTTTATCTTGATTTCAGTACTTACTAAATAGTTTTTTATTATTAGTTCTGCTAAGCTAATTCATCCATTGCATGCAATTTTTTTAACTGATAGTGAAGTCCAACCAATGAACATCTAGAATTAAAAACTTGACCAACAATTTTATATAGTCTATATTTAATTGTCTATTTTTAAAATTGTTAAAATATCCTTTATCTTTCTTTCTATTGGTTCATGTTGTGAATAGTCATTGCAAAAATCAAGATTTTTTTTTTTTTTTCTAAATTATGTACAATGCAATACATTTAATTCCTTGAATCAAATTTCAAACCTATTAATGACTTGAATGACATGAGCACTATTACATGCATCATAATAAAATTACATTGTTGACTTAAAGGTAGTATTTTCCATATATCATTTAATAATTGGTAAGATTTTCAAAGCCTATTAAATAAATGAGAGTACACTCAATGCATATTTTATATTTGTTTATCATGTGTATTAAATATCACAATAAAACTTATCTATTTATAATAAATATCAGAGTGAAATTTATCTATCTATAATTAATATTTCAATAAAATCCACCCATTTGCATTAAATATTAAGGTAGAGATTTTAAAAGATATACATGTAATAATATAATTTAGCAAGACAAAAATTACATAAACATCACATTATAAAAAAGATAAGAAAAAATATAAATTATACTAATACATATTTGTATCATTGAATTTTTTTTGCAACATTAATCAACTATAATAATAACATTATACAACAACAAACAATCACATTACAACCCTAGCTACTTTTATTAACTAAATGTTTAAAACAACCGAACACACCCCACAATTGACAAAACCTGACGCAAATGTGTTTCTTGTTTATTATAACATTCGAATTGTGGTTTAGAATCACTTAAACTTTGATGTGTTGGAAGTAAAACAATAAAATTTGAATAGAATAATTAATAGGATTTGTGTCAGACCAAGACCGCACCTATAATTTTAACCTTTTTAACATGGTTTTGAACTTTTAGTACATAATGACCTTGTGATTTTAGAACTCTAAGTACTTGCAATGAATTTTTACTAGACATTTGTACTTACAATTGAAAACTTGGTTGTGTTGAATAAAATCATTATAACTTATTGTTATTGTGGTAACATGGAATCCTTGAGACTTCCTTAATAGTAGTCACGTCTTGTTGATCAATTCAATAATTTTGATAAAGTTGGAAGATAACAATAAAAAAATACAACCGATAATGATACAACTCTAATGATGCTAAATGTTTGAAACTTGATGAAACCAAGTGTGATGTATTGGATGCCAAAATGGTATAGTGTATGAAATAGGGTTTTGGCATTCATTGATGCAAACCTTGACGTTGATGATGTGATTGATGCAAAATATTAAGTATTAATTGCTAAGTAATTCTTGTGACAAATAGATGAAGGGGGTTGTCTAAATGATACATGTGGATGAAGAATTCTTTAGATTTTTAAATGACATAAGGTGATGCCATTTTATATGTCCTAGGTGCATAATTTGAATTTTTTGACATAGTAATTAATGAGCAAAGTTTAGGTAGAACCGGGCGAACTCAAACCAATAATTAATTTTAAAAATAGAAAAAATAGATCAAAATCATACTTGTGATCTTGAACTTGTAGAGATGACTATAATATAAAAAACTAGAACTACTCTAAACATGAATAATATATTCTTTTTAAAATTTAATCCAAATTCAAAGTCAATAGAATTGTAATATACTAGAAAAGTGAACTAAGACATCCAAACAAAATAACATAAATCAAAGAATCAAATTACATAGAGTGCACTTTTCACCCTTACACTCATAAAACTAACCAATGATAAAACAAAAATTTATTGATATGTATTCTTAAAATATGAATCATATCTTTTATAAATCTTAAAATTTTGTTATAAATGTATTTATTTTAATTAATTACCATGTTAAAATATGCATTTAAGTTTAATGTTTACTTAGCAAAAATCTTATTCATTTTTACACCACAATATTAATGGTTTTTATTAAATTTATTATATAAAAATATTTTACAAAATTTATTTTATTTATAAAGCTTTAGTAATCAATTATTCAAATTATATGACAATTATTTAATTTCATAAAAAATATAGAATATTATTTTCAAAATTGTTTATACAAATTTATAAACAAACAAATCAAACTACTTGGACTAATTAATTAACTAAAATAATTAATCTAAATAAAAGATTTAGGACCATAAATAATAAATGGTAAATTAAATACAAGAATAAAGTGAATTTAATTGTAATACTTAGTAGGATTCTAGAAATGAAAAAAGAATGTGAAAGATGCCAAGAATCCATTCACCATAATGTTAGATTTTTTAGGATTTATCATCAAGTCTCTCATAATCTAAAAATTGGAGGAGTCTGGTTCTGATACCACTTGTTGAGCTACATCTCATATGGACCAAGTAGGATTCAAACCTAGGACCTTCTATTTGTTGTTGGAGTGCTCTACCAACTGAGCTATTGGCCCCTCTTGATCAGCCCATCGATGGTCTAGGTGTGACTTATTTTGAACAATACTTAATAGGATTCTAG
Source organism: Sequoiadendron giganteum (assembly GCA_007115665.2). Classification (NCBI taxonomy): domain Eukaryota; kingdom Viridiplantae; phylum Streptophyta; class Pinopsida; order Cupressales; family Cupressaceae; genus Sequoiadendron; species Sequoiadendron giganteum. The sequence continues at coordinate 649,565,689 of CM021106.1, read as the reverse complement.
AAATGAAGAAAAAATACTAAAGATGTCAAGAATCCATTCACCATAATGTTATTTTTTTTAGGGTTTATCATCAATTCTCTCATAATCTACATATTGGTTGTGTGCCACTCTAGTTCAGATCTATGTTTGCGAAATTAGTCTTTGTGAGTGCAGAATTGATCTAGTCCATGGGCCTAAATTTGTATCCATGAGACTAAACTAGTAAAAAGTGGATTGTTAAAATTCAACCACCCCCCATCTTTTGGTATTTAAATTTGGTGAAAAACTAACAGTGTTTACAAACATGTTTGAGAAAGTTGAGCTAAATTATTAGTCATGTTCTCCTTAATCAACTAATTCAACTTGGCAATGATTGAGGACAACAAGCAAACACACAATTGACCTAAGATTATGTGTGTTAATGTAGTACTATACTATGATACTTTAAATGTTCTTTTATTGCTTGATTCTCATGAAATATTAATAATTCTTGACAATATCAATTCTAAAACGAATATCTTTAAATATAACAATACAATACACCAACTAACACAAATATATATTAAATCAATTCACAGTGATCAATAAAAAAACTAAGAAAATATCTATTTTAAATCTTAAATTTAATGTTTAAATCCACAATTGCATAATAACCTAAATCAAATCCTCACCTAAGATCTATTCAAAATGATAAATGGAAGATCAATAGTATCATAATCGAACCTTTAGAAAACATAATAATAGTATTGGGATACTCATGATAATTAGTTTTTACCTTCACTTTATTTTAAAGACACGTCCTAATATAGCCATCTCTAACGTCATTAGGACTCTAGAATATTAAAATAAATGAACCTCATTTTCTTATTCCCCATTACGCACACGCGTAGGTAATCTTTTCTAAATACTAATTTAATCCATGGATGTTACACTTGCTTCCATAAGTTGAAAGTCACTAGGAGTGGCTTCTACATTTCAACTACCATTTGCAGCAAATGTTAGTGAGATGCCACATGGAATGTAACACGCTTTTTCTACACCAAACACTTATTTTGAAACTGATATATGCATGATAGAAAAGCCAGTATTCCATGACAATTTCCACATTATATATATATATATGGCTCCAATTGTGAGCTTTATTGATGTTAATAGTATTCTTCAATTGTGGTTGGACTTGTCCTTTTACAGTACAACTACTTAATATTAAACCATCAAATTGTGGGGTTTCAATTATGAGTCTAGTCCAATAGCCCACACCAAGAAGACACCTATTAATTTGGTTGAAATATCATATTCAAGGAAGACACCTCCTCCTCCTTTTAAGATGGCATACCTTTCACAAGAAAAAATCTACTTTTCTCATTATGGTGACCATTGAATGTATGTTCACTACCTCTTCACTGAGAGAGAGCAATTGATAGTTTTGATATATAACATTTCAACATTTTAGCAATATACACAAAATAAAGGTATTTAAAATTTTGATGTAGATATCTTTAGATAGATGGATGTAATTCATTTGTCAATATGTTAAAAAAGTCAAGATTGATTAAATGAATGTTTTAGAACTTATAATTTATTGTTGTCATTGTGGGTTAATTGTGTTGTGTGAGTTAGGGATATAACTTGAGTTTGCGGATATAAACTTTAGTGCAATGGATCCAATCTTCATTGAACTCTATACTTAGTTTTCAATTTCTCTGGATGGTTGGAATATGTTGTGTCTAACTAACAATGTTTAGGAACACCTTGGGCGAGTTTCCTAGGAATGATTTAATCATGCAAAGAATGCCCCAGATGTTGATGCAAACATGCAATGTACTAGTAAATTATCTTATTATGAGAATGGATATTTCTTTTGTGCCTTGGTTTACCATGAGGGAATGTGACTTGGAGGAATTGAGAGTGCCCATTTGGATGAGCTTATCTTTTTCCCTTCTAAAAGAGATGAAAAATCCATCAAATGATGGTGTAGTAAACTAAGTTCTAAGAGCCCTCTCAGTTGAATGAAAGGTACAAATAAAAACTGAAATAGTCAGAACCAAGCTTAGAGATAATAATTAGGACGAATTGTCCATCTTTATTTTCAATCCCAAACTATTTTAATTGCAATCTTAAAGATTTTAATTTTGTGAAGGATTCTTGAATGGTGTCGAGATTGCTTGGACTCAAACTAATGAATTCATTTTCTAATTGATGACCTCTCATAGAATCTTGAGTCCCAAACAAACTTTTTAATTTAGTCTAGATTTCATTTGATGAATTCAAATATTCAAATATGAAAGGAAATTAGGAGATATAGACAAACATAATGTTCCATAAGATTCATCATATTTGTTAAATCGCTTAAGTTTTTCTACAAGCCAAGTATTTTTAAGTTCCAGTCCCATTGTTATTCTATGCAAGGTAAATTTCTTAAGTAGAGTACATTATTTATTTCCCCTCAAAATAGTTGTATGCTACAAACAAAGGAATTGAACTTTGATCCATGATGCAATTTATTCTGTTCAATATTATTTTTGGATTCGATTGTGTTGGAACTTTTTGTATCAATGTTTCAAATCACACTTTGTGATCCATTGAATTAGGATGGTAGAGAGCAAGAGGAGAAGAAAATGGTTAATTGCAGACTTAGACGAGTGAAAAAAGAGAGAGGAGGGGGAAGGGAAGATTGATATCATTAAATGAATTATTTTTAACTATAAAAGAAGTGCACCAAAAATTAGACAACATATGTATACCCTCTATTACTAATTGTTGAAATGGACCCCCCAATAAATAAAATGTATGGCATTTTATGATGTGTGTAGCGTTTTAAATTTTCACCCTTGACAATTTTACACTATGTTTTGTCCCCCCTAAATTATTAAGCCTAATTGGGTCCCTAATTTCCTAAATAATGTTGCAAGAATGGAGAAAGGAATGAAGGTGTTGTCATTGATGTCAACTAGTCAATTAGTTATCTACTGGTTGTTGTTGTCATTAGTGTCATGGTTACAAGTTTGGTTGCATATGTTGAGGATATTGAGAAAATTGTATTAAAGAAAGTTTACAGGTATTTAGTTGTTGCTTCAGATGATGATCTGGTATTTGCCCCTATGTTCATGAGGTTTAGATATATTGGTCATGGTTGTTGAAGGTTGCTATATCTAGATTTTTGGCTATTGGTTCGTTGTGAAGTTTGAGTTGTGTTCACCAGTTGTGAACTATGTTTTTTTGTGTTCTGATTGAGGTCCAAAAGAAAATTTGTTGGTCTGGATTTCTCTTTGATGAAGTCTTTTGAATTGTAGTTCTAGAGTTAAGATGTTTTGGTTGCATTGAAGATATTTTTGGTTTTTGGATGTCTCAAGCTTAATTGTTCTATGTGTTTTACATTAGTTTGGTCAACCTTGTGTTAATCACTATCTTCGAAGTTGACGAAGTGTTTTGGATCTATTTTGGGTCCCGGTGAAGCATGTGTTTGTGTCACCCTCATTCTAATTACACCCTAGGATGTTTGGTGTCGACCTAATTTGAATTTGAAATTGGATGGACGACTTTGGATCTTTTTCAAGGTTGAATATAGTATAAATATAGGATGAGCTAGTAATGAAAAATGTACAAGAGAAAAGAAGGAAGATAGTGAAAGAGTAGATGTGACATTGATGCTATTCAAAAACTATGTGTGAGTTTTGTGTGGAAGATCAGTGTGAAGCTTAATGCTGAGTTTCTGGATGCAGTGAGTAGAAGGCAAACTCTATCATTCATGCAAGTTGATCAAGTAACTGTGGTGGAATTATTTATTGCATTGGGATTGCACTATCTTTGTAATAGGTCCTCTTTGTCTTTTTTGTAACTTTATGGCAGTGAGCCCTCCAAGTTGTAGCCCTATTGGAAAGTGAGTCCTTATCTCAGGTAGTGAGCCTTGTTTTAGGGAGTGAGCCTTTTGTAATCGATTTTGATATTCTTTATAGTACGAGTTAATCATCACCATGGTTTTTCCGTCATTGGGTTTTCCATGTAAATCTGGTGTTATTGTGCTTATGTGTTGGAATTGAGTTTCTGTATTGGAATTTTATGATTAATCATTTAACAATTTTAAGTATTAGTTATGGTGATTGAATTAAAGGTTAAAATTTCTGACAACTGATTCACCCCCCCTCAGTTGTCATATTCAACAAATAATGCATTATATAGCCCATTTGTACCACTTTTTGAGAAATTGGAAGCATTGAACAAATGCATCCAATTAATAATATTTTGCCCCCAACACTTATGTCATGGAGAATATGGCTAGGACCCATTCTTCCTTAGGTGTATGGGTCCCCCTATTCCTGCCGAGGATGAATTTTGGACATGTTAGAGTGGCCATTTTAACATTCCAAATTCAAATTACAAATGTCGGCTATAGGGATTTAATTCTTTGAAAATTAGATAAATGCTTATAAATACCTAGTCTTTTCACCATTTGAAATTAGAAGGAAATTTTATGAGCAAGCATTATGTCAAGAGCAATTCAAGAGTAGCATTTCAGTGATTTATTGCAATAATTCAAAATCCAAGCATCACGCCAAAGTGTATATGAGTTTATGTTGTTTTATTATCATTGTTTTGTGAAGGCTAACCCTTTTTGTAGGTCTCCAAATGAATTCAAGTAATCAAGAAAGCAAGATCCAAGACCTTGAGATGATGTGCATGAATTCACTTCTTCAAGGAATCCATTGAAGGGTGGTGAGTTGCAATACTTTATGATTTCATCATTACTCTCCTATCCATTATCATTTTATCATTGACATTGCCATTGTGGAAGTGGAAACACTTACACGGGGTTTGACTAAGGAAAGCCCCTAAAGGCACAACCCTTTCCATCTCTTTGAATGTGCAGGTTCCAGGTTTGAAAAGGATTGAAGAAAGCTTGAAGATTAATTGTTCATTGTTTCATTTGAAGCCCTACATCTTGTCAACTCACGAAAACTCACTTACAAAAATATCCAACAGTGATCCAACAACTCAACAAGCGGAAATGGAGACCTTAGATATGACATTAGAGGACTAAAATAGTTGAGTAGGATACCCCTACAAGGACCCATATTCCCTAGGGTGCCTATGTGTTGGGAAAATGTGTCTCAACCTTGAAATTATATACAATTTATTTTTGATACGATGTATGTTGGTATGTGGCGACTAATCATGCAAATATTGTACACTCATAACCAGATATGGGGTTCGGGGCATCGCCTTGGAAAAAAAAATTGTTGACACGTCAAGGTTTTTTCTCAGTAACACGTCAACGTTTTTTCTCGCTGACACGTCAAGGTTTTTCCATTAACACGTCAAATGAAAAATGACTTTATAAAACCCTAATTCTAGAAGGTTCCAAAAATCTTGTTATAAGTGAGTAGGATGTATGTAGATAGAGGTGTATTCAGAGAGTCTGATAGTGGCCATGTTGTCTCTTGATCTCTGGTGGTGATACTCTTGTGAGAAGCTTTCTCTGCAAGTATATTGTAATCTTTTGATTTTTGAATAATATATTGGGCGGCTTTTAGAGTGTGGGGTTTTTCTCTCGAAAGGGTTTTCCCCACGTAAATCATTGTGCTGTGGCATGCATGATATTTGTGTTTATTTCTATTTAAGTTTTTGTAACTGTTCTGTGAAATGTTTGCATTATTCTCTTCTCAAGGTTAGTGTAGGAATTTGTTCCGATACCTTAGCTTCCTTACACTATGTCCTCCTATAGTGGCTGAAACCAATTTTTTTAGGTAGGTACAAAGTCCTCTACACTTCCCAGATCTACCTACAAACTACTGTTTTAGTCTATGCATTATCAGGATCTGCATTTTACATATTAGGGAACATAGTTTAATTAGCTTAATCATAACAAGCCAACTCTAATCCATTATAATCCTTAATAGGATGGAGATTTAGGTTTGATTGGCTCACCTTCATGGTTGAAAGTCAATTTATACACCTTTTTGATCTCCATCTCAATGAAACATTAGAAAATAAACCTAGGGTTCCCAATTTTCTTTGTTTCATTTTGGTGAACCTGACTTTTTGATATCATAAAGATTCTAAAATTGAAAGTCTTTCAAACCCTAGATCTAGGTTTTACATTGCATTGTTGCATTTCTCATTTAGGGTTTCATTTTTGCACCATAAAGCATAAAAATTCATAAATTTTACATCACATATATTACATCATAGATTGTGTTAGGATTACTTTCAGTCATTTAGATCAAATCTACATTCAAAATTTCTCTTCATTGTTACACATTTGCATTTGAGTTAAATTGGATTTTTTTTAGAAAAACAAACATTTCCAAGCCCATTCAGAGATATAAAAAGCATCCTTAAACAACATAAATATTCAAATTTTTGGTTTTTAGAAGCCATATCAACGACCCAAACACCCTTGGGCATATTTGTCATTATACACTTGAATCAACAATTTTTTTAATAATTTTTTGTCTCTATCTGCTCATTCTATTTGTGCTTGCAAATCTCTGATTTGGAATTTTTAATTGCAGGCATTTAGGCATCTGTCATATAATTCAAAAGTGAAAAACATTGCTTTGTTTGATTCCAAAATTGTATCAAAATCATCATCTTCATGTTGTGGCATCTTAGAATCAATCAATTATTGTATTTTAGATTTAGAAATCATATTCAAAATTGTCAAAACATCTTCCACATTTTTGCACCACGATGGCATAAATTCAATAAAATCTAGAAAAATATAAATTGTTAAACCTATTTGCAAGCAAACCCATAATCCTTCAGTAGTGCCTTATACAGTCAAACTTTGAAATTTCAGACACCCTGTCTAGGACTCAAATGCCCTTGGATGCCTCTTTCTTGCTATTGGTAGCTTAGAAAACCTTTGCACAAATCTCTGTCTCTGTATTTTTAGTCTATTTTTGTCTGTTGATTTTTTATTTGAAATTATAGAAAGGTCTTATTACATGTGCAAGAAGGGTGTCATTTTGCTTAATTTGTAGAAAATTTGGGAAAAAATGTTGAATTTCAGTAGGACAATTGTTTACATCATGTTCTCGTTGCAAAAATATTTTATTCTCATAATTCATGTTCTATTTTCAGATCTTGTTAAGCATTTCAAAGATTTTTTGTTAAAGCATGTGAGAATGAGTTCATTTTTCCATTTTTGTTATTTTTCATTGATCCCTCTCCTACTATATCTCCTATGTATGAGGTTAGCTTGGTGCAAGAGAATACAATCATTGAAAATAATGACAATCATGCTTGTTCTTCTCTCGATATTGCTCCTCTTTGTGAAGAAGGTATTTTGGTGTTAAAAGATCTAATCATTGACCGTCCTACTTGGGAAGCTATTGATGTAAAAGAGGATGAAATCATTGATACATTTATGGATTTCATAAATGAAGATGTTAAGGTCACATTAGATTCTCCCTTGATAGAAGATCATCAACAAGAAGTTAAATCTATTGAGGTTATGAACACACAAGTAGCTATTAGATCCTCCTTTGATTATTGGACATCCTAAAACTCCTTTTGGACCTCCTAAAATTCCTCTAATTATTGGACCTCCTAAGGCTCTTCTCATTATAGGATCTCCTAAACCTCATGGCCATATACTAAGCTTTGTAAAACAACTTACTAGTAATCATGTGTCACAACAACCAAGCTATCATACTGTAGCTCACACATATAACACTAGAAACAATAAGCAACCAAAACAAACACCAACATCCATTCCATTTCCTCAACCATACCTCCCACCTGCACCTAATATCCAACAGCGTAGTGGTAAAGAATATGATCTTGTTGAACAACTTCATAACACTCCTACTAAGATCTCCTTATGGGATTTAATTCAAACATCACCTGCTTATCATGGCATGCTTCAAAATAATTTGTAGAAAATCGTGATCCCTCCTAGTGCACAACCAAATGATGTGGCAACTTTGATTGAGAATATGAATTCACCTAATTCGGATATTGTCTTTCATCAAAATTAATTACCTTCTTTGGAAACGTAAAAATAAAATGATGCCTTGATGATAATGCCTATTATTAATAGGTTTGGGATTAGACGTACCCTTATTAATAATGGTTTAGGGATTAATGTTTTTAGTGTAAAAATTTTGGATAAAATTGGAGCAAACAAAAATTTAATTCAACCCATTGGTTTGTCAATCAAAGGTTTTGATAACATGGAAAGCAAGCCGCCTGGTGTGATAACATTACTTGTTAAAGCTGGTAAGGTTGTGTTGCAAACTCCCATCCATGTCATGCCCCATGATATTTCATATAATATTCTCTTGGGAAGATAATGTATTCATGAAATGAATGGAGTTCCTTCAACGCTTCATCATGTAATGAAGTACATATACAACTATAAGATCTATACGATAAAAGTTGTTCCAAAATCTAAAAATTGTATAAAAACTGAAGCAGGAATCAAGGATCCTCTTAGAACATTGACACCAACTACAAAGTGTGACCTTTACAAGTTGAGGATAAAGATAAGTGTCTTTCATCAATGACAAAGTTGTTAAATGATGACTAGGGTTCATTAGATTTTACACCTACATTCATGGGGATTACAAGATTATACTGTAATCCAAATCAAAGAAAGAGAAAGAAGTTGCAATGATATCAACACATTCCATCATTGAATCACTTAAGAATTCTAGAAAAGAGGAAAACACAAATTACACATCCACTTATGATGAATATGATCATGAAAATCAACCTTCTTCAAAAGAAATGGAAGCCATTTATGGAAGAGGTTATGAACTTTTAAAACAAATTGCCTCTAATGTAAAAGGATATGGTGTAAAAGAACAAGGAATTTGTGTCCTCGTAGAGCCCAACACAGAAGAAACAATAAAAGGTCTTGGCTATTGTCCTTCAAAAATAATTAGAACATCAAAAATACCTTCACTTAATCAATATAATTAGTTGTCACTCCTTGCCATGTGGTAGTTGTAGTATCACACAATACTCAAGTTACCATTCGTGAGGATATAAACTAATCTTTATGCAATCATCTTTTATCTTGCAAGGAACAGTGTATCATAATACATTTGGCTCAAATTTGTCCTTACACTTGGGGGACAAGGGGTTAGGTAGCCTTGTGTTAGGTACATTCCTTCTAGCAAGGGATCCCTTTATTTCTC
>CM021106.1:649227456-649555830 GCA_007115665.2 Sequoiadendron giganteum | reverse complement strand
ATTATGCCCCTAACACTTAACATCCTAGAGAATAGGGCCAGGAACCATTTGCCCTAGGTCTTATCGGTCCCCCTATTCTACTTGGGACCAATTTTGGACATGTTGGAGTGGCCATTTTAACATTCAAAATTCATATTGCAAATGTCGACTATCGAGATTTAATTCTTGAGAAATCGGATAAATGCCTATAAATACCTAGTATTTTCACCATTTGGAATTAGAAGGAAAATTTATAAGCAAGCATTATTGTCAAGAGTAGCATTTCAGTGATTTATTACAACAATTCAAGATCCAAGCATCATGCCAAAGTGTATGTGAGTTCATGTTGTTTTATTATCATTGTTTTGTGAAGGCTAACCCCTTATGCAGGTCTCCAAAGCAATTCAAGCAAGGAAGATCCAAGACCTTGAGGTGATGTGCATGACTTCAATCCTTCAAGAAAGCCATTAAAGGGTGGTGAATTGCAAAACTTTGTGATTTCATCATTCCTTTCCTATCCATTCATTTTATCATTGGCATTACCATTGTGGAAGTGGAAACACTTACATGGGGTTTGACTAAGGCAATCCCCTAAATGGCACAACCATTTCCCTCTCTTTGAATGTGCAAGTTTCAGGTTTGAAGAGGATTGAAGGAAGCTTGAAGACAAATTGTTCATTGTTGCATTTGATGCCCTTCATCTTGTCAACTCATGTAAACTCACTTACAAAAATATCTGACAGTGATCCGACAACTTTGCAAGTGGAAACAAAGACCTTAGATTTGACATTAGAGTACTAAAAGAGTTGAGTAAGTCACCCCTACAAGGGTCCATACGCCTTAGGGCACCTATTTCCTTCTACAGTGGTTGAAACCATTTTTTTTGGGCAAGAACATAGTCCCTGCATTTCCCAGATCTGCTTGCAAATTGTTGTTTTAGTTTGTGCATTATTGGGATCTTGAATTTTACATTTTAATCCTTAATAAGATGGAGATTCGGGTATGATTTTTTCACCTTCATGATTGAAATTCAATCTATACACCTTGTTGATCTCCATCTCAATGAAACATAGAAAAATACCACATCCCTCCACCCTAACCAATTTCAATCCTAAGTTTACATAGTAGACCTAGGGTTCCTAATTTTCTTTGTTTCAATGTGATATATGATGCAAATATTAGATTTTTAGAATCTTGTAGGGCCCAAAAGTGGCTAAAATACTAAAACTATAACTCAAGTATAATATGCGATGAAATAAAGAGCAAGTGTATAGTATAAAAAATAATACACACTCTAAAAAAGACACAAAAAGGAGTTTGTATGCACAAGTTATGACCCTTAAAAAGGTCTCAAAATGAGAACTATGCAACAAATTGTAAGAGAATATTTAATTTCTAGAAAACTATATTGTCAAATAAGAAATTCAATAACACCACTATGAAGAGCATAAAATTTTACCCAAAATAAATAAAAAAGCACCATTATGACTAAGAATGAGCCTCACCATGTTGGTCTATAAAACTCAAAAGTGCAAGCTAGTGGTCAATGGATGGTAACCTGACGACAAGAGGGCAATGTCTCTAATGGTGGCAATGCTTAGTAGTGACCAAGTAGCCAAAGGAAAAAGCAATGAGATGATAGTGTTTGAGATGGAGAGGTGAAAGTTCAAAGTTGTGTCACACTTTTATAAAGGAAAAGATCAACATTAATCTAACTTTTTAACTTGAATCACTAGAAGTTGATATATATATTTTAAATTTTGAAATGATGTAAACTAATGAAATTAAAAAAAATTAGTGTATTTTATATTTATATTTTTGTTTTAAATAAAAATTATTTGAATGTAGTTTTTTGTAAAATTGACACTATAATTTTTTTATTGATTAAATGTTAAAAAATGAGGTTAAGAGAGATATCTCTTTATATAGTAAATTTATTATGTTTTCTTTCAAAAAAAAATTGTATCTATAACTTGAAACTTTAATGTATGGATGATTTTTTTCTCATTTTGATAATATATTTCAAATAAATCTTAAAATTTGTATATACTAAAAACATAATTGTTTGGGCATGACAACACTTTTTTATCTTAACTATTTATTCAAAATAGGAGTTTTTTTATATCATCTTGATATGGAATCTCTTCACTAGTACATCATTTGTATTTTTTAAAAATCTAATAAACCTTAGTATTTTTTGCAAGACAATCAATCTTATATTTTGGTGTCGATGAATTATTTTTAATACATATATGATAATTAGATTATTTAACATTTTATATTTTTGAAAACTGCACTTATAGATTTACAAAATGTAGTTTTAGAAAAAAAAAAGTTACACGAGTAGGAGTTGTAAAAATATCAAGTTTTTTTAATAATTTTATTCTTTGATAAACTGGCTCCAAAGTGATATTACATATATATTTAGTGCACACTTCTAGTCAAAATATGTGTGGCCCACATCTAATTTAGCCAGAATAAATCTAGCTAGACCATATATTTTGACTAAATTTGACTTTTAGTTGAGAATACTTAAATTCACTTATGTAGATAAGTTGGCTTGAAATGTGACACAACTATGATATTTTACTTAAAGTAGTCGTGTGGGTTACATAATAGGGTGGAGGTGATAAGGTGATGCCAGCTAAGGGAATGCCCTTGTAGGCTATGGTGGTCAGTAGACCACAACATTAGTCACTAGTGATTAGCATTAACAACAATATTTTTGATTAACGTAAAACAAGTTTTGAAGGGAACTTGAAACCCTGTACAAAAGAGAAGGAAACACAAAGATAAAGCAGTAAAGCTGCCCCAAAAAATAAATAGGCTAATTAAACCACAATCAACCGACCATCAACAAAAAATAGATAAAAGGTGACCACAAAATAGCAACAAGAGAAGCACTTAAAACAACAAAAATAGCAGCTAAAGAAGCTCTTTTAACATCCTTTTCACTTCCACATCCTTGGTTATCACCTTATCATGCATCTCCATGATTTCTTTGATATCCTGCATAGGAACCATATTTCTTATCTTTGTTTTGTTGTGGGTACGAACACTCAATTCAGTCCCCAAATCAGTAGCTTGCTTACCCATCTCAGAGTCCTCACCCATAGCCTGCTTCGAAGGGTCAGGGAAAAGGGACTTGCTAGTACAATATTTTTCTTTCTCCTTCAGTCGTGCTCTCAAGCAAATCCTTGCTAAGGTTAATCAAGGTATTAATATCTTTACGAATTTGCAAGGAATTCCTTTCCAAAGTAGAAATCCATGGATTGTGGTCTCTTTTCAGATTAGAAAAATCCTCCACCATTAGGTCGAGATTAGAGTTCAATGACCCAACCATACTAAAAATAAAATCCTTCTCCCTAAAACTTCTCAAAGTAGAGATGTTACAATGAGCAATTGTATCATACTTACAATGAAGATCTTGGACCTCTTGAATGAGCCACATGAGTAGGTTAAAAAAGACATCCACCCCTTCCTTCACCAAAACCAATGCCTAATTAAAATCCAATGAACCCAAATACAAACCCCTCCCTTGATGAGAGCTCATTGGAGGATCCTCTTCCTGAAAACCAGCAGGCAAGACAAACTATTCTTTGCCTTTGCCTTCAGAAAATGACACTGCAAGGGACGCTTCCAAATCAACAAAAAAATTTGGATTCACCTCCCCATCAGTTGGGACCCTCCTATCCCCACCACAATCCAAATTTTTTTTATCATTAGAATTTTTTGCCACTCCACAAACCTAAAGAAATCCCAACACCCTCCTACAAATTCTCCACCACATCATGGGAAACAACAACACTCATCGAACCTTGTTTAGGAACCTTCCTACCACTTCCTTTTCCTTCCACATTCGCCTCTTCACAATAAACCATAATTTTGTGCTTCGCACACGAGGAAGAGGGCTTATAATTTTGCACAAAGCTTTTCCTAACCCCATCTGAATGGTTAACATAATCCAAATCTGTCTGATAGCCATTAGACTAGGCCATAGAATCATCCCTAAACTTCGTCTTGCCATCATCTTCCTCCTCCTTCGATTGGCGTTTCCCTTTCAGCTTAGCCTTCTTCTTGGACTTTCTGACCTTAATAGGAACAAGGGAAGCAATAACATATCTTGCTTTGATATGCTCCATAATTAAAAGAATCAACCCCTCACGTAAAAAGGGATTGTTGGGATTCTTTCTATAATCCATAATCCCATTCTCAAAGACTAAATAAGATAAAACATGAAAGAGACCAACTTACCATGATGAAAATGGTTTAGCAGCACAAAATGGTTCCCATAAAGAGTCATGTACCTCCCATCCAGGGTAAATTACCGCATAAGAGCCATAGCCACATCTCCCCAAATTGGTTTAATTTGGTTCAATCAAATCCACCACATTGGAGTTTAACCATTTTTTCCTTCTCTTTATCCCCTAGGAAGTTCATTCTCACCATCCCGGACTTGGATTTTTCTCTAAAGAATTTCCTTCCCTGATTTGACAGCCCTATAACTTCAGCCATGAACTCCTCATTTACAGTGATATCAATTCCAAACATACTAAGCACCCGACCATGCAAAGCTTCCACAAAATCTTGCGAGATCTTCGACTCAAACCCGTGGAATTTCTCTATGAAATGAGTGACCCCACCTTTCTACAAAATCTTCCAAAATTCACCATTGGCTTTGGTCTCAACACACGAAAATGGCTTCGTTTTGCATTTGTCACCCCCCATCTTCAAAATCACCAAGCAATTCGCAAGAATGAAGCCCCACAAAGCACAAATGAAAATTATCAAAAAAGCCGAGGAAATCACACCCAAAAAGCATGTGATCCCGACTTTCGAGGTACTAATAAAGATAATGGCCAGATCCCTCCTGAGATTACAACTCATCGTCCCATAATTCCTATAAGAGCTATGACCATCAAATGTCTAATCGACATCAGAGGGTAATCATTAACCCACCATCCCTTAAGTTTACCTAAAAATTTGGCCCCTTTCAAATATTCAGAGACTATCATTATTAAGAAAATTAATATGCTCCACTAGGAGGTTATCATTAATCTCCCACGACCTAGCCGAAGACATGCCAAAGTTAGCCAAAAAGTACGCATCACCATTAGCCTCACAAAATACATGGGAAATGTATACTTCTTCAAAGTTATTCAACAAGGAAAGAGCGTCAATGATAAGCCTTTCAATGGACCAAGAAGAAGGAGTGAGCTTCCTAAGGCAATTGATAATATTCAATGAGTCCCCTTCCAACCAAATTTTGGAAACCCCCTTCTCCCTTGCCAATTTTAAACCATGATAGGCTAACAACAATGTTGACTACTAGTAATCAATGTATTTTTTTAAACTACCTCAAAATTTGTGTCATATCTTATGTAGGTATTCATACACCCTTCTCCAAGAAAAAAATCCCCCAAATTTACCTACACCAATATTGACAATTTTTATATAGAAATAGGATTTTTGGGCCTTTTGGATACAATTGTAGGATCCATTTGGCCTCAAAATGTCTTAGAAATGATGTTTAAATCCCCATTTGTAAATTGAGTTTATGATATTTTATTTAAAAAAATTAAATCTTTACTTGAATTTATTAATCCTTATGGATGCTAATGAACAATTGAAATCTCTACAAGGATTACTTAAATACCACAAACACCCAAGATTTTTAAAAATACAAGTGAAAAACCTAGAGGTTACAAAACTTTTATCAAAATTTTTTATTCTCCATATCATCCAAAGATGAAAGAGAAAAACATAATTTTTTTAGGAAACCTCCAATAAATTTGATTAGCCCCTCTCAAATATTAAAACTAAATATTTATCCTAGTACCAAATGCGCTTATACAATGTTAGAATCTATTAAATAGATGATAACCCAAGACCTAGAGTGAAAAATAAAAACTACTTGAAAATAAATGTAGATGATTAATACAAAGTAATATTATATAATTATTCTTCAAAAGAGTAATACAAATGCTCAAGAAAAAATGGCATTATGAAGGCATAACATAATGAAGGTACAAGATGAAAAAGTGATCTAAAACAAGCTAGGAGAGTGAATATATGTAGACTAGATGAGAATGGGGAGGTGGAAAATACAATCAACAGGGAGAGTACACCAAAAGTGTTTAATAATAATACTAAATATAAATCTCATAGAAGATGTTAATACTTTACATCACTCACACTAATACTCACTTTGTTACATAAGCAAGCTTAATTAAAAAGTATAGGAAAAAATAGATAATAGGAAAATAAATATCCATTAGGAAAATAAGAACCTGCACACATGATAAATAGAATTTTATGGTTTTCTTATGTATTAGTGCTCATAAAATTGTACCGGGGATCTCTATAAGTTACATAATCAAGAATCTTATACTCTCCCTCAGGTTTTGGGCTAACAAATAAGTACAAGTCTAATCCTCCTCGAGATTCTTCTGAGTATCAAAGACAATTTTATTTTCATATCTAATTAATTTTATCTTTATTCATAAATTTTTATCTCATGACTGTGAATAAAATTATATAATTTCCCTATTATCTCATATTCAACTTGGGAAAATATGGCTAAGGCATAAATGAAACACAAAAATTTTGGGGTGCCAACATGTTCAATTCAACATGAGTCTCCTTTCTTCAGTAAGGAAGATAAAATATTCCTTAAATTGATCAATACATTAACCAAGAGTTGATATACTCATTAGAATAATAAAAGGATATAGTTGCACGTAACAAAATAATATAGGTATAAAAATTATAAGTTGTTGAGGTTTGCAATATGAAAACTAATATCAAATCCCCTCCAATAATGGTGTCATTTTTGTTTTGTCTCTTGGACATGTATTCCCACATATCCTAAAGATTGAATTTAAAACCTAAGGCCAAGGATAATGTCATCAAAGGTAACATACAAGGCTTATGATTAGATAGTGGCATGGATGCACCAATGAGTTGAGAGTGAGTAATATCTCCTTCACTTTGGGCTTAGTTAGACCTATGAGGGTATTCCATGAGGTATCATTGTGTGCACCTTCAAAATAAGCTCAAATAAATGGATTAGCAACATAAAATAATACATAGCTCAAATAAAATTTAGACATTTGTGTTAAAAAAAATCAATAAAGGTAAACAAATGAAAGCACCAATTTAGATTAAATAACAAAACTTACACCTTCATCAGTATTTTTTGGATAAGTGCCATTGTAGAGATATGGACGCTCCTTGTAGATATGCAACTAGTTTGACAATATAAAGGTATGATTAGATTATTAGCTCAAAAAAATAAGTATAAATTTAACCTGAAAGTGTGTTATGAAATGGGAGGGGAGGAATCTCATTAAATATATTTATCAAAAGGAAAATTGAGGGCCAAGATTTAAAGTTGATGTAGGGATAAGACTTAAAGGAGAATAGAGGCATGGATTGAAATTGTAGTCATGTGACAAGTGTACAAGAGGGAAGATGAGGATTAATGTGAAGAATATATTTTTCTAGTGGAAGGGTAGACATGCTCACACATGTGTGAGAAAGGTGGAATGTGTGGGGGATATGCTCACAGGTATGTGTGGGCATTTGAGGTGGAGATGAGTCAAAGGTCAAGAGGTGAGGTGGAGGATTGGAATGTCTTCAAGTTAGCATGCTCACACATGTGTAATCATGAAGTGGGTTGAGGTGAAAGTCAAATATTCTTCCAAGATGGCATGCTCACACATGTGTGAGTAAAGAGTGGGATGAGTTAGCATGAACACACATATGGGATCATGGGGAAGATTGGATACACATGGAAAGAAGAGAACGATCAATATTTTAATCCATGTAGATGGATTTAATGGCTAGGATTAAAATACTAAGGATTGATGATGATGTGGAATTAATAGACGAAGGAAATATTAAGAGGAATTAATTGGCTTAATCATCTAGCCAATCATGATTTAATTAATGGATTAGGTTAGATAAATTGGGAACTAGGGTTATTTAATTTCTTTTATTCAATTAACCTTATGAGAGGAATGGGAATTTATTGATGATGAATGATGAAGGCAATTAATTAAATAATTACAATTAAATTATGAGAAATCTAGTATGAAGGAAATTAGTGTTAGATTTTGGATGTATACACTTGACAATTTTAAAGTATAATGATAAAAGAATATTGAAATAATCAACAACTATACCCAATATGTTATAGGCCCAAAATATTGTCACTAAGTTATTGCACATTAGTTACTTGTAAGAACTCTTATTGAGTTCATTATAACACTATTATACATGTTTTGAAAGATAAAATAAATATGTGTGTTCCCATGAATGGATTTACCTTAATCTAATCATACACATGTGCTAGAATGATATCATACTCATAAGTTTATCCGATGTTTACCAATTTTATCTAACATGAAATGTGACATTAGTTATATCAATTGAACATATGAGTACGTAATGATTCTTAATATTAAAATTACACTAATCAGAGAGTATATTAATATGGGAGTCTATTTGATAATTCACCATTCAATATGGTTGCTTACTCTCATGGGTAATAGTCACAAGATAAAAGGAGGAAAATATCATACTTGTAAATCACATATAGAACTATACTTGCAAACATAAATTAATGATAAATCTTTATGCAACCAAACATTCTTAGTAATTCATATCAAACCCTACAATATTCCACATGAAATGAAAGGAATAAAACTAAAAATAATTGAAATGCTTTAAAATGTCACACATTCATCTAACTCTCATTACATTCATACCAAAAAATGTGGCAACAGAAACTCACAACTAAGTTAAAACATATATTCTTTTAAAACCCTTCTTATGATTTACATGTGAACTTGTCACTTGCAAACTAGGCCTACAAATATTGTTCAACCTTAAAATGACCTAATACCCTTGTAGTCAATAATAGACTAGAATGACCAACCCTTTTTAAATATTTCATCCTTTTATTTATATAATTCAAATTGTGTTGCATTAATCTACCTATATGGGGTTTGTGGGGGTTTTATATAAGTCAAATCATTGAATGCACCGACACACCTCTCTATAATAAAATATTTCTTGAATATGTTTTTTTTTTACATCCTAAGATAGAAAAAGATTATTTTTATACTCAATTAAGTAGTCCCATACCTATTTATAGGCCTACAAATGTTATGCTTTTTAACTATAGTGTTCAGAATGACCATACCTATTTTCATCATCTTCACATGGCTTTGCAATTGGATTATTTCCGTTGAGGTGACCAATGACATTATGGGCACTTATAGCATTATGAGAAGTACATGGAGGTATGTGGGATGTGCATTTGAATGAAATGATTTTGTGGTTTTTAATACCTAAAATATGCATGAATATAAGAGGGGGCCATGGAATTGGTGGTTAGGATGTAGGGGTGCAAAGTGTAGGGGAAGGAAAAGGTTTGTAAGCCCAAGAAGGAAGTGATGAGCCCAAAATATGCTCATAATTTGAATATCATGATGTATTTTTAAATACCCTTACTCTTTTGTTAATGGTTGTTTTAACTCTTGGATTATAAACTTTTTATCTAAAATCGGATAGTATCCTGTGGCAACACATTCCTATATTCTTGCAACTTAATATCTTCATATGTCTATATTCATTGCCCTGTTTGACCTCCCAATTGACTGATATGATGCATGTGGTTTTTGGATAAATGAGATGGATTTAATATGTGTGATTAATGAATGAGTATCGTGTTATTATATGCATGCTCTCTTTCACCTCTGTCACCATGTGTTTCGCAGGTTGTTGAAAATAGCATGAACGAGTCAATGCGCAACAGATCTTGGCCCTGCAGTAAAGTCCATTTCCAACACGACATCGAGGAAGTTGTTCCAGCGAAGACTCTTTGTCCAGGTCGTTGGGATGAAATCTAAATGGTCATCAATCTAGGAAGATTGGAATGCTAGATTCTCTCTGAATCGGTTGAGCAGATATGCTTTCATTTATGAGAAGTTTGTTCCTCGGTATTATGAAGCATTTATGTCCACATCTTTCTTTGTTAGTTAGTTTCTTTTCTATAAATAAGTGTTCCTCCTGCGTGAGTGAACACACACAGAGGAGATTAGATTGGAGAAGATTAGACTAGATTAGAGACAAGAGAACATAACAAAGTATGTTTGAGTTAGTATTATAATGAGAAACATAGTTTCGTGTTAGTTTTCTTACAAGCAGAATGACCATGTATATGATTCCAAGTTTATGAATAAAAGTTGATGAAGTTTTGAGTTCAGTTATTGCATAAATTGGTTGATGCTTGCTAAGGGGGCCCACTTAGTGAGTATCTGTAGTTAGTTGTTTATTTCATGTTGTTTATCAGTTAGAATTTCATTCCAGAAAGTTTCAGTGCAAAATCAGTCTTATATTGTTCCTGCAGCATAAGGAATCCATCCCTGTGTTTGTTCCTGCAACATAAGACCAGTTCATGGTTTGTTTCTCAGTAATAGTTGTCACAATTTCTGCTTTAATTAAGTTATGCTTAAGTTGGGAAGACTTTGCCTTACATTCCTGAATCAAAAGTAGAATTCCTTTCAAGCATTTATTTCTAGTAAATTGTGGTTAAAATTGGTTCTTAGTGCACATACAGTGCCGCTCCATTTCAAGTATACGTTCCCTGGTTTGACAATGTAAATGAACGACCATAAGAAGATGTTAGTCACCTGCTGGAATGTCCAATTCCCAGGTTAGGATTTGCCATGACTTTTATATCCTTTTGTGGGTGACAACCTGGAAGAACAATAATACAATGAGAATTAAGATCCTAGTGGAATATTTTATAAGATGTAAGTTGTAATTAAAAACCCCAAAGACCCACAAGAAATAAGGGACCAAAGATTAGGAGTTAGGAAAATTGGATATTGAGTGTCATCAAGGAGTGAGCAATGAAAAATTATAAGGGTCTGCAAATGGATTTTAAAAGGAAAGGAAGGGTCAAGACTCTAGGCTACTCAATACCACCCAATTAAGGAAAAGGAAGACTTGAAATCCTATTGATTTTTTGGGTTACATGATACAACATCCTTCAAGCATGATGACATGGAAAAGTTCGCAAACACATCATATAGTAGAGATCAAAACTTACAATGATCAAGTCCTCCAATACTAAGGCAAGAAAGATTTCTCTAGTCCACAAGAGGCTAATGTATGTTGGGACATCAGAGTTGAACATAAGACACTCAAGAGGATGTTGAGGGGACTTGGACTTAGGGCTTATATTATATGTGGTTCAAAATTATGTAAATACCCGAAGGCTCAAATTTGAACAACTAGAAGGTTATTGTAAATCAAGGATCAAGAGTTTAAGGAATTAGAGGAGACATAAATGAGTAAAGAGACCATAAAAGTTCATGGGATACAAAAAAGGAATCATGAAGGTGTGAAAAATTAAAGGAGACAAAGATGAATAATGAAAGGAGAAATAAAATTGGAAGTGCAATGGCACAATGAATCAAGGGTTGAAGGGATGGTATGCTAGTGTGAGGAAACTCAAACCCTAGTGGAAAAGATAAGGGGTTTAGGGAATGGGTAACTTGAGGAAAAAGTACCAAGATAAGGGAATTATCAAAACCCCACCTACGGAATTTGATTCATGACAAAGACATGAGGGGAGACAAAGCACAATACTAAGTAAAAATTGACCAAGGGGATCCATTGAAGGAATTATCTAATCGATTATCAATGGTGAGTAAAGTAGGACTAAAAAACAAAGAGGGTGCAAGACTTGGATTTTTTTCATTTTTATGGCACATGCCAACACTTTGGATATTTTTTGAATGACACTAAGGGGCATGAAAATTTTGATGAATTAGAACTTGGTGGGTTTTGAAGAGTAGCGAGGAATTTGGTAACAAAGACAAAAATCCTTAAGTAAAAGTCTTCCAATATAAGGTTTTTCAAAATTTTGGATAGTTTTAGATTTTTTTTGGATATTTTTGAAACTTGGGATCATAAACATGAGGGGAGACAAAGCACAACACTAAGTAAAAATTGACCAAGGGGATCCATTGAAGAAATTCTCTAATTGAATATCAATGATGAGTAAAGTAGGACTAAGCAACAAAGAGGGCACAAGACTTGGATTTTTTTAATTTTTAGGGCATGTGCCAACACTTTGGATAGTTTTTGAATGGAACTAAGGGGCATGAAAATTTTGATGACTTACAACTTGGTGGGTTTTCAAGAGTACTGAGGAATTTGTTAACAAAGACAAAAAACCTTAAGTAAAATTCTTCCAATATAAGGTGTTTCAAAATTTTGAGGATGTGACAGATAGCTACATAAAAGAAAAAGGTTTTCTAAGATAGATTAAACCCCATTTTTCTAATAGTACTAAAGGACATGAAAATTTTGATGACTTCTACTTGATGGGGTTTTAAGAGTAGTATGGAGTTTTATAACAAGACAAAATTCCCTGAGTCCTTATATTTTGAAGATGCAAGGGATAGTTGTACAAAAGGAAAAGGGTTCCTAAGATTGAGAAAATCCCATTGAATAAATATGGGATGAAGAGTACAAAATTATAAATTATAAAAATAAATAAATAAATGCAATAGAAAAAATACTGATATGACTTGAAATAATCAATCTCATACCACAAGATCACACAAATGAGACTATTTAATAATTAAAATTTTCTTTAATATATCTAAAATTAATTTAATCAAACTTATATAACAAAAGATAAGATTATTATGAATGACTTAAAATACTTTCATAATTTCTACATAAATCATTTCAAATGATACAAATAAACTTGAAAAAATTAAAATTTTATAATAGACATAATCAAAATTTAAGTACAAATGAAAATATTAATTTCCCACTATTAATTTCTAACATCTTCTTTCTTTTCCTTTGCCATAAATTAGTCCTAGTCTTGGTTAAGTTAGGATTCTTTCTTTTGTTTATTATGTTTGGATATGATTCATTTAGTTATATTTGATTTTTATATACTTTTTTATTTTTTATATATATTTTATAAAGATATTTAGAGGTTTTATAAGGTCTGATTTTAATCTAAATAATATTTTTAATATCGAGATGACTTATTATAAAGTAAAAGATTATTTTTTATTTATATTAATTAGCATAATCTTATAAATCAATTTATCACATACATATACATAAACATATCTATTATTTCATACTCAAAATTTTATTATTACATATTTATGCTATATTATATATTTGTCTTCCTTTATATAATCATCTCTTTAATTGATAAAAACATAAAAAAAAATGCACAACTATTTTAAAGGGTGCACTACTTCTAGAAAGTAGAAGGGTCTTATTAGGGTTCATGGATAGCGTATATTAAATATATATTACAAAAGGTCTCTTTGATTCTTTTCTTCCTTTAAATTTTATTTATTTGATTGATAAAAAACATGTAGATAAACTATTTCAAAGGGTTCATCATTTTTAACAAGTAGAAGGATCATTTAACGTTTCACAAGTAACGTGTTATAAAGTGGTCTCTTTGATTATGGTTATTTCTAACATTAATACAATGAAAACAAAGAAATACACACAACTTAATTGCTTCACAAGGTACGATAGGTGAGTAGTGTAACAAGAGGAAAGGATATATGTGATATATCATGTGGTGTCTTTTTAAACAATTGGTTGGTTCAATCATCTCAATTATTTTAATGAAATTTTGATTGAAAGCACTAAAAATGTTAAGGTGCAATTATTAAAAATTACCAAACTAAATATAATAAAACAACATGAGACAAATGTTTTTTTATCACAAAAGTTCAAGTTTTAATAATTTGAGACCCTTAAGTATGATGAGAATAAATATGATCTAATAACAATTGTTGGGAAATTCAATCTCTATCCAAATATGAATTCAATGGATGAGATACAAGGCTTGGACTACAACAACATGAAAATATGAAACTTATATGTAAATATGAAAATTAAGTTGTCTTAATATGGAAATATGGAAATACCATGATTAGACCCATCTTCTTTATGATGCTAAAAATCAGCTAACATAACATGCTTATAAACACTACCTTATGTGAACTTATAATATAAATATATAAAGAATAAAAACACCATAATATAGCAAAAATGAGGCACAAATCAGAAATAAAAGAGCATCACATAGCACTAAATTTATGTGGAGAAACCCTTGCAGGAAAAAAAATTACCAAGAAGAGAAGCCAAGTATGTATTATCTTCAAATAAATGAGATTGCAATACAACCACTTCCTATTTGTCTCCACCATGGTAGAACTTGTGCACCTATGAACAACCTCTTTATGCCTCAACCTGTCCATGTACTTGCAATGAAACTCTACATTCAACTGTTCCTCATATTTTCTACATCCAAGAGGCTGATTTCATAGATGTGTGAAGAGATCTAATGCACCAAACATGATGCCCAAAGATGACCCTTCATTCCAAATGTCCCCAACCCTTAGAATTCCACCTAAAAATGAAAAAGGACACCAATTTTGGCTCCAATATATTTCCTCCAACTTGGGTACCCAAACTTGGAAGATAAACATTACATTAAATGCAATAAATGATGGAATACCAAGAGACGCATGTTGTCGCTTTCAAAGCTCCCACTTGGAGAATACCAACAATTACTCATTTTTAATTTTCTTATCTTTTATTATCCCATTCTAGGCATCCACATTTGAGGAAAACAATATTAAATATTTATGTCCACAAGTCACCTTTACTATTGCTAGTGGAGCCCATCACCCCTTATGAATGTAATACAAACAATGGTGAGAATTAATATTAATTTCCAAGAATGTTGGAAGAATGTAATATGACATAGGATTTACAAGGTAGATGGCACATTAATCCTATCATTCTCCCACTTGACATCATACATAGTAAATATATCCATAAGAATCACAAATAAGGGAAAAAAATCCCTTAGCCAAACATGTACCATCTAAATCTTCACAATGCTCTCATGCTCCAAAAAGATACATGCAAAAGCAACCATGGTAACCACCATCAAGCAAAAAAATCCGTACATCCTCCAACATTCCACCTATCGAATAAAATGAACATGCTGAAGTGAAACATATCAACTATTACTACAACTTGCACCAATATTTATATGAATACAAGCATCAAACTCAAATGATAAAAAAGTCTCTTAGTAGTTATCTTACTCATACTAGCTAGAATAACATCCATAATAAATTACAACTCATCTAAGCTAACCATACCTCAAACTAGGGTATACAAAATAAAGATAGAACTTCATATCGTCAATATACCAACCCAAAAAATGTAATCAAGTCTTTGTACATAAATATTCCTATCTCAATGCAACATACCAATGAACAAATGACCACACACAAGGCCAACTAAGAAGTTTGCATTAACACTAAAAAAACTCATGGATATAGACAATCCACATCTAACTCATCCCACTACAATCAAATGGGTGATCAACCCACGCAATTGTATAACTCATAGATCCAAATCCAATGAAACATGCAAAATCATCATCACATTAGTAACTAGCAAACCAAGATATCAAAGAGGATAACCAAACATATATCTAGAAACTCCCACTACACGAGTAATGTCAAATCTAAAAATAGATCAAGGCATACCAAGTCTACCTATAGTACTTCATTTAGAGGATGTGGCTAGCTGGACTCTATTTCATGTTAGGAAACATAAAAAGATATGCAAATCTTGCAAAAAAATATGTTACAATACCTCTCTCACCACTAGTCTCTACAGCTATCCAAAGTTATTGACACTCAACCATGTGAATACAAACATCTAGGAAGAATACCATGACCAAAGAGAGAACCTAAAAATCAAACCATATCCTATTTCCACACTAACATGTACCAAGTTATGTAATGTAAGATCTCTATCACCATTCCCAAATTGAAAGGATATCAACATCTAACATTCAAATCAAATGAAAAAATGATAGAGATAGATGTAAACCTCTCATTTTGAAGGTAGATCAAACAAACCAAGTATTCCCATAACAAAGGGAAAATTCCTAAAGCCACAAATCATTTCCTATACCTCTCCAAATAAGTACTTAGAAATAGATCCATAGCTCGAACAAAATAAGGAGAATAATAGAAATTCATAAATCGTGCATCTTCTTCTTAACAAGTCTTCAAAACTTTTATATTCAAGACTATCTAATATGAGAAGACAAGATACAAAATAAAGAATGCATTTGATATTCATGTGAGCAATACCTCTCACATCATTCACCTACCGAGTAGAACAAGAGTGGGATACAATATTATCTTGTGCACACAACACCAAGAAATGGCAATCTTCTCTTCAAGTCCATAACGAGTTCACATCTATAACCATGTGTAGGCTCCTTAGTCTTCTTGTTGAAATTATCATCAAAGAGTAACCATCTCACATATGATCCCATGAAATAAGAGATCTCTTAGCCTCACCCAACTCTCCCTAGTACTCGTGAGCATCCATAATCAATCCATGCCAACTTCAAATGCAGTCCTGCAAGATCATGAAGCTTCAAGCAATTGATTAATATTCAAAACCAAAGAGAACTAAACAAGACTATTGTCAAAGTTCCAACTACAAAATTAGGAACTGTGCAAACATGAAATAATGATCTAACATCTCCTCATAGGAGATCATATGCTCTGAATGAACATATCATGGTATCAAGAGAAATTGTATCATGCCAAAACTCTAATCTAGAATAAAGAGTACATAAAAAAATCACACTCTAAACCAAGAAAAAACATCTCCAAACACATGAAGATAAAAATGAATCAACATCACTTCCAAAGCTCCCATTGAACCATGCAACCAAGCTCTCATATTATTGTGATAACCATCTCCTAACTGAAGACCCTCCATGGCCCCAATAGAATCAAAGAATTCAACACCATGAGCTATCAAAAGGTAAAGTAAAACCATAATCTCCAAACTAAGAAGATACAATTGTCACACATCCTTTGCAATAAAACCAAAGATGTCAAACTCTCAATGATATCTAAAGGTAGAATCCAATAATTCCTTATGACACAAACAACTATTGCAAAAGACCATCCACCTTCTAATCAAATATTATCCATGGCTCATTACACATTGTAACAATAAAATCTTAGAACTAAAATCTTGAAACAAAGAAGATAGAACACATTATGTAACTACATAAATATCCTGTTGAAAGTAATATTGAGTTATACATGGTATCATGACCAAATATAATTACCAACACTCTACTTAAATTAAAAAAATACTCATGCACCATAAACTATTGCTAGATGTTCAAATGAACAACTATATTAGGTACTCTCAATAACCATCTCTCACAACAATAAGCATACCAAAGTAATAATGGTGACCAAGAATATGGCCTACCAAACAAAATCTACATCAAACAATTTTACAATATCTACACATATGCAACATCTCAAAGGAGAAATACATAATCAATGGTCCAATCTCAAATAACTAAAAAAATAGATTGAACCCCACATCAATATCATGTAAAACATAGATAATCAGGTATAACATGTGGATTTCCAAGACTCAAATACCATGATCAATGCTAGATCTGATTTTCCAATCAAATCCACATAAGAGTAACCATAAATCAATAAGAATCCTCCAAGCAACCATGCAAACCTGTAACTTTCTTCATCCAGAACACCCTGAATATAGTCTCATCACAGATCTACATACCACATATTTTAGTTAACATGTAAAACATGCAAAACCATCTTTGTAAATCTGAAATCCATTTAAAATCCAAACATTCACATCAAACATTTCATTTTAATAATGGAATAATCACAAATCTACAAACCCCAACTGAAAACAAGAGTAAATTACAACCCAATAGGAAAAACCAAGTCCAAGAGCTTATAATATAAAATATGTCAACTCCACAACTCACAAAGAGGTTAGTGGCTTATTTTCTAGTTCTTTCATGTAACCAAGGGTTAAAACCTTGAAACCAAGATAAGCACTCAATTGTGTAGTCCAAATCGAGGGTGTTTTTCCATGTGACCAAGATGCCACTACCCATCCACCATGAACACCTTCTCAAAACACATGACCATAAGATAAAGGAATAAAACCATCAAACAAGAAGATACACACATATTGTCAAACTAGAGCTCCAATTTACCAAAGCATAACCAAAATCCCTAATCACAATCTTCCAATGCCCAACATAGATTACATTGATAATATCCATGGCTTCGAATCTCAAAAATCTACAAAATAAATTTAACTCACAAAACATTCATTGCAACCCCATAAGCCTTCCAACAACCTCTAATTCATTCTAACAAATTCCCACAAGCTTTCCAAGCTAAGAAATAAAAAAAGAAATACCTAGAACCTAGTTAACCTTCAATTCTAATACCAAATGAAAACAAATAAGATCTAATAACAATTGTAGGGAAATCCAATCTTCATCCAAATATGAATTCAATAGATGAGATATGAGGCTTGAACTACAATAACATGAAAATATGAAACCTATACGCAAATTTAAAAATCAAGTTTCCTTAATATGGAAAATAGCCAACATAACATTCTTATAAACACTAACTTATGTTAACTTATAACAAAAATATATAAATATTAACATCACCATAAGAAAGCTATAATTAGGCACAAATAAAAAATACACAAATAACACAGTATTTACGTGGATAAACCCTTGTGGGAAAAAACTACACCGAGAAGAGAGGTCAAGTACGCATTATCTTCAAATAAATGAGATTATAATTTACAACTACTTCCATTCTCTTATTTTCCTCCAGCATGGCAACATCTGTGCGCCTACTAACAACCTCTTTATGTCTCGACATGTTCTTGTACTTGCAATGAAACTCTACATTCAACCACCTCATATTTTCTACATCCAAGAGGTTCATTTTATAGATGTGTGAAGAGGTTTAATGCACCAAACATGGCATCCAAAGATGACCCTTCATTCCAAACGTCCCCAACAATTGGAATTCAAACTTAGAATGCAAAAGGACACTAGTTTTTGGCTCCAATACTTTCCCTCCAACTTGTGTGTTGGAAATTATGCATCAAACTTACTGACATGAAACTCCTGAAAGAGAAAAATCGGAGACATCTGGATTGTCTTTTTGACAAGCATCTTGGTCTTGAAGGTTCAAAATTATCACGTCGGTGTGACTAATGGTCAATCTTGCTGACGAGATCCATCAGTATGACCTGAACGGTCAATGGAAGTTCTTTATCTCTCAGCGAAGGTAGGAGTGTGACTGACGGGTGATGATTGACATGAGTCCTATCGATGGTTCTTCATCAGTGGGACATATGAATTCATCTTGTCTTTGATATCTTTGTCCAATGGTTGACGTTCGATTGATGGGGCGTGATCGGTGTGAGTCTGGCTGATGGTTCTTCATCGGTGGGAAACATGACTTTGGTCTAGCTTCAAGATCCTCTTCCGGTGGTTAATGTCTGGTAGAGGATTGCGATCAGAGTGAGTCTTGTTGATGAGATGAACAAGCAAGAACTTCATCGGTAGAACATGAATTGTCGGATGACCTTTTGGAATCTTCCACTAAGGTGTGTACTCAACCCGATGGTCTTTGTTCGGGAAGACGTCACCAATGTTTGAGCGATGGACAATTTGGAGACTGCAGTGTGCGACTGTCAAATGGATGGTTTTGGCATCGGTGGGACACGGTCTGGTGTCTCACCAATATGTGATGCAGTTGAACTGGAAGATGAATCGAACTATTGGTTGAAAGAACGAAACGATCATGGTTGTGGGATAAATTGCAAGGTGTGCAACTGATCATGGGTTCAAATTGTTATTGTTTTGAACTGTATGTTGTA
This sequence comes from Sequoiadendron giganteum, assembly GCA_007115665.2. Lineage (NCBI taxonomy): Eukaryota > Viridiplantae > Streptophyta > Pinopsida > Cupressales > Cupressaceae > Sequoiadendron > Sequoiadendron giganteum. Next base: position 649,535,976 of record CM021106.1, on the reverse strand, counting down.
TGAGAATTGGAACAGTAAGAGATAACAAAGTGTGTGAATTTGATTGTATGCTTTTGGAGAGAATTGTAACAGTGTTATTCTGTACAAGGTTGATCAGAGAAATTTTGTTGTTGTACAATTGACATCTAAAAGGAGAGTTTGTAACTTGTATGTAATTCAATTACTATAATACAAGTGATCTTTCTTTAGTGTGGTGAGTTTTTCTCCTGTAAGGGTTTTCCCACATAAATCTGGTGTCCAATTGTGTGTGTTTATTTCTCTATTATGTTATTCCTTTTATGTGCATCTTAGTGGACTATAATTATAAATTTAAAGACGTATCTGCATTCTTCTCTGAGTTTTGACATTAGAAGAGTTAGTTTTGCACCTTTAATTTTCCTAACAAGTGGTATCTGAGCCTGGCTAGTTGTATTATCCTTGTGGGTAGGTTGGGTTTTTTGTGTCAATTCTATTCAGTGGGAGTTTTATAGAATTCTGTTAATTGTCAAATTATAGATTGAGATGGCAATGGCAAGTGCATTAGGAAAGATTGAAATTGATAAATTCAATGGCAACAATTTTGAGTTGTGGAAACTAAAAAATGGAAGATTTGTTGGTTGATCATGATCTGTGGGTTGTTGTGTCTAGAACGAAACCATAGGCTATAAAGCAAGAAGAATGGGAACTAGCAGATAAAAAATCAAAGGGGCTAATAAGGCTCTGTTTGGTAGACTTTGTTCTTCTAAATGTTCATGAAGAGAATATTGCATCTTCTTTATGGAAAAGACTAGGAGATATTTATCAGGGAAAGTCCTTGGTGAATAAGTTGTTCTTAAGGAAGAAGTTGTACTCTTTGAAAATGCAAGAAGGAGCGTTTGTTGCTGATCACTTGAATTCTTTTAACATGTTGATTTCTCAGTTAGCATTTGTGGGTGTGAAGATTGATGATGAAGATCATTGTATGCTATTGTTATGTTCTTTGTCGGATTCTTGGGATCACTTGGTGACGGCGATTAGGAGCACGACAACCACTTTCAAGATGGAAGATGTGGTTGCTTCTTTTTTATCAGAAGAGATGAGAAGGCAATCTTCTGAGATGGCGAAGGAGGCTCTTGATGTTCGAGGCAGATCAAAAGAAAAAGGAAAGAAGAAGGAAAAGAGGTCAAAATCAAAATCAGAAGGGAGATCAAAGTCTCCTAGCAAGAAGTCCAAGGTGAAGTGCTGGAATTGTGGGTTGCCTGGTCATGTCTGAAAGGATTCCAGAGAGGAGAAAAAGAAAAAGAAGAACTCTTCTGATAATGATTCTTCTCAGAGTGATGCAGATGCCTTTATTTGGCAAGTGATTCATCCTTGGAAATTGTTGGTCGTGGAAGAGTTAGAATTTAGTTTCCTGATGGAAGGATTAAGGGAATTGATGGTGTACTGCATATACCAGGTCTGGCTCAAAATTTAATTTCTATAAGCAAGTTGAATGATGTTGGAGTGTAAGTCTCATTCTCAAGCAATGGCTACAAAATTACTAAAGGCTCGATGGTGCTAGCTAGGGGTGCTCGAATTGGTACTCTGTACAAGTTGGACGCACTGGTAGTTCAATGTAACAGTGTCTCTGCAAAGTCACAAAATTTTGTTCGTAAAGAGAAGAAAGAAAATGTTCCTATTGGGGCAAACTCTATGGAAGTTAGACTTCCAAAAAAGAAAACTATGCTCTGGCATCAAAGGCTCAGTCACATTAGTGAAAAAGGTTTGAAATCCTTGAAAAATAAAAACCTGGTTGAGGGGCTTGATGATTGTAACCTGGAATTTGAATTTTGTGAACATTGTATATATGGAAAAAATCATCGTGTTTCATTTTATTTCGGTGTTCATAAATCTTCTGGTATACTTGATTACATTCATTTTGATGTGTGTGGTCCAATGAATGTTCCTTCATTATCAAAATCTAAATATTATGTTTCTTTTATTGATGATTATTCAAGAAGGGCATTTTTGTATTTAAAAAAAAAAGTAAATCAGAAGTGTTCAGTTGTTTTAAGGAATTTAAAAACCTTGTGGAAAATTAGACTGGAAGAAAAATAAAGTGTTTAAGGACTGACAATGGCAGTGAGTTTAGTTCTGATGAGTTTGAAAGGTATTGTAAAGACCATGGGATTAAAAGGCATAAAACTACACCTTACACTCCACACCAAAACAGAGTTGTTGAAAGGTTGAACAAGACGTTGATGGAGAAGGTAAGAAGTATGTTGAGCAATGCTGGTCTAGAGCAGAAGTTCTAGGTGAGGCTATGGCTACATCATGTTACTTGTTGAATCGGTCTCCTTCGTCAACACTTATTGACAAAACGCCTATGGAAGCTTGGTTTGGTAAGAAGTCCTCTCTGAGACATATTCGTGTCTTTGGCTACAAATCATATGTTTATGTGTCAGATGAGAAGAGATATAAATTGGAGAATAAAGTTGTTAAGTGTATCTTCATTGGCTACGACATTGGCGTGAAAGGATACAAGCTTTGGAATCCTGTGACTGAGAAGGTATTGTACAACAAAAGTGTAATCTTTCATGAGCTAAAACCTTCTACGTTGGATCTGCAGTCAGAGATGAAAGAACAAGAGGAAAAACATGATGTTGTTGAAATACCTCTAACTCCAGAAAAAGAGGAACAACACATTGATAGTGCACCTGAAACTAAGGAGAGTTTGAGCAGCTCTGATAGTTCTGAACAAGTAGAAGAACCGCAACCTCAGCCTCAACCTATGAGGAGGTCTACACGTGAGAAGAAGCAACCTAATAGGTATGGATTCTCTATGTTGTATTCTAGTTGTGCCTATGCTTTGATTACTAACATTGATGAGCCTAGGACTGTAAAAGAGGTAACTGAAATGTCTGATTCAGATTCTTGGCTGGAAGCCATGAATGAAGAAATGACATCATTGAAGAAAAATGATACTTGGGATTTGGTTCCATTGCCTGAAGGTAGAAAGCTTGTGGGTTGCAAATGGGTGTTTAAAAATAAAATTGGTCTAGATGGCTGTGTTGAAAAATATAAAGTGAGGTTGGTTGCGAAGGGATATTCCTAGGTAGAGGGAATTGATTATGGGGGATTTTTTTCTCTAGTAGCAAAGTTGACATCTATCAGATTTCTTTTGTCACTTGCAACAGCATATGACTGGGACATTGAGTAGATGGATGTGAAGAAAACATTTCTTCATGGTGATCTTGAAGAAGAAATTTCTATGTCCCAGCCAGAGCACTTTGTGAAAAAAGGTAAAGAAAATCTGGTTTGCAAGTTGAAAAAATCTCTGTATGGATTAAAACAGTCTCCTAGAATGTGGTACCAAAAGTTTGACACATTTGTTTTGTCATCGGGATTTGTAAGATCGAAATTTGATCATTGTGTGTATTAAAAAGTTGAGAATGATCGTATTTTAATTATTGCCCTGTATGTGGATGATATGTTATTCATTGGAAATAGTAAGCTTATGATTTCTGATCTAAAATATCAATTTTTTAGAAAATTCAAAATGAAAGATCTTGGTGCAGCGAAGTATATTCTGGGGATGGAAATAACCAAGGACAAAAAGAGTAGAAAACTTTGGCTCAACCAGAGTAAGTATATTAACACTGTTTTGGAGAGATTTTGTATGACTGATTGCAAGCAACTAGTTGTTCCAATTTTTCAGGGAACAAAGTTATCTATTGAAGATTGTCCAAAATCTCCTACTGAGATGGAGGACATGACTAGGGTGCCTTATGCAAGTGCAGTTGGCAGTTTAATGTATGCAATGGTTTGTACAAGGCTAGACATTGCCCAAGCAATGGGAGTACTTAGTCATTTTATGGCGAATCCAGGAAGGACACATTGGGATGTTGTGAAAAGAGTGTTTAGATATTTGAAGGGCACTTCAGAATATGCTTTGTGTTATCATGGAAACTCTTCTAAATCACAAAGATCTATCAACATTCGTGGGTATGTGGATTTTTATTGGGTAGGGGACATTGACAATAGAAGATCCACCAGTAGATATATTTTCATGGTGAATGGTGGTGCAATTAGTTGGATGAGCAAGCGACAGGCTATAGTCGCTTTGTCCACTACAAAGGTAGAATACATGGCAGCTACACATGCCTGTAAAGAAGCAATCTGGTTAAAACATTTGTGTTCTAACATTGGGTTTGATGCAGGGAAGATTACAATTTACTATGATAGTCAAAGTGCTATTTGTCTGGCAAAAAATCCTACTTTCCATACCAGGATGAAACATATTGATGTGCAGTATCACTTTGTACGAGATACGGTGGAGGATGGAAAGGTTTGTTTAGAAAAAGTGGATACTCTGGAAAATGTTGCAGATGCACTGACAAAAATAGTGAGCACAAACAAGTACAGGCGGTGTGCTAGTTCGATGGGCCTTGGTGCCCATGAATTCTCAGTAGTTCTTGAATGCTTTGGAGGTGTCAGTAAGATCATCGTCAAGTGGGATATTGTTGGAAAATGTGCCTCAAACTTACTGACATGAAACTCCTGAAAGAGAAAAATCGGTGAGACATCTAGACTAATGGTTGGTCTTGCCAACGAGATCCATTGGTATGACCTGAACAGTCGATGAAAGTTCTCTATCTCTCGGCGAAGGTAGGAGTCTGACCGATGGGTGATGATCGACATGAGTCATGTTGATGGTTCTTCATCGGTGAGACGTATGACTTCGGCCTAGCTTTGAGATCTTTGTCTGATGGTTGACGTCCGACCAATGGGGTGTGATCGGCGTGAGTCTGGTCAATGGTTCTTCATCGGTGGGAAACATGACTTTGGTCTAGCTTCAAGATCCTCTTCCGATGGTTAATTTCTGGCCGAGGATTGTGATTGGATTGAGTCTTGTCGATGAACAAGCAGGAAATTCATCGGTAGAACATAAACTGTCAGATGACCTTTTGGAATCTTCCACCGAGGTGTGTACTCAGCCCGATGGTCTTTGGTCGGGGAGACATCACCAATGTCTGAGTGATGGACCGTTTGGAGTCTATAATGTGTGACTGTCAAATGGATGGTTTGGCATCGGTGGGACATGGTTTGGTGTCTCACCGATACACGATGCAGTTGAACTGAAAGATGAACCAAACTGTTGGTTGAAAGAATGAATCGACCATGGTTGCGGGATAAATTGTAGGGTGTGAAAATGATCATGGGTTCAAATTATTATTGTTTTGAACTATATGTTGTATGAGAATTGGAACAATAAGACATAATGAAGTGTGTGAATTTCATTGTTTGCTTTTGGAGAGCATTGTAACAGTGTTGTTTTGTACAAGGTTGATCAAGGAAATGTCGTTGTTGTACAATTGACATCTAAAAGGAGAGTTTGTAACTTGTATGTAATTCAATTACTGTAATACAAGTGATCTTTCTTTGGTGTGGTTGGTTTTTCTCCCGTAAGGGTTTTCCCACGTAAATCTGGTGTCCAATTGTGTATGTGTTTATTCTCTATTCTATTATTCCTTTTAGTGGATTGTAATTGTAAAATTTAAAGACGTATCTGCATTCTTCTTTGAGTTTTGACATTAGGAGATTTAGTTCTACACCTTTAATTTTCCTAAGATTGTGTGCCCAAACTTGGAAGATAAACATTACATTAAATGCAATAAATGATGAAATACCAAGAGACATATTTTCCCTTTTTCCAAGCTCCCATGTGGAGAATACCAACAATTTGTTATTTGTCCTTTCTTTATCTTTTATTAACCCATTCTAGGCATCCACATGTGGGGAAAACAATATTAAATATTTATGTCCACATCAGCTTTACCAAGTTGCTAGTGGAACCCATCACCCCTTATGAATGTAATACAAACAATGGTGATGATTAATATTACAAAATATTTTCCCAATACACCCTAAGTGCCTACTAGCACTTTCCAAGGATGTTGGAACCATGTAATATGATATAGGATTTACAAGGTAGATGACACATTAATCCTAAAATAGAATCGACCAAGAAATATCATCATTAGATGAAGTCACTTCAACAAGTTTCAAGCATCAAAATTTCCCCCACAACTTAGTCATATGAAACCATTAGTTTTTACTTGGCAATGACTTCAAAATCCTTAGGTTCTGACAAGAGTGGTTTTGAAATTGTCATGGTAGTTTTGTAACAACCCCAATAGTAGTTTTGTAACTGACAAGATGAAAATGAATCACTAAATATTAAAGGGTCGGTTTCATCCTAGCATAAGGAAAAAGAATGTGAAGTATTTTATTTGATCTCATCTCTTCAAATTCTATGCAAGATAAATTCTAACACAAGTTAAAATTCTTCCATCAATTAGTTAGAAGATATTATGAGCCCAAGACAAAGAGGAGGATATTTTATATTTGAACTTATTTAGTTGAAAAATACACTCTAATAGAAGAGTGTTCGCCACTACCATTTAAGTTTCCCCCTTTCTTGAGATTTTCATAAATAATATTACGTTTGTGTTGCATATTTTCTTTATTTATATTTATGATCACACTCTAATTCATCCATTCCTAGTGTCATTTGACAACAATACTTCTAATGATTTAATGTGTTAATTTCTATAAAAAAATACATGTCACTAATTACATCTTTTAATTAATAAAAAATAAAATTCAATAACTCCCCTATAAGACATAGATAAACAATTACAAATATTAAATTTGAATACTAACAAATAATGTTAATAGTTTCAAGTGTTATAAATTACTCTTACCTTTGAATTTTATTTTTAAAAAAGAATAAAATGATATAAGGAATAGGTTTTATGGAGTTGCTTCAAGAATTTTTTTTTTGTAGGGATTTTGTCACTCATTATGGATTAAAATTTTGATGTTCAAATAATTGACTATTTTTGATGTGATGTACCAAATATGATGACACTATGCTTTATATGTTCTTATGACAATTAGTATTTCATTATATAATAGAGTATCCATAAGCTTAATTGATATCTTGTCGATCTAAATATTTGGTATATGTCATTTTTAATAATTGATAAATAATATGAGGAAATTGATTATTTTTTATAAACTATATATAACTAATATTTTAATTATTATTAATTCATGATTATGACCTTTTGGTATTAACATAGACTAACTACTATCTGTTGGAATGAGGTGGATGCAAGTTATATTTCTTCCCTCTTACTTTTTGAGGGAGATAATCATTAGGGAGAGGAAGGTAGGTTGTGATAGTGGGGTAGTTATACCATACACTCCAAGAATCCACACACTTGCACAAATTTATAGATTGGCAGTATCATACATTATAGGCATGTAGGAGTTTATTTGAGTGTCATTGTGAGTTTGTGTACAAAGTCTTCAATTGATTTCATATGGTTACATGAATTATCTATCTCATGAGGTTATTGTATTCATTTGTTCGAACATGGCTTTATCTTTCAAAAATAAAATTAATTTGAGGTAACACCATTATGAAGAAATAAAATAGGAAGGCCTTTGTATTTTCTAACACCATCAAACAATGCTCTCAAAAATTGTTTTATTAATTTAAAATAAAATCTAAGCCAAAAAATATATCAACATATTCAATTATTTTTGACAATTTAACAAGACCTTTCATAGGCGCAATGAAGAAAAACACTAGGGCTTCTCAATAATTGTGATGGAAAAATCATGACCAATTGTCATGTGAGAAAATCATGGATAGGCATTAGAGTTTTCAAAGGGTTGTGGTGGTTGGTAAGGTCGACCCCATTGCAAAAATAATAGATTATACATTTGTTGTAGTAGAAGGTAGTCGTGTGAGTGTTAGGTGGAGAAATCTTGAGTTTGATATTCACCATGAAGTCCATGAGGGCATGAAAAGTGCCAAAAATGTGGAGGTTATTTTACAAGGATTTATATGGGAAATTTATCTCTTGGGATATCATGTTTTTTGGGGGAGTTTGGTAGCATTTGTTGGGAGCTATTGTGAGAAGTTGTGGGTGGATTTGGTAGCTATAATACATATATTGGTGATTTTTTATATTGATTATATGGTTGGAATCCTTTTTTTTTATTATTAGCGATAAACAAGTTTTGAAGGGGCCATGAAACCCTGTACAAAAAAGAACAAGGGAAACAAAGATAGAGCAAATTGGTTGCCTATCCAAACACCAAAAAATAGGTTGATTTCCTAACAATCAACACCCCATCAACAGAAAAAAAGAAAAGAAAAGAAAAGCCAGATTAACAAAACCATACAAAAAAGAGAAAAACAAAGAACATTTAGGGAAGTTACTTAAGCATTTTGGATGCTTCCAGATCCTTAGAGATCACCCTATTGTGCAAATCCATGACCTCCTCCACGTCCTGCCTAGGCACCATTTTGCACTTCTTAGTTTTGCTTTGAGTGCGAACACTCGACCTTGTGCCCAATTCCACAACTTGTAGCTCCTTGTAAAAATCCTCACCCACCTCCTTGTTCATTGGCTCACTAAACAAAGATCTTCTAGTCCACTCCCTCACTTTCTCATTTAGGAACACAAGCCTTTCAGTCGAGGATTCAATTTTCTCCTTGCTAAGCTTGATAATCGTATCAAGGTCTTTATGTAGCAGTCGGGAGTTCCTTTCCAGCGATGACATCCTCAGGCCATAGTATCTATTTAAATTTCCCATGTCCTCCACCATCAAGCCCACACTGGAGTTCAACGATTTAACTAGACCGAAGATGGAATCCTTTTCCTTTAGGCTTATGGGAGTAGAGATATTGCTACATGCAATTGTATCATGTTTGTTGTGGAGGTCCTGAACCTCCTGCACTAGCCACATGAGCAAATTGAAAGAAATATCCACCCCTTCCTTAACCAGGCCAGAGGCTTGCGAGTAGTCCATGGCACCCCAAAATAAACCCCTCCCCTGATGGGAACTCACGGGAGGGTCATCCTCTTGAAAACCTTCAGGAAAATCAACCTTTGTCTTACCCTTACCTTTAGAAGCTGACACAATAGGAGACTCATCCACATCCACCACAATATTCACTTTACCAGTAGCAGGAGCCCCTCCAACATCACCATGAGCCCTTCCAACATCACCATGACCCAAGTCCTTATGCCCAAGATCTGCCACCTCACCAACTTGATTAACCCCTAAATCCTCTAACATTTTTTCCGCTTCATCCTTGGAGCACATTGGCCCCTGTTTCTTAGCCTTCCTCCTACATACTCGTCATAAGGGGCTTCAAGAATACAATTAACCTTAATATAATCCACAATAAGCAACATTAAACCCTCATGTAAAAAAAGGTTCCTCAGATTATTTCTATAATTTGCAATCCCTTCTTCCAAAGAGAGCAAAAGATAGAATGGGAAAGAGATGAGCTTACTGTGGCGAAAGTGATTGTGTATAAAATTTTCAAAGTTATTTTTATTTGGGGATTTGAGATGATGGTTGCATTCATAAGTTAGAGATTTGAGACTACTAAAAATGATATTTTTCTTTCAAGTGTGTGCATTCATGAAATATTGAATAACCAACAATATGATATATTTATATATGGTTAGATAGTTAGTTAGTTAGTTAGTTAGATAAACAAATATCAATTGCTAGTTGATATACTCAGCCATATAATAAGTTGTGTATAAATTTTCACTAGAGTTATATATCAACAACACATTAACCTCTTTTGGATGTAAAGTAGTTGTAAATTTTTATTTTTAGGCAGAGTAATGCATGATAGGTGTTTGATAAAATGTCAAACATGCCCTATGACTTAAATTTGGAATAAATCTGGTATATTTTCATATATGAGTCATTAGTGCTCACACACAAATGCACATATCTCTCTCTATCTTTATATATATAGTATAAAAATCATGCATAACATTATTTTAAATAGTTAACAAACATATGCAATATTGCCTTATATAGTTTCAAGAATCATTAAGGTATACAACCTAGATAATACAAGTCATAACCAAATAACATGGATATATTGAGTTTATTATTGTTCATGCATAATTTCCAGCTATCCTTTATTATTCAACCCTATAATCTCCTCACATATTTTAACATGCATGGCTATTTTAACATGTTAGACTCTTACATACAAATGAGCTCACATTACTAATTTAAATAAAATAAAATAAAACTTTTATACACAACCATGTAGTATATCCATTTGAATAATTCCAATGACTACTCACAACTCTTTTTATGAATAATTTAAAGAGCATAAAACCTTTCATCATGCATATGAGTCTCCCAATGCATATATATGTACACATACATGTATATTTTTATTTTTATATTTATAAATGTACATATGTATAACTAGTTCAAACATGAAATTAACACATCTTAGTTATGTTCGCAAAACCCCATATTAGCATTCAACCCAATATATGATTTTCCCTTCAAAAAGTGAATAGGAACTCTATGGATAGCCATGTGTAAGACTATAGTCTCACTATATAAGGACATTGAATGTACATACTTATATAGTATAACAAAAATATGATATTTAATATTATTAAGTTTATCACTAAAAAGAAGAATATGCTAGGAGTTTAGAAATATTATGTTTTATTGGAAATGTTATGAATCATACATATATTTTTACACTTATTTTATGATAATTTTTATAGGTAAAGAAAGAGATGGTAGTGTTGTGAACAAGTGACTCATATTTTTATAATTAAAATTGGATCAATATTAAATGCTTTGGTCAAAATGATGTTATAGTTGTATGTATTATCAATCACTTTGCTCTCAAGATGAAAGTCATTAATAGGTAGTGTGTATCTAGAGTATGTATGACGAATTGCATTTGATAATGATTGTAGTTACACACTTGGTTCTCATAATTGGTTATGATATTATTACAAATATCATTATCTGCCACCCTCGTTGAAGGGTCGGGTCGCTTCTAATAAGAATATGAATAGAAGACCACCTAATACGTGGTTGGAGATAAAGTTCTCAAATGTTGTTATCTCGCCTTACAATTATTATAGAGATCATATTGCTTGTGCTTGAAAAGATGAATAAGGCATTGGGTCTTACTATATTGGATTAAATTAAAAGTTAAAATTTTGTATGAAGAATTCTCACTTACATGCATTTTATATGACAAAAGTCTTAATGTTGTATTATATTACATTATTTTCATCCTCAATCTTGAAAATAGATAGATTCTTTATTTTCTAAAGTATTAATATTGTTTATTAATTTTTGTACGACCAGAAATCAAGAAAATAATTTAAATCATAAACGACAACCACAAAAACCATTAGATTCAATCAAACTAATTCCAATCTATCAATGAAGAACGAACGAATGCAAGAAATATGAAAAATTAATCAAATGTAATACCTTTCTCACATCAAATGTTGAATTATCTCCATTGTCCTTCTCAATTTTTATTTACAAGTTATTGTTGCTCTCAGATTTGTGTGTGCATTCATAAGCTCAAATGGATGTGATAGGAAAATTTCGAAGATCACAGTTCTCTTCAAATGAGGATGAGGGTTGAATTTATAAAGGATGCAAGTTTGATGGATGGTTAAGATTTGAGGAAGGACTAAAAATATCAATGGTGGAAAATTGATGAGAGAATTTGATTATTCGTTAACTAGTTGCATGATTTAGTGAATTGGGTGCATGGATAAGTCAACTAATTACATGATTTAGTTAAGAGGTTTTGATTGAAGTGTTAATTGATTAGTAAATGGGTGTGATTGATGAGTAAACTAATTAGACTGATTAGTAGACTGAGAGTAAGTCTCAGTAAGGAGTTGAAATGGAAAGGCATGAAAATTAATAATTAATTAATTAATAATAACATGTGCAAAATGAATAAAATAAATGATTTTACTTATTTATGGAGAATGAATAATGTTGAGAAATTGATGGATAAATTAAATAATTAAAATAATTCTTTAATTTAGGCAATGGATAATAATTAAATAATTAATGGTTTGTTTAATTAATTTTGAAGAATAATAAGGATAATTAGCGACATAATTAAATAAATAAAATTTATTTAATTAATCAAGGAAGAATAGTAATGTGAATTAATTAAATAATCCAAAATTATTTAATTAATAGTAGAATACAAAATTAGTAATAATTAAATCATTGAAAATTATTTAATTATATGAATAAGATGAAAATTAGTGGAAAAGTTTTGTTGCAGACCTAGAACAAATTTTAGTGTCTTCAATTTTAATATAGAACCTCTAGTGCTCACTAGAGGTTCTATGTAAAAAAAGTTGTTCCATGTAAAAAAAACTAGTACATATTAAATTATAATCTTATGTAAGAAAATAAGAGTACCTAACTTTCCAATTTTAAATTTTAAAGGAATCCCCAATAACTTTTAAAATTTAACTACCAAATATCATTCATCTATGATTTTTTTAATTTTTATTAATTATTTTTTAAATTTAACTAAAAATTATAATTTAACTAAAGATTTGATATTTCTTTTTACTATAAATAATAATAATAGTATAAATTCTTGGAAGGACGAGAGGTTATGGAGTTTGGAGCATAATGAGGATTAAAATAAGTAAATTTTGGGGTTTTTTCTTGGGACAACAACAATTGAACCCTAATTGTGAACCATATCTTGCAACTGCATTGGTGCATTTATTCTATTCATTTTGGTTGTGGCTATGATTTTGGGCTCTATCTCATTTGCTTTAAGGGTTATGAGTTTAGTTGAGGGTCCTACCCGTATTTTTTTGCCCTCTAACATTACTCTTTCTTGGTGGGGGATGTGAACTTTAGAACATGAAAATCCCTATTTATTTGTCTCATTCCTATGACACCAGGACAAATAACACAAACTCTATGAGGCTGAAGTCGAAGGCAAGAAAAATGGGGGGGTGACCAAGTGGAAGAGCTGGGTGATTCTCAATAGCATGAAACCCCTATAATGATAGAAGGAGACTCTTGAAAGAGCATGGATTTAGCGGGAGGAAAATGAGCTAAACTTGTTAAAACAAACAAGGATGGAGGAGAAACCCTAGGTGACAAAGAAATGAAGGAACAAGTGAATGGTGAAGCAAGTAAGACTTTAGAATGTTTGCTTCATGATGATGTCGTTGATAGCATTGTTGATTGTTAATATAGATCTATTATTTTGTTTTTCTAAGGCATTCCATCGAAACTATTTTTTACAAATGGGCTAAAATAAACTAGGAGAATAGGGGTTGGAAAATTAAGGCTTTAAGAGGATTGGGGAAAGGCTATGTCTCATATAAATTCAAATTCGGTTATCATGCCCAAGTTGTCTTGTAGTATTGGACCTAGGTTATTTGTGAATAGATTTGTTATTTGCAAGCTTGTACCCTAGATTTTCATCCAAAGGGCCCCTCTAAATCCATGTATCCTATGTGGATAGAGTTAACATTCTTAAAACTATCATTCAAGCCTTCCCTAAGGGATATTGTCTCATAACTAGGGAGAGTTCTTTGGTGTAAAAATAATTCATACAAATTTTCCAGTCTAAGGGTGTATCTAATTTCTTGCATGGAAATGGACCTAAACAACCACTTACCTAAAAATATCAAACTAATTGAGACAAGGTTCGAGCTTTTTTGCGTCTAGTTTATTTAAACAAGCCAAACACTTGCTTCTTTTACCGACAAGATGGACATTTAATTAGAGATTGTCCTCTTAGGAAAAATAGATACACCCAAGCTAAGATGTCATCTTCAAATACATAGCCATTGAAACAACATTCTTAGCCTATTTCAGCGGTGGCACTCCCCTTGGGCACCCAGACCAACCACCTTGTTGAAGCCATAGGGGCATTCCAAGCTTTAAATCTTGCCCGTCAATTGAACTGCAATTATGTTTGGTTAGAAGGGGGCTCTAATAATATCATCCAATGTATCAAGGGCCTCCAAAAGCCTTCATGGACCATAGAAATTTGGATTAATCTATCTAAAAGGATAATAAGCTCTTTTGAAAAATGCTTCATTTCCCATGCCTACTAGGAAATTAATACGGTGGCGGAATTGTTTGCTAACAAGGGTGTTTATGCCAACGAAAAAACCATGTGGCAAAGGGGTGACAAGCTGGAGGCTGATGTCATAGCATTACAAAAGTACGACAAAATCCACGAGAAGACTACTAATATCCCTATCAACTAATGATTATGGATGAGGAGTGTCAAGTCATGCAGTCTTGGAACTATTGTTTAATAATTCCATATCGAAGGCCGGAGTACCAAAGTCTTAATTGCTATTCTGAGATATTTTGCCTCGCATGCTTTCTAGGTATTTTGGCAATTAGATTGTGTGGCTTTCAGGAGCCTTCTTAGCGGTTTTGTTACTCTACTAAAATGGGTGGTGATCACCGCTGTGTGGAACCGATGGACTGTGATGAGTTGAGGAAGAATGCTAAGGTGTGGCCACTGTTGAAGAAGGGGGGGCTCACCCCTTATATTGAAAAAATTCATGACTGGAACTCGGAGGTGACGGGGTACTTTGCTAAGGAATGGAAGAATGGTAAAATTAATCTGTTTGGGAGAAAGGTTTCCATCGATGAGAAACTTATAGCCAAGGTGATGGGGCTTTCTATGGAGGGTCTCAAATTTTACAGGGATAGGAAACTCTCTGACCTGGTGGTGAAATTTTTTCTAAAGACAGAAGGAAAAAGAGGACCTTCGTAGGGTCTCTAAAAGTAGCTATGACTCCAAGAACATTAAGTTGCTTTGGCAGGAGGTCTTAAAGGTGATTATGGAATACATCACTCTAGATGGGAGATACACTAGGGTCTTTGGCTATCACTTTGTGTTCCTCAAACAATTCCGACATCAGGTAAGGGTTTCTTTTACGTTCTATCTGCTTACCTCTTTGAATGCCAGCCTTAATGACCATAGCATGAACCCTATTAGATACCCTATCCTTCATGAAGGCTTGCTTGTCTTAATTTTTGAGCATTTTAAAGCCATGTCGGCCTTGTCCCATTTGTCCCCTTCTCCCCACTTGTTTGTTTCTACTGAGGATGAACTAGGCACAAGTTACACAAAAAAGGAGGAATGGGAAATGAATTTGGAGGATGAGGTTGGCCCATCTTCGAAGGATTTGGGGAAGGGAAATAACAAAGGTAAGAGGAAAGCTAATGCCCCCTCTACACATGGTTATTTGAGCCTTAAAGGTAGAGCTAAGGTTTTTTTCCCAGACTCTGAAGATGCCAAATCTAAGGTGAAAGGAAAATCTATTGCCTCCCCCTAGGAGAAGGTTAAAAGAAAGGATGTAGTGGACCCTTCCTGTGATTTTGACCATGAGGACTCTCAGTCGGCCCCTTCGTCAAAGTATTCTAGCTACCCTGCCACTGACAGAGAGGATAGGCCTCATTTTCCGAGAGACCTCAATGTAGATGACCATTATTTCAAAGTTGAACATGAGTACCCTACTGAAATCCTTGCCATTTCTTGCAATAGGGCTGTGGACTTTTTTAGATTGATGAGATGGGTATTTTTTGAGATTAAGGAAATTAAGCTGAAACAGAGGGCTTTGAGCAACAAGTTGGAAGGGCCTGAATTGATTGACCACATAATCAGAGACAAAGATAGGGCTACTAACTTATGGATTGAGGAAGAAAAGAAATACATGGTGGACTGCCTCAAGAAAATAGTTGAAGATCTTCAAAAATTTAAGAAAAATCATGATGACAAGATTTCTTCTATTGAGGACAAGCTTAAGAATATAAAAGAGTCAACCCAAATGGTGATGAACATGAGCCAAAAGGTATTAAAAACTACTGCAAAAAAAATGAACACCGTGGTTGGCAATTTGGAGAATGTTTATCAAGATAAGATTGTTGTGGAACTGGATACTAAAAAAGAGAAAGGCTAGGAGGAGTATGTCGATCCAAGCAAAAGAACTAGAGAGAATTTGAAGAGAAAGGAAGACAAGGCCCCTGTCAACATTCAGGAGCTAAAGAAATCGATGCTCAACATGAACCAACTGGAGCATGAGGTGGCGGATATCCTGAAGAATTTGGCCTAGTGGTTGGCTTGTTGTTGGGCTTTTGCTAGTTTTTTTGTGGCGCTGCCTCCATGTTGGCTTTTATGGATCTTCTTTTCTGCCAGATTTTTGTTTTCTGATCTGTACTTGGTCATGTTATATCTGTCTCTACTTTTTTGTTAAAGGGTTTCAGGGCCCCTTCAAAACCTAATTTTTCCCTAATCAAAAATATTCTTAGCCTAATTTGACTAATACAATCCCTCAATTGAAACCAGAAAATGTCATTTCAAAAGAAAAAAGTAAGAATGATAAATCCCCCACCTACAAAGATGCTAGTATGACTGTATGCATTAAAATAAAAAAATAAAGAAATAAAAATAAAATGAAAACATAAACAAAGAAATCAAATTTTAATCTTTATACTATACTGATCCCACTGCAAAACTCAAAAAGAAATGATGTGATGTTGCTTCATCTTTGGATGTGGATGCTAAATCTCAACAACATAACAATATGATTGATGATTTTTTTTGATATAGTTGATTTGCATAAGACGTGAGATCCCGAATGATGATGAAATGATCTTATTTATAGAATTTTTGAGGAAAAATCAAATAAGAGATGAGGATGAGGATGAAGACTTCAGATAACTGAAAATCAGTATAGTCAATTCAACTGCAAAATATAAATTTCCATTTTGAAGATTGAAGAGATAATAATGAATTATTTAATTTGATCAATAGATAATTGTGCACATAAAGTTTCCATTTTGAGGATTGAGTTTATTGGTGGATGAAGAAGATGTTTCCAAAATGAAGGAAAGTTAACGATTTAGGAAAAATTTAGATTCCAAAATTGAAGAAAAATGAAAGCAGAAAAAAGATGGAAATAATTAATTATTATTGCATGTGTAAATGAGCTAAATAATTAAAATAAATAATTTCATTTATTTAGGAAGAAAGATGAAAGCAGAAAAAGATGGAAAGATTGAAAAAGCAAAGTAAGTGTAATAAATAAATAAAATTTATTTATTTGCACTCACATGAATAATTAAATAAATAAAACTATTTATTTAATTTTGGAAGAATTTAGAAATTAGTTAATTAAATAAATAAACATATTTATTTAATTTAGATGAAGAATATTGGAGATTATATAATTAAAGATAATTATTTAAAAAGTGGTCAATTAATTAAATAATTAAAACTGTTTAATTAACCTTAGAGAATAGTTTAGAATAATTAAATAATTGAAATTATTTAATTATATGGATAAGAAGGAATATGAACTTAGAGGAATGAGATTAATATAATTAAATAATAATTAGGACAATTTTTATTGTCTAAAATAACAAATGGTTGGAGAATGTTTAGGAAAAGAAAAGAGCCTTCAAATTATTTTGAAACACCAATTGGACAAGCATCTACACAAATTTGTAACATCTTTGCAACCCAACCTAATGAAATTAATATGGACAAAGACTCACCAACACACTCCGGGAGACATAGGCCCTATTCTCCTATTAAGAGACATGTTTCTTTGTCTCCTATTGCAAGACATAGATCTAGGTCTCCTACTTCATTTGTGAAAGAACATGGGCATTATAATCAATCTATTATACTCGCTAATTGCTTTGATGTTCTGCCACAAGTGGAGGACCCCACTAATTTTGTCTAATCATGAATTAAAAAACATTACATCGAAATGTTAGAGGGTTATCTCTTCCTCATTGCAAATTTGAGTTCAAGGAAGCTATTGTCAAATGGAAACTAGATATTGCTTTATTATATGAAGTCAAGATTAATGATCCCTGTCTTGTCTCTTCTCTATCCAATGTATGTAGAGATATAACCTTTTTCCAAATGCTTCATAGAGAAGGCAGGGGGTGTTAATGGTTTGGCTCCATGGATCAACATGTTTTATCATTAATAAAGGGGAGGATCCTTTACATATTTGTGTTTAGACCCTTGCCTTTATTAATGGACAACCCATTGGTTTATATTCAATCTATGCTCCAAACATTGCAAAAGAAAGATGTGATTTATAAGAATGGATGTCCAAACATCTTCCTCATGTTTTGTTTTTGAAAATTTAAGCAGCATTTACAGGGCATTGTACCCTTCACAATGAGCCACTAGGGCCAAAAAGAAATAAGTCTAAACAAAAAACATAAAGAAAACAAAACAAAACACATAAACAACCCAAAGGCAACACAACAACCACAGAGCATCGGCCGACAGACAGGCACATGGAGCATCTAACTGGCATTGTCCCAGTTTTTAATCAGGAGGTCCACTGCCTCATCACCCACACATTCTTTGTTATCCTGGCTATTGTTACCCTCCAGCTCCTCCTTTATAGCATTAGACAGGGTGCTTGTAACAAAGTGACCCAACTTCATGGTGAAGTGGGTTAACCCCCGAAATCTTTTGTCAAGAGTATCCATTATTTTAACCACATTGCATGAATCCACCCCAACATCCATAGTCCCCTGAACCTCTCCAGACTCATCCACCAGGGGATGGGGAGAGTGAGAGGCAGAGCCATCAACCAGAAGCTTGTTCTTCATCAGAGTAAACTAGGGCCTCTCCACAATTTCATCCCCCTCCTCTTCAGATTCTTCTTCCTTGTAACCTTTGTTGTTAGACTGCTCCTCCTCAGAGTCTTCGATAATTAGCCTCTTCTTGTTGTTCTTGGCCAACCTCTCGGATCTCCTCCTGACATTTTCCCCTTCAGTCAACTCCATGTTCCCCACAACCATATCCCCTCTGGAATCTTTCCTGACAACATTCTTGCCCTTACAGTCCTTGGTAGTCGAGGCCAACATGCATTTCTCCTTACCTTTTTTAGTCGAGGTGGCCTTGTAGGCCGAGTCAGCTTGAGTGGCTTTTAGCTCACAGAGTCCTTCCGCCGTACTAGCATGGGCCTTGCCCAGCCCACCCTTAAGTTTTTTGGTGGTAATTTTGGCTTTAGGATTACCCACATTGCCCGAATTGGGCTTCCAAGGAGGGCTCTTAGACTCAGTCGGGGAAATGTGCATAGTTGAAAGGGGTTCAATGTTCTCAATGCGGACCGTCATGATGGATTTTGGCGGACAAAGGGCAAGATGGAAGTGATACAGTCTCAGGATAAGCCCCTAATGGAGCAGGAGCGACGGGGGATCACAAGGGTTGCGGCTGGCTGACTCTTTGCACTTGTCGACAAAGCTTTCAAGGTCCATTAAAAGAAAGAATGGGAAACTGAGCAGCATCTTATGTCTAAGGTGATTTAACAGAGGGAAATGGTAAAATAAACAGGTTTTAAATCTACCTTCCAGTGTAACATACTTCATCAGCACCATACACACCTGGTGTCAGGGCTTCGAGAGCGCATCCCTCTCAAACCCCGTCTGATTCTGCACCGGAGTCTCCTCTCCTCTGAAGAAGGCCTTTAAGCTTTCATGGTCAGGTTTTTTGGTGTATTTTGGATACTATTTCCCAGAACACAGCAAACCTGTAGCCTGTGCAATAACTTCTTCATTGATTTCGAATGATATACCACCAATGGAGACCCGTCTGTCCTTCCACGAATTGGAAAACTGACCCGATAGGATAGGATCATGGCCAACCAAGCACTCCATAAGCAGAGCAATGCCACCCTCCACACAAATGTGCTAGACCAAAGGGTTGTTCCGTCTGCAATCAACATCTTCCTCATGTTGATTGGGTTATGGGAGGTGACTTTAGTATGGTGGAACATCATATTAATTTTAGTTGGGATAATCATGTAAAACTAAGTAATAAAGAGTTTGGTAAATGGATAATTTTTTGTAACTGTATGGGGGTTAAAGACCCTATTAATAAACAAAATATCAAGTCATAAATGTAACTGGTTTACTTAGACTAATTCTAGGTTGGGTGTTGATAGGAAACTTAACAGATTAGACAGGTTTTATATCTCCCCCAACCTACAACTAATCCAAGACTCTGTGGGGAATAATGTGAAAGTAGACTATTCAATTACTCTCGCAAACCATTTTCCTATTATTTGTGATTTTACAAGAGAAAAAATTATAGATGTGGACTCACAACTACCATTTAAACTTAATACTTCACACCTTAAAATCCTTTCTTGTGTTGATGTTTTAGTTGGCATTTGGAACTCCATCCCTAAGCCAAGGAAATGGTGGCAGGCTGCTATCTTCCAATGTGTTGATTTCTAATGTGCTTGTGGTAAGAGATTGGCCCAGTAGCAAAGACGCAAAGAAAAATATCTACAAGGAAAGATAGAGCTGAATAAGAAAGCGCTTAACTTAAATCCAGAAAACATTACTATCCAAACTTCCATAGCCACTATTGAAACACAACTTCGTAAATTTGATATGTACAGGGGAAAAGGAGCTAAGATCAGGGTCAAATTGCATTGGTTTAAAGAGGGCAACAAAGGCTCTAAGTATTTATTTAATTATTTAAACTATAAACATAAAAAGGAGTATATTGGATCAATGCAGGATGAGAATGGAACCTAATTTGTATGAACCCAAACAAGATCAAAAACATGTTCTAGGATTTTTATGAGAAGCTTTTTATAGAGGAACCTCTTTGGAAAGATGTCCAATTGGTATTAGAAGATATCATCAAGGGAATCATTCTTAAAAAGGTGGACTGAGAATATAGTTGATTTATTGATTTTGGCCTTTCTATTGAAGAAATTTAGATTATGTTTTTTCTATAGATCCTAACAAAAGATAGGGACTAATGGGTTATTGATTGAATTTTATCAAACCTTGTGGCAACATATTAAGGAAGACTTTTACCTAGTCTATTTGAAAGTTGTGAATCAAGGGTCCTTGGGGCTAGATATTAAAAAAGGCTTAATCAACTTTATTTTGAAAGGAAAAAATACAGACCTTATCTCTAGATGGTGGCCTATTACATTGCTCAACAACTCTTATAAAATTATTGCTAAATCCTTAGCTACTAGGAGTAAACATGTGGGTAAAGGGATTATTAGACTTGAGCAAACAGGGTTCCTTAGTGACAGATTTATACTTGATAATTTAATATTGGCTCGAAAAACAAGTGAATGGGCCCAAAAAAAAAGGCAAAATGCATTGTTGGTCAAGATTAATTTTGATAAAGACTATGATAGGATGTGGCAGAGCTTTATTATCGAGATGCTAGAACAGTTGGATTTGGTCCCAAAATATGTAAACATGCTCAAATATCATTTAATGAGGTGAATGCTCAATTGGTGATCAATAATTCAATGTTTGATATATTTGAGCGTTTGAGTAGACATGGTTGTCTATTATCATAATTTCTTTATGTTCTAGTTGTTGATGCTCTTAACTACCTGTTATAAAAGTACAATCAAATGAACCTGATTAAGGGAATTTCTATTCTCAACAATTTGGTTGTGATAAACTCTCACTTTGTTGGTGACAATATGCTTTTTATCCAAAACTCTAAGTTAAAAATCAAGAATGTTCAACAGGTTCTAAATGTGTATTATGAGTTTTTAGGCTCTAAATTGGCTCATCATAAAACTGAATTCATAATGATCCAATCTGATTTAATTCTAAAATGGATTTCTAAAGAATGGAAACACGTAAAAGATGGACACATTACAAGGTATCTTAGTATAACTTTTGGATTAGGGGTTACATTTCATGATATGTGGAATTGGTTTATCATTAAATTGAAAAATAAAATCTTTAATTGGGGAAATAAATTTCTATCTTTAGTTGAAAAAATACAAGTGATAAACCGAATATTTTTAGCTTCTCATGTTTACTATTCCTCATGTTGGATGCCCTCCAGAAAAGGTTATACAGACTTAGATAAACTCATTTGCCAATTCTTGTGGACAAATTGGGATGAAAAGATGGGTTTTAGGGCCTCCTCTTGGACTCATTGTATACAACCTAAGTGCAAAGGGAGGTTGGGCCTTTTGGATTATAGGACACAAGGGATTTGCTTATCTAATAAGTGGATAATAAGAGTTGTGTCAGGAGAAGAACAATGAATTTTTTTGGTGTGTCATTGTATTTCATTGGTTGCAATGAACAACAAGTGATAGAACGTGGGATGGTTGGATAAAATTTTGTTTGCTCATTTTTTTCGTGTTAAAGCTTCTTTCCTGTTGCAATCTATATGGAAGGCTTGGCAACAAGACTGGAAGTTTCTTATTCGGAGAAGGGACTCATGACAACATGGTTTCAACTTTTCTACCTCTTCTATTTGGTGGAACAAACTTGTTCAATATCATGGGCAACCGCTTGTTGTCACCTATCCTAAACAAACTCTTTATTTTTTCAAAAAAGGGGTGAAATAGTTTAGTGACATTTGGGACTTTAATTCCCTAGATTGGGTTAGTTGACAAGATTTCAAGAATGTCTTTAATTTAAACATGTTTAAAGGGTTCATGACTTTTGTGAAATTGTTGGTTCTTATAGAGCTCCTTAGGAAATTCTACACTTCTTTACATTGCAACTTCTTCAAAAAGACTAGTTGTGGATTGACAAATATCCTTTCTTATGGTTCCCTTTGAAGAAAATCTCCTTTAAGCTTATTTTAAGTGAATCATAGACTTAACAAAAATTGGAGTTGTGGTTTTTAAGAAAAAAATGGAGAAGTCTAAGTGCTCAAATTTGGAAGTCCAAGGCAGAGGCTAATGTTCAAATTTTGGCTTGAAAAATCTTACACCATAAGTTTCCTGTAGGTGATAAGTTAAAATATTTGAAGATACAAGTAGTCAAATGTCCCTTGTGTCAATGCAATGAAAACGTAAAACATATTTTCTGGGACTATTTTAGAGCAAAAAAAATGGAACATTATATTTGTTCAACTCCTTACTATGTTTGATCATGCCTTACATTGGAAAGAAGCAATTTTTGGTATTAATCTTCATAATAATATAGTTGTTGATACTATGAGACAATGTATTTTGTTGCATTTATGGAAAAACAAATGTTTAGCAGTGTTTTCTAATCATATTTTGCATCAAGAACCAAACATTTTAAAATTTTACTCTAACATCATATTCCAATTCATCATCTTATGTTTGCAATGAAAGAGGGGGCACAAAGATGTTGATATCAACAAGTGCTTGGAGAAGATGAAACATCAATTTTTACAACTCCATGAAGGGGAGTTATGTGGTACCAAACATATACAAAACTTATTTAAATTTAAAGTGTAATTGTCTTTTATTACTTTATTTTTTGAAGTTTATTCTAGTTGTATTAGCTCCTATTGTTATTGTAAGATCAAAGTTGGATTTGTGAGTTGGTTTTCTTTGTGAGTTGTTCACTAAATTTTTTCTTTCCTTCACATTCTTCTCATTGGATGTCATTTATTTTATTTGTAATCTTTCTTTCAACTTTGTTAAAAAATTTAAAAAAACTTAAAATTTTAAAGTTACCATATTCACAGACCACTCTCTTTCTGATGTATTTTATGAAATTCCCCTGCCCAAAATACCTAATTTAAATAAAGAATACATTATATTTTTTATTTTTAATTAATTGATAAATATCATTAAATGATCAAATCAAGTCCCTTTTGAGGGCTGTATAGCCCAAACCCGATCATCCTGAATCATACGATTTAATACGGAGTCATCCACAGTAATTCGTAAATATCCCAACAACCAGCTTACTGAAAATAACCCAACAAAATATTTGTGGTCTCTCCATCCTGCAGGTAAGCAAGTTTACAATAGGGCTCTTCTGATATATTAGCACCAGGGTTCAGCATGGGCAAATGTGGATTTCCAATAGGGCTCTTCTGATATATTAGCACCAGGGTTCAGCATGGGCAAATGTACCAAAATCCTGGACCCCACCAAATTTGGGCATTGATTTTCGAAGCCCAGATGCATAAATCTTCACCAATCCCAAATTTTAATAAATGGGTCTCTTGAATTTGTGTGCATTTTTTGTCATCTTCTTCTATTTTTTATTTTTTCAAGCAGTTTTCCAAACAGTCTTCCTACCAGATTTTGGTGAGTCGTGCATGAAAATAAAATCCACCTTTTGCCCTAAACGACTGATCTATTAACCAATAGTTTATTGCAACCTTTTGACCAGATGGTTTCTTGACATTGTCAAGATTGTCTGCCTTGAAATTCTAGTTCTGCTAAAACCCAACCCCGGCAGATGGATATTATGAAGAAAAAGCCTCCGCCTAAACTCCTGGATATGAAAACCACAAAGCAGGAGGCTCAGATGGGTTGTCCAATTATTGATACAATCCTCGTGATCTTATTGAATGTGACGGTCTTCTAATGAGAATTAACACCTCCACATTTGGCTAGATGGGATGGACCCTTCTTTTGCCATATAATTATCTCGGCTAAATTTGATTATATGGGGTGGGATTCTTCTTCTACAGTGGTACCTCCTTTGCATTCGGCTAGATAAGCTGACTTTTCTTCCCGTTAGAACTACCTCTTCTGTATTTGGCTAGATGGATTGAATTTTTTCCTCCGCTAAGTATTACCTCTTATAAGTTTGGCTTATATGGGTTTGGTTTTTCTCGTGCTAATAATTACCTTCTCTGCATTTGGCTAGATGGGTTGGACTTTTTCGTCTTCCAAATTTGGTAAGATGGGTTCACTCAAAAGCAACCTTTCTCTAGTTTTACTGGTTAGCTGCCACGGCCTACAGTCATTTTATTGAATGCTTTTTTCAAGCAGTTTTCTTTGAATGGGCCCCAGTAGAGATTTTAGACTTGCTAAAGTTAGCAATATGAATGCAAAAACCTTGTCCAAGTCTTCAAATGCGGTCAGTTTTGTCTGGTAAAATTGATTCTGCCTGACACCCTTAACTGAATTCATTCCATTGCAAATTTGTTAGGCAGGGATCATTTTTAATTTTACTTTTATAGGAATGCTGACCAAATCCTTTAGGCCGTTTAGTCATTCAAAACTGAGTGCAAAGGATTTCATTCTGCCAGAAAGCCTCCGCGATATTTGGCCACATGGGTCCTTAATGCTTTATCACTTTTCATATGCCTTTAGTTGCAAGAACAGCCAACGAACAAAGAGGATGGTGATGGCGTTCACTACTTCTCTAGCAGACACAACTGCCAGTGCTTCTGTTCGTTGAAAGAAGTATGGTGAAGTGTAGTATAAGCCAAACAAGTATCTCACAATTATAAAACACTGAAAAAAAAGACAAATCTCACAACAGTGAGAATTAATGCATTTATTAAAATTTAAGTCAGAAGATTGGAAGGGATAAAGTAAAGGGTTTTCTTTTTGTGATTTTGGTTTCTGTTGGCGTGTGAAGAATACCATAATTCTCCTAATGTGGGGTACAAGGGAAGGCCTGGTATCCTTGCAAGAAAAGCCCCCAAGATTCTAATTTAGCCTTGCAATCCTTCTTTTCTTTTGATATTTGACATTCCAAATTTTACGAATGCTGATCCAATCAATATCCTTTAAGTTTGATGTATGTGTTTTTTTGAGTAAACCCTTATCTACCTCACTGGGAACTTGATTTTGTGTTTGTATTTGGGTATTTGATTGTTTATGCATATCTGCCACATTGGGGATATGCATTTATGCTTGGATTTGTTAATTGATTATTTGGTGTGTATCTTACTTCTGTCACCCTGGGGAAGTCAGGTGTTTTGTTGGAAAATTTCTTTGATTGTGTTGCCGAGGTTGGTGCAGCACTGGCTTTTTCAAGGATGGGTGATCCTGCTTTCAGGATTGACACCACGGCTAGGCTCGCCCAGTGGAGGATTGAGAATTTGGCCTCTTTTACGTATCGGAAGTCTGATCCATTCAGGATTGGATTATGGAATTGGTAAGCATCTTTGATCTGTTTTCCAATCTAATTTGATCGAGTATAGGTTGGACACACATTCACATACATTCATTAATGGAGAATTGAACTAATATATGCCTCACATGGGGGTTTGGATTTTTGTTTTGCATCTTTGTCACCTATTTTCGGAGTAATGATCTTGAAGAATATGGATCTGAACTTGTATGTTTTATTAAGATATGCTGGTTTTGAAAGGTTTGGATGCTTCTGCATTTTTACTTTTTAGCCTATTATATCTTAATTAAAAATAAACATCCTGCTTCACTGTTTTTGTACTCGTATAGTTTTGGACATTCATTTTAGGCTTTTAATGTTTGCTTCACTGTTTTTACAATCGCTTTTGTTTTAAATAATTGTTTATGTTATGAGGTCAATGTGACTGGAGTTATCCACATCTATTTGACATGCATCACCGCGTTCATAATTTGTCTATGAATATACTTTTAGTTGACAAATATAATTCTATCTGATAAGGACCAAAATAAGTTTTAACTTAGTTAAGAGAAAACCAAGGTCATCATTATTCCTGGTCTTCTGTTCATTTAACTCATAACTGGATAGGAAAGGAAAACCCAATCCTGTAGCTATAGCTGCCAACGCATGTGGAAATAAAAGTGATTCATGGGAGATTCTTCAACCCAATTCTGAGTTGATTGAACATCTATAATAGGTTTATTTTCTGGTGCAAAGGATTTTGCTTGAAGGGAATGTGGACTTAAGGTTTACAAAGGTTGGGTAATTGAAAGTCTAATGATTAATGGTCTTGTTAGGTGATTGTTTCCACCTATCAGATTTGATTGGCAACCTCCACTTCGAACTGGTAATATTTTATGGTCAGAATCTCCTCCTCCAAATATGAAAGGTGCTTCTTCACATGTTTGTTTAAAAAATCAATGGTAGCTCTCTTTCAGTAATTTTGGAATTAGTAGTTATAGAAGATCTAGTTTATACACACATTAACCTTACTTAAAGCGCAGATTTATCTCCATTCTTTTATTATCTGGGTAGAGCGTGTGTATTTGCAGCCATTTTACTAGAGGCACCATGTCTTCCAAAGAGGAAAATACTTATCTGTTAGTGTTTTCCATTGCTTGGCACCAAACAAAGAATCCGCAACCAGCCCATAGAGCCATAAGCATTAGAAATAAGAGGAAGGCCCTTCTATTTTTTATTTTTTTTTTTTTTTTTATATTATTATTTTCCCTTGGAATTTGATCCCCATTCAATCTCCTGCAGCCACAATAGGGGATAGGGGGGATGATTGAATGCCATTAAGATGGTTTATGGACATGTGGTGTTTTGTGCCTAGTACCAAGCATTCATTCTCCTTGCCACCCATAAGCACTGGCAACATTTGTATTTTTAAATATGAACAGGGTTGTGTTAGACAGAGACCTGACTTGCAACAAATTTGATTTCTATCTTGTAGGCACATTTCAGTGGAAAAGAATAAATTTCTCTATATACGGCTTTTCCCAGAATCTTCAAGGTTGTCAAAGGAGCAACCTCCGATGGCATCATTCACAATTCAAATTCAGAGCTTGGGAGGAAGTCGTCGGACTTTAACATGTCCAGGTATGAGTAAACCTTACAATAGCATTTTCTGGTTTGCTCACATAATGTTATATAAATCTTGGGTTTTTGGCCAACTGATTGTTCTTTAGCAGCTCTAGTTTATTTTTCCACTGGTATCAATTTCAAACAGAGGAGTCAAAGATGTCTAACTTGGTTAGTAGGATGTCTTCTCCAATGAGTCAAGATTCAAAACTTAGCCTTCAGGGCTCTCCTGTCCCTGCGTAGCATCACCCCAAATGAGTAATTGATCTAGTCAATTAGTTCTCAAACTGTATTTAAATTTTATAATCAAACATATTGGTTATACTGAATATTGTTTTTTAAGGACTGAAGGAGATTGTGAGAATTTCTGTTTGTGCTTTTATTGGATCATATGGCTATTACTTTAATTTGTGGTTATTTTGCAGTCTGTACATAAAACTAAAAATAGTTCAAAAGGAATACCATAGGCTTTTTATGCTATCTCTTACAATGAAAAAGTTTCAAATACAGTGCAGATACCGTGAAACCAATAGAGGACATGGCCTTACAGTTTCAAGGTCTTAACAAGAATTGATAATGTTAATTTTAAGAGGTTGGATGGGTAGAGGGCATAGAATTTTTTAATGCTGAACATGTAACAGGGAACTATATTTTAATTTGTGTAAGTTGGACTGAATGAAAAATAGTTTGCATTGGTTGATGCTATATTGCACCCATGAAATTCTCCTGCTCTGATTTCATGTTTCATATTCAAGAGGGAAAGTATGGTTTTGATATTGACTTCTTATTTATTTTATTCTTTGGACCAATATAAAATGCATTTCTTCAAACCGATATCAATATTGCATTAAACAAACATCTGGTCACAAAAATAAGATTGAACTTCACAAATCTGAGACTGTAGATATGATTTTATATAAGGTAAGATGGAAGCAATCATCATGGGATTGGTAGTGTGTTATGGGGAAGTGATCCAAATTGCAAACACTGTGCTTATACAGACAACAGTGCAATGGTTGGTTGCTTCTATTACCCTTTGAAATTTTGGCTGATCTCATTCTGATTATAAGCAAATTGAGTTAGATTTTTTTCCTGCCTTCTCATGGATAAATTAAAGAGATGTCAAATTTTCGGATACAGGACCAACTACTTGGAATATGGTCTAGCAATAGTATGATATATTAGGCTCTTAACTGGCTGTCTATTCATTGTTGTGACAACTAGACTCAGGTATACTTGAATTGGTAACTTTATGCCTGATGACAAGAGGTATGGCTTGTTACAAGTCAATCATAATAAGTGTCTTAAGTAAATTCTGTACATACATAGGCTAAGACATAAGGGTAAAGTGCCCATTCCACATATTTCTGTTTCTAGATAATAACAGAGTAACCCAAAGCGGCCATTCAGGATGCCCTGTTCAAGTGGACATTTTAAGTCTTCAACCACGCTTGTTTGATGCTGTGACTATAAGATCATTAGCATCTGTATAGCCACAATCACCATGTCACTCGTGCCTAAAGATTGAGTACAAGTTGGATCAGATGGACTTCTTTTGAAAATATAAGCTCCAAGATGTTCATCATTTTTTAATACCAGGCTCTAGGAGTATATTGAAGAGCATTTGTGGGTTGCTAACTTGCTGGATATACACCTCTTCTAGGATACCATTCATCAATAGAACACTTCTCACATCCGTTTGACTAATCTATTATTTTTGTCAGAGTGGCAGACACAAAGCTTCTTGGAAATTGAATACCTTGTTTATGTGCAAATATTATAGTTATCAACCATGATTTATATTTGTCAAGAGCCCCTTCTACGTACTATTATATTCTGTAAATCCAATTGCAATATGTAGCCTTTTCTTCTGGTAATTCAAGTATCTTCTATGTTTAGCTAAAATATTATTTAAGCTAAACTTCCTTTGATACTGCTAATCTATTATTTTGTCAGAGTGGCAGACACAAAGCTTCCTGCAAATTGAATACCTTGTTTATGTGCAAATATTGTAGTTATCAACCTTGATTTATATTTGTCAATAGCCCCTTCTACCTAATATTATATTCTGTGAACCCAATTGCAATATGTAGCCTTTTCTTCTGGTAATTCAAGTATCTTCTATGTTGATCTTCACATTATCACAGTGTATTCAAGTATCTTCTATTCTGCAAACCCAATTGCAATATGTAGCCTTTTCTTCTGGTAATTCAAGTATCTTCTATGTTGATCTTCACATTATTGCATTGTATTATCTTGCATTGCTTTCACCCACTGTTGTTTTCCTGATGCTTTTCTAAACAATCTGATTCATGTTAAACTGCAACCATCAAAGCAGCATTACCTGTTGTAGAGACGGCTGTAGCTGTTGGTTTATCAATTGTTCCTGGCAGGGGCTAGTTTCTTTGATAATATTTGATAACTGATTTGTCCTATCTTTGACTTTTGGACTGTTTTTCTCGTACTTTGCATTATGCTTTGTGTTACTTTGGTCTTCTGTAGATCATGTTGCGACTTGCTGATTTGATTCTTTCTGCCTAAAGTCTTCACTAAAGATAAATCTCTACTGATTATCATATAGTCTGCTACAAAAATTTATTCCCTGCTTTTGTCTTCTGACTTGCATCACAACAGTTGCTTGTCTTCAATCACTTATCCTCTAGTTCAGTGCTGTTTTACTTTAGAGTTAAACTCATTTTAGTGAGTTGTAGTGCCACTATCTTTTACTGGCTCAATACAAATTGAATAGCTAGAAAGTAGTACACAATGTGACCATTAAACTAGTATTTGAGCCACATTCAGTAAATAGCATTGATTGTTTTTACTGCTTGTTTCAATGGTGTTTAGGCTTTAGTAGTAATTATTGCTTGTTACAACTATTGAGTGGATAAGTGACTGGTTTCCGGAAAGGTTTTTCACTTGTTGTAATGAAAGATTATGCTGCTTTTTGAGAAAACACAAAGCATTCCGATAAAGGAAAATTTATGGCAAGTTATTTCATCCACATTTTCAAGTTGATTCATACATTGGCATATTTACCAAACCCTGGGGGTATGTGCACCTTTTCTATATTTACTATATTTTCAAGTTATTACAATTTACACCCTGGTAGTAATTATTGCTTGTTACAAGTACAACTATTGGTTGGATAAGTGATTGGTTTCCAGAAAGGTTTTTCACTTGTTGTAATGAAAGATTATACTATTCTTTGAGAAAACTCAAAACACAAAGCATCCTGATAAAGGAAAATCTATGGCAAGTTATTACACCCACATTTTCAAGTTCATTGATACATTGGCATATTTACTAAACCCTGGTGGTATGTGCACCTTTTCTATATTTGTTTCAACCTCATTTCAGCAAGAATTGTTTTATCAATATGAGTTGATTCATAATATATATATTGACATATTTGCCCAACCGTGGGGTGGTATAATTTTTCTGTAGATGGTTCAGACCAGATTTTTGTGCATATGTCGATCATCATAAACCAGAGAACCCAATCTTGGGTGGCTCTTGAGTATTGTGTATGTTAAGATCTAGGAGGAAACATTGGTTCATGTTTGTCACATGCGTGGTCCCCCTAGATGATAATTAAGGCCCTTGTATGACATTGACACAGACACCTCTATGATAGAGCTGTACTAGTCATTCCATGTCCTTGGCACAGATAAAATGATGTCTTACATTTGGGGATTGTACACACTTTATTTTCTATTTTATGCATGCTTACTCTTACATTTGGGCCTTGTAGGCACTCTACTCTCCATTTTATGCTTGATTAGATACTCTGCCTTTCCATAACATGTTTGGTAGTTGACCTTGCAAGAGCATAAATGGCAATTCCACTAAAGAATATTCAATATTTCAAATTATTCTGAAATCCTAAAAGATTTATGAAGGAGAAATACCTAGTAACCATGCAAGCAAAGAGTTTTGGTATAATTCCTCAGAGATTTTAGATTATCAATTTTTTGAATTTAATACAGGACAATTTATTGTTGTAATCAGCCTTAAATCTGAATCCATATCTAAACCACATGCCTAAACTTGTCAATCTAATTTGGACTAAAGATCAAGAGTAATGTTTTAGAAGGACGTTGATTGAAGGCATGGACGAAAAGACAACTTCGGCCAGATGTTTTTCCATAAGAAACGTAAAAAGTTAATTGGTTTATCTGAAAGAGACCTACAAAACTAAGATCCCAAGCATAGCAATAGGAGGGTCACTTACCTAACTAATGGGCTTTGCTCAAGGATTGAATAATTATTAGAGGAAATTATAAATCTTTTTTTGTGTGCTTCAATTATTTTGGCTTGATTTAAGTTGCCGGTTCTGGTACAGGATCGGGTATGGGTATGCCGGTATGGCAAAAAAAAATCTTGGGTACGGTACGTTTGGGTACAGCTGTATAATATATATACATATATTAATATATTGCAAAACATAAAAGAAAATTGTTATGGTTAGGATATATTGCAAAACATAAAAGAAAATTGTTCTGGGTAGGATATTTTGCAAAATCTTAAGTAGTCATTAGATCAATAGTTTAGTTCTCAATTTAAGTTAGTTTTGAGAATTTTATCATTTGAATGTTCCATAGTTTAAATGAAAAAGGGCATGAGCATTTGCTAGCTCATAGATTCGTTGGAGCTGTTAAAGGGATTAGCTTTGCTCCTCAATACTATAGATAGGCATCAACTCACTTCCTACTACTATACATAGGGCGAACAATCAATTGTTTATTTCTTTTCAAATTCCATTATATTTGGAGGTAGTTTTGGAAGCAAACTGTTGCATTCATACATCTAAGAAAACATGGTGAACATCCATTAATATTTTCATCCATTTGTATCATCCTACAAAATGAAGAAAGTTTTGATTATGCTATACAAAAATGAGGAGGACAAACGTAGTCATATGGCCATCAAAGGCAGATTCAAATTACAAAAAATTGAGGGGAATAAAATTCTTTAAATAATTACCAACCACTATACTACCAAGTGTTCTTTATCATTCAAGCAAACTGAAACAAAACTATGAGGAGCTTTATTGCATTTTCTATTTGTGATCATCCATGTATGATCCATGCTAAGGCATTGAATTATCATTGTTAGGGCTTAGTTTTCCATGAATTATCAGTCCCTACAGCTAGTCGTGCTATTTAGAATTTGATTTATATGGAGCACCTGGGAGCGCCCAGGGAGCACCCCAGGTTCCGCATACCCAAAGGGAACCCGGGGTGTCCAGGGCACTCCCAAACTGGGACGCTCCCGGAGCGGGCTCCCAATAGGAGAACCCGGTAACATAGGTTAAAACTGATGTTGTTTTTATTGCAAGGAGTCAATGCTTAAGTGAAGGGAGGGCTATAAATATGTTTGAGCAATCCTTTTTTGTTTTTGGTCATCTAGGCCATGGTGTTTTTGGTGTTTTGATCATTATCGTTGATGGAATGGTTTACTTGTCACACTACAGTAAAAAATGTGTGAAAATTTTTTGGGGGCAATTTTTTAAATGTTTTCTGTTACCTAGGTCTTGACTGCACTAAATGAAAATTTAGCTAAAGCACTTGAAGGCAATTAGAATTGTCCCTTTTGGTATATTTATTATTGCCGTTGATGCAACGGCCTACTGATTACAATATAATAAGATTGGTGAAGGTAGAGTAAAATATGGTTCAAAACTTCAAAATGAACCTTCCCACACTTTTACTAGTTGTGATAGACACCAGGAAACTCGCAGGGCAATTGACGAGCACAATTTTGAGCGTCAGATTTGATAACTGTTACATTGCAAATATGGTTCTGAAAGAACTATGTAGAAGTGCTTTTTTTAAAAGCCTCACAAAAAAAATTATGCATTTTGGCTTGAATGAAAGTGTGCACCCAAATATGGGTGCTTTAGAGAAACAGGGCAGGAATCATATAATACAGTCCATTACCATTTAATGTAGTCCTTGGGTTCTGTGCTGATTATGGGTGATGAATAAATGAAATGGGAGTAGATGGGACAAAATAAATGCAGATAGCTATAAGTAAACAATGACTTCTTGTTGAAGGGGTATATTGTTTTCTAATATAAATTTTTAAAATAATAAAATGGGCTATAATGCACTTCTTGATGGTTGCATACAACAGAAGTTTTTAAGAGACAATTAGGATAGATCGTCAATGCTGGTTTTGCCGTGATCAAAGAAAATGAATTATCATGAGAACCTTTTTGAGAACAAGTAACTATTCAGGTCATTTATTGTGGTGAGATTTTTCCCATCTCAATCATTTCAATGTGGTTTGTAGATTATCCAAGAAAAGTGATTTCTTTTGGCAAGCATTTGGTTTGCGTTTTCTATGACTCACTTATTAATTTGGTTGGGGGCAAGTTGTGTCTAATCCATACATAATGTTACATAAACAAAGAAAAGCTGAAATCAACCCATGTTTCTCATTATTGTTGTTTTTTCAAGGCTATGTCTCTCCCATTTTAGTCCTCTGGTCATTTGTGTCCCTAAGAAATTCATAATAGCCAACTAACACAGGATAGGCCAGACTTAGTCACACAGTTTAATGCAATTGTGATTTATATACTGCTATGACGAAAATCTTTCATCTCCTACACCTAAGTTTTACAAGCATACATTGTCTTCATTTCCACACATGATGCTGGTTGCATCATCCTTAATCCTTATGATGGTTCAAAACTGTTTTCACATGGTGTTAGTATCATGACAATAATAATAACAGCTTCTGGAGATGTGCTAGAATGAAACAGTAATTACTCAATGTCTTGGCACTGAACAATAAGATCCATAATCAGGAACCATACGTGTAGTGAAGATGAACACTACTTTGTTGGGCCCCTCAGAGAGATACATTTACCATCATCAGTAGAAAGCAGGAATATAACTTTGGGATCCTTACAGAGATAACAAGTATTGTGACGCTTGAGTTATGAATAAGCGTTACTCTGCTCTTATTATTGTTCTTGTCTGTCTCCTAGGTGCATAATTACCCTGAAGTAGAGCCATGCTGGTAAAGCCTAATGATACTGGCATAATGTGATGATTGTTGTTTTTCTCAATCACAACAATATCTACTATTTCAAGGCTATATTTAATTTGTATAATTTTATAACCTATATAACTTATATGAATATGTTTAACACTGCTTCTTTTTTGGTTTATGTTTACATTCTAAATGTCCTTCAAAATCAGATGACACTGGAAGTGTCTGTACAACCTTGACCTGTTTCAGGTAAATGCAAGGTCAATGCAACAAGCTAGAAGTTCTTCGTTCATGATAAGAACAAAACATTTTCTTTTTGTTTGTATGTGTCCTCTTTTGTAATTGTTACCGTCATTTAGTATTTGGCATTGAAGAAGAATAGAAAACATTGCTAGAGAACAATTTTTTGTGAAAAAGGAAATTAAATCTTATTATTTATTTGAAAGTTTCTTTAAACCTGAGATAGCTAGAATAATGGAATATAGAGAGCAACTTGAACAAAATTGCTGCATAGCTTATTTGGTTCATCTTTATTATTACTGATTATTATTAGATGTCATTATTTGGTTCAATTATAATTTCCTTACCAATCTGGTGTTGGTTCTTATAAAGTGTGCCCTTTTTTTGTCTTTGGTATAGAAATCACTAACAAGATACTCAAGAGTGGCGAAGATTTTGTTTGGCCAGTTGAATTGTCATTCAATGGAAAATTTATTATTGATGTAGAGTTCATGGATTTGAAAGTTGCGTGTCCAAATGTAAGAGCTCAACTTATCACTTGCTTCATCTTCTTCCACATTTTGTATTTTCAACAATAATAAAAAATAAAATATATTTGCATATAGAGATATTTCCAGAGAGAGTTGCCACTTCGTTTGGGTTTCCCTTGTCATTTGTGTTTTCCTGGTTTTCAGACTGTATTCTCATTTTGGCATTATAATGGCATCCTGTTATAAACTTTTAGATTTTTTGTGCAGGGTGGCGAGCCTCATTCAATTTGGTCTAGTGAGGAAATAATTCGGGGCCGGTCAGAACAAAGTGCATTGAAGTCTTTAGGTCGCATGTTAGGTGATGGATTGCATGCAGACGTTACTATAAATGCTTTTGATGGAAGTGTTGGAGCTCATCGTGCTATCCTTGCTGCTAGATCACCTGTTTTTGAAAGCATGTTTGCTCATGACTTGAAGGAAAAGGAATCTTCAATAATCGACATTGAAGACATGTCCATTGATGTATGCAAAGCTGTTTTGAGCTATATTTATGGATGCCTTGAACCTGATGAGTTTCAAGAACACAGGTTGGCTTTGCTTCGAGCAGCAGATAAGTATGATATGGGTGATCTAAAGGATGCTTGTGAAGAAAGCCTTGTGGATGACATTAATTGTAGAAATGTACTTGAAAGGCTACAAAATGCTTCCTTGTATCATCTGCCTAGACTTAAGAGGGATTGCCTGAAGTATCTTGTAGAATTTGGTAAAATATTTGATATTCGTGAAGAATTACTATTGTTTCTACGATGTGCAGATAGGGATCTTGTTAGTGAAATTTTTCAGGAGTTACTAAATGCTTTGAAGGGTTAAGGATGCAACTCATATTATCACACTGGTAATTTATACAGAGATAAAATGGTCATTGTATTATATTAGTCATCAAGGAGTTCAATTCTTATATTTGATCTGACTTGATTCGCTCAATGAACACAGATGTCAATGTAAATACGAAAGCTCTCTACCCAATGTAAACTAATTAAATCCGATTGGATCTGCTTATAAATTCAACTCTCGAAGGTGTTATGTTGCCTAAATGTTGTCTTGTTCTTGGCATTGAGTATGAGATTCATGGAGGTTTTCCAAAAGAAAAATTAGATTATTCCAAGCCAGTATTTTTACTCTTGAACTTGAAACTTGGAACTAGTACCATACAAAATTGATACTTGACCTTAATTTTAACCAAAAAATGGTCTACTCTAGCTTTACCTTGTAACATATAACTTCGTTTATCATCTCTAATAATGTCTATGGAACCACCAGCTGGCTATAAGAGGTTCAAGGTTGTTGACTTGACCCCTACTATATAGGTCTACTTGTTCACAGGTTTTTATGTTTTATTTATCATTGCTTCTTGGTGAGACTGTCGATCTAAAGTTTTCATGGATCTCTGGGTTACTTGTAATCTATTATTTGTGGTAAGATTGCCTTCTCCGTCTATTGTTCTAGTCTTCTCCATCTATTGGTCTATGTTCAATAAATTCCCTACTTCCAAGTAAAATGAGGAGATTGTTTTTGTATCTAAGAAAAACTGTCAGAAAAAAGTGTTAAATCCGAATGTGAGGAAGTTAAGGGGAGTGAACATTATGGGGCAAGGTGAAAAGCAGTTGAGAGCAGAATGAAGCGAGGTGAACTCTCCCTTTGTTTCCTGGAAAAGGAATCGTCCGTCTATCAATGAACTTATCATTGAAAATTATGGACAAGGCTAAACAAGTTAACTTTGTTTTGCATGTAAAGGTAATTGTGTTATAGCAATTAATTGAAACATTTCACTTTTTAAAACTAGCCTTTTCATATCAGTGTATATTTTTGTCCCAAAAATAAGTGAAAAGCGTAGTTTATTCATTCATGAAACAACAAACAAAAAAATTCACAATCTCAGTGTTGCAGCCTTCCAAAAGCTGCTGAGGTGAAAAAACAGATTTTTGATAAACCGAAGTAGCTCAATTCGGGATGACACTTTCCTAAAAGCTATCATCATTAAGCTTGTCTAAGAAAGAGCTTCAAAAAGGAAAATACAATACAATCTGTCAAGATGATCCATGGTTTAAGAAAGGGTTCACAGGGGCATACACCTTGCAAAACAAAACTGAAACATAACGAAAACGGAAAAACAAAAGATTAATCACAGTTAGTCTTAGAGGTTTGAAACCACCGATACGACCTGACATTTATATCTCGACCATAGGCTTCTGCCTCACACCCACAGTAATCCAGAGGCTTTCGTTAGGAACCTATGCTTAATGAAGGGATTCAAGGCATAGACAGAGATTGTGGAGCGTTTGCTCATCATGCAAACCACGACTGGATGTCATGGTGTAAAGAAAATAAAATGCTCTACACGGGTTATTTACGTTAGTTAAGTAAATACATAAATAAAAGTATAAAATAATTTAGATGATAGAGCTAGGACTGATCATAGAAATAACAATTAAATTAATTAAAATTAAATATAGAAATTAAATTAAATTCAATAGAATACTTAGTAGTACTTTGAGGAATTAGGCATTAGGCATTCCAAGCGTGTATAGAGCAGTTGTTCACAGGTTATACGAGAAGGTTAGTGCCAAAATTAGAACAAGTGAAGGTATGTCAGAGTGTTTTGGTAGCGACATTGGGGTTAAACAGGGCTGTCCATTATCCCCCATGCTTTTTGGGCTATACATTGATAAGTTGGAAGCTTGGTTAAGCAAGTCGGGTGGGGATGGTATCCAATTGGCAGATTATGTGGTGAAACTACTTTTATATGCTGATGATCTTATACTAATTTCTAAAACAACTCATGGGTTAAGGGAACATTTGAAAGCTCTAGAACTCTTTTGTCAAGAGGTTGGGATGCAAGTGAATATCTCCAAAACCAAAATCATGATTTTCTCTTTGGATAAAAAATATAAGCATAATATCTTTCTTTTTGAAGGCAGCCCACTTGAAATAGTGAAAGAATACAAATATCTTGAGATTGACTTTCATTATAAGCTTAGTTGGGAGACTTGTCGTACGAAAAAGATACAAAGAGGTTGGAAGGCCTTTTACCTTCTTCAAAACAGATGTAGAAAAGTCGAGCTTTGGGATTGGAAAACCAAGAAGACCCTTTTTGGTTTGCTAGTTTCTCTAGTTGTATTTTATGGGTGTGAGGTGTGGGGAAGTAGTATGTCTAAATGCAATTGGAGACAACTAGAAAGAATCCAGAAACATCTAATAACAAGCAATCTCAAAGTTAAAACCACTGTCCCATATGAAATTCTTTTAGTTGAAACGGGGACTTTTCCGTTGGAAGCTTCGGCGTTAACACGGTTGATAAGCTATTTAAAGA
This sequence comes from Sequoiadendron giganteum, assembly GCA_007115665.2. NCBI lineage: Eukaryota > Viridiplantae > Streptophyta > Pinopsida > Cupressales > Cupressaceae > Sequoiadendron > Sequoiadendron giganteum. Next base: position 649,497,603 of record CM021106.1, on the reverse strand, counting down.
AGGTTGAAAACATGGATAACCACCGTTGGCCTAAAGTATGTGAATGAAAAATTTAGAACTCCCATGTGGAAAAATCAGATTGGGAGAAAAAAAACATACTACATCAAAGAGTTTAACCCGACGAAAAATCACGGTGAAAAAACTTATCTAGGTGTAGCTATTAAAAGGAAGGCAAGAATATTAATGGCACAATTGAGAACTGGATCGCATCACCTTAAGTGTAAAACCAGCAGGTGGAAGATACCCAAGGAAACTTGGGAAGAAAGAATTTGTATTTTTTGCAACAAAGGGGTTGTGGAAACAAAATGACACTTCATCATGAAATGTATGAGGATATCCGTACTCAACATGGTAATAGTTTGAAAGTGGACAATATGCATCAGCTATTTGTGGAAGATAAGATTAATCAAACAGCATCTTTTTATTTTCTTACAAAAATAAATCTATGTACAATAAATTTCTATATGATTTAAATTAACGAATAAACAAAGTCTTTTAAAAATAATAATCAAGCCTACAAATCAACACGTGCTAGGTCGGTAGAGAATTTTTATATATTTTTTTAAATCGAGGATCGAGTAGTTTTGTACAGGGTTGAAAGGTTTTATAAGTTACCGAAACTTTGTAATCAACATGAGAAACCAATCAGTTCTAACATCAAATCCTGGAAAACGAAATACGACCTTAGAAAATGATTAAGAGAAGTTTTCCGTATGTGAATGCCTTGTAGATATTCCTCGGCATCTGCCGTATGATGCACGCAATTGCCGATCTTTAGTGAAAGGCGTGGATCCAACCTTTGTTATAGGCGCAGATACAGATCCAGCAGGCTTTTATGCAGGCCGCGATACCAGCAGAAATTTATCCTTTGCCGTAACACAAATGCTTGTTGTTTTCTTTATACTTATGCGCAGCCCCAGTAACGGCACCGGAAAGTAATAGAAGCGCCAAAGTACTCAAAGTTGCAGCGTAAAGAGCAGGATATGCAATTTAGCTATTAAAGGAAAAACAAGATTGTTAATTGCAAGGATTGGATTACATCATCTTAGGTGTGAGATCAATAGATGGACTATATCCAAAGAAGTTTGGGAAGAGAGAACTTACATATTTTGCATTATGGGGATGGTGGAGATGGAATGACACTTTATCATAGAGTATACAACATATGAGGAATCCGTATTGAGTATGAAAACAACTTGAAAGTTGGTAGCCTACACAAGTTATTTGAGGAAGCAAGGATTAGCAAAACTACTAACTTCTTGGTCACGATCCATAATAGGAGATCGGACATCGAAAGGAGTTTGAAGATAACTTAGGGTTGTGGTTCTTGGTCCCTTAGACTACTTGGTCTTGTGGACATTAAAATCTTTCATTCACTCATTTTACCATTTTGTTTTTTCCACATAATGTATAGTGGAGTCCTATAGTGTGATGTTTGAATATTTGAGACTTAAATCTAAGTTATTTTCCATATTGTGTATTTATGGTCATTAAATATATATGTCTATTTATTATATATGGTTTAAAAAGTTTAAATAATATTTATTCTAAATAAATATGCTATTGTATTGAGTAGCTTCATTATTTATGTAGTAGAGTTGGTTGATGCATGTGTTAATAAGATGTAGGTTATGGATGTTTTAAATGATGGGATGATTATGAATGTGTATTTAATGACCATATATATGTATTTTAAAACATTCAATATGATAATACATTTGTCTTTAATGCTCTAAGTGACATCATGACCATGTACGTGTATTTAATGGTCATATGTACATTAAAAATATTCTTAATATTTTTGAAGTGACAATATGACCATACCTGTGCATTTAGTGGTTGTAGGTTCATTTTGTATAAAAAATAATCGTTGCTTAAGGTTCAAATCCTATTAGATCTTCTTAATTCCATATATGCACTTGATGAAGGTTTTAAAGGCAATTTTAACTTGGATATTACATTTATTAGATGATATATTTTGTAATTAAAGTTATTTGTAAATTTATTGCCGGGGTGTTCTATTGGTTGAATTTGACATCTAATTTCTTTTTTTTAAATACATGTATTTAATGTTTGTACTCAAATTTATTCATATTATATATGATGGAGCTTCCAAAGACACGTGTAACATTAGGTAGATAAATTGTGACAAAGTCAAAGAGGAGGCTAGAGGACAATGGAGGTTCAAAGATTTTCTCATTTTGAATTAGTTGCTTCAAAATCGTTGACTATTGAGAATTGCTACCACAATTTGCATCCCCTTTTGGATCGAGGAGGGGTTTAGTGATTCTTGGTAGTACTTGTGGATAGTGTGTTTATCCCTAACCATTGAAAGATGCATGGTTAGTGTGCGGTCCTTGTCTACATTTATTGGTTTTGTTCTTGTTATACACTTCAAGAGGTTTTTTTTCCTTCGACATTAGAAGAGGGATTTAAAACACTCTCAAAGGAGATTTTTCTCTCATTGTGCATGGACGTTGGGATTTGTTCTCTAATGTGGTATGAAGGATTTGCAAATTTATATATGGATAAGTCATCTTGATTCACATGTAGTGTAGAATACTTGTAATAAGGTCTATCATGATTCATAGGTATTTTTCATAGTTAAGGCATTCACTAATGCAATCACTTAGTGTGTTTTGGAAGAGTTAGGAGATTTGAGAGAACCACTTTATTAAATTTCCTTGCAGAGTTTATATTCATGCCTAGTGCAATGTTCCTTCCTATGTTTGGATTGATGTAATAAAAGGGAAGGGGGGTACTAGGTAAGGGAGTGATGTCGAGAGTTGATATTACTTTTCTATATAGCAAGGTAATAAATAAATAAACACATTAGCAATGTTAGTTAACCAAGTGTTGATAGTAATCAATGTTTCTAATTATATAGGTAAAACAAGTTTGGAAGGGGCCCTAGAACCCTTTACAATAAACATTGGCTAATGCAAAAGCTAAACAATAATGAAACCGTAGCCAAGTTGTCCCACAAAGATAGTAACCCCACAAAACAACTAAACCACAACCGTTCAAAGGAAAAATGGGCTAAACAACACTTGGACCCTTCCTGGCAACACACACACCCAAAATGTGTCTATTTAAAACATAAACACATTTAGGAATACCTTTCTTCCTTCTTTGGAGAATCGTCCAAAACACATCATTTTCCAAATCATCAATTTGAGTGGAAAGGAGAAGAGAATCCTCTACTATGGCCTCAACTTGCACCACATTTTGCAAAGAAGAAGAGTGTATAATGGAAGAAGACAAACATTTCATAGAATTCAAAGGCTTGGAAGGAACAACACCAACACACTCATCGAAAGAACTAGATTTAATAGAAGGAACGACTAAGACAAAACTAGGAAAAGGCATTCCATCAAAGATAAGAATGTGTTGACTCAACACCAACTAAACAAGGAAGCACCCTCATAATATTCTAATAACAATCTAGAGGGACCTTAGGAACCCCAAAATCCTCAAAGTCAAAAACATCACCAATAATTAAGTTTTTAGGATGGGCATGCCATCACCGAGTAGCTAAATCCACTAACCTATGATAAAAGTGGGATCAATAAAAAGCAAGGTGTCAAGTAGAAAAACATTGTTTTCAATAGAAGGGAGCACCCTCTTATTGAGCATCTGAGTATAAGGTCTATCCTCCACCATAAACACAATTTCCCCAAAAAGAGCCTTAGAAATGTCGATGTCAACTAAAATACGAGCATAGATGGTGTGACCAAAATTTGAAGAAGCAAAATCATTACTAAAAAAATAGCCAATCACATTACCAATATCTTCAAGGCAAGAAATTCCCAAAAAAATGGAGAGGGAGATTAGGCATTCTAACCCAAACTTGCACAACATTGAGAGGTTCAAAAAGAGGGTTGAAAGGGAACCAAGGCTTGAGCGAAAGGGAATGTTGACCCCACATCCATAGTCTACCATCCAAAACCACTTTCTTATTCACAATAGATTAAAGATTTGTAATGGAAAAATCCCTAACACTAGGATAGAGATTGATTTTGTCCTCCATGAGAGGCCTCCAAGAATCCAACACCCATTGATTCAAGTTAGGAAGAGAGGGCTATAATCGATTGAATTTATTGATTAAGCCAATACAAGCAAAATTATTTGCATCTTCAATCACATCTTGTCCATATAATTCTAAACTAGGTAGAGGCATCTAAAAACTTTTAGATTCAAAACCAATTCGGGGCCACTAGCAAATGACACTTGAGATGTAAGCACCTTCTCACAAACCAAGGGAAGACATTTTAGTGAAAGATGAGGAAATTGATTTGTGGGGGACCACCTCTATAGAAGGAGAAATAGAAGCCACATCAAGAGTTTTGTTAAGACCCAACAAACTATCTAAGATCACAACAATAAAAACTCCAATTAGAACGCGAGAACATGAACTAACACCAAAGCCCCATAGACACTATGACAAAAGGAGGAGAATACTTGAAAAAAATTGGAAGGATTGCTTCAAACAATTTTTTTCATAATATACCTCTTCAAATGTGTCTTTTAATCTCAAAAGAGGGTGCACCATTTAGGGTTGAACCCCTATAAGAAATTAATTTATTTAAACCCATACAAGAATGGGTGCCCCATTAGAGTGGTTGGCCCAACATGAAAATAATTTAATTTAATTCTTAGCAACACAATGAGGGCACTAAATTGAGAGGAAGTCCACCGGTATAATTAAGATTAATTTTGTTTGTTATTGTTTCTATGTAAGGATAAGGACTACCCTTAAAATTTCACCATGATATGTCTTGACTTGCCATCACTTTTGACAAATCAATGACAATAATCCTAACAATCTCCCCCTTTGTCATTGATAACAACCCTGTAAGGAAATAATCTATGAATGCAACAGGTACATACTTCTCTCCCTGACTAAAACTCCCCCTTACTCTACTTCTCCCCTTTGACATCAATGGCAAAGGATTTTCAGGGCTGAAAGATGAGGCAATGAATAGCTCCCCATAAACACATGCTTTTTCTCAAGAAATTAGTAACTAGATGAGAGTGATATCACTCCCAATTTTCACTTGAGGTACTGAAAAGTCTCTTTAGGAAGGGACTTTGTGAAAATGTTTGCAATATGTTCTTGTGTAGTAATATACTCCAACTTCACATGTTGATCGACCACCTATTCTCTTAAGAAATGATATTTGATTTGAATGTGCTTCGCTTTTGAGTGCATAATAGGATTCTTCAAGATGTTTTTGATAAGGTAAGCAACATTTTCAGGGTGCTATACCCTTTACATAGAGAGCCCAAAGGGCCAAAAGGAAACTTTGTTCAAACCAAGAATGAACTAGGAAAGAGGACATACCTCACACAAAAAAAACTGATAGACAGTTGTCAAACAATAGCCTAGGACTGAAAAATCCCATTCCCATGGGGGACCAAATCAACTCCCAAAACTCAAGGCTGTGAAGTAGCAGCAGAACGAGGGAGTCCCTTCTTTTTTCGTAGCACAATCAACCAAGAAAGCTTGAAATCATCCCCCGAGCGAGGAGAAAGAAGCGGATCCACAATAGCCACCAAGGGTGAAGATCCATCACGTCAGGGAGACGACTAAGCAAGAGAGGAGAAAAGATCGATCGAAGGACCAGTTGAGGCATCCAACAAAGTTCGAGTAGGCTCTAACATAACAGTGTCAACAGAATGAGCCAACATAGGCTCCTTAGAAGGGATAGTCAGAAGAGGAGTCAAGCAAGACACAGGCTCACAAGAAGACTCAATAGGGTCAACCTCCACAAAAGAAACCTCCAAAGGAGGAGAACCCACCGTGAGATGATCCGGGAGAGCATCCTTCCACCAAGTAGTAGCGCCCTTGCGGTGGGAAAGTAGGCAACCAGAGGCCAAATGATCCACAAAGAATCATCTCCTACACCGAAAATGGAGACCCTCATAGTCCAAGAGCTTCTTCCAAGGTCTTTCGACCACCATCAAGACTACATCAAAATGGAGGGGTTTGGAGATGTCCAAATCAACTAAAATACGAGCTACCGTAGTGTGTGTTGATGGTGGTTTTATGCACTTCTCAACACAGGTAATGCATAGGTGCATCACCTCTCTTGAAAGACAATTTTCCACAATCAAATTGCAGAACACTATCCCAAGGTCTCTCGAATGTCAGGTCTTGACGATGCTTGGGATAAATCAGCTGTTTGATGTGATATTTCTGGAATCACAAGGCGGTCTTACGTGGTCAAAGCTGTAGGAGAATTGGGTCGATGAATGGAGTTTCGTGGATATGGAATTGCTGCACCTTGCTACAGGTTCAAGCAGCAGTCTTAGATTCCATTGCTTCGTCAGATTTGGCTTGACAATGTATAATGAACCTTAACATAAGTTGTTTCTAAAAAAAAGGAAAAGGGGCGAGGAAGAAGGATGGTTCGTGGACCTGCAACTACCGATGAACAGTGATCATGGAGGTTCCTGCTATGGACAATTTCTTTAAATAGAATTTCACTTAATCTGAATTCTCACAATATCATGAAATCTATGCTATCTTCTAAGGACTGTAGATATTCATCATTCATTCGCCATGGAAATGTGAATAAAGATAACATTTAATGAGTAGCAATGAAATTAAAGTCCAGGCTAACTTTACACAGTCATCTACCCGCAGCAAATGACCAAAAGTATGGACAAGGAAAGCATACACACAACAGTAATCTTCAAAACCAGAGACAACACACTAAACCTACCAAAGCTAATCTAAGAAGACTAAAACAACAAAGTAACTTGAAGCAAAGTTCTAACTAAATGGAGAAGAATCATGAAACATGTGCAGAAACCCAAAAATACACAAGAAAATAATTGTATTTTCTGTTATAATTTATGCAGCATGCCTTTACAACAACTCAACTCTCTTAAAATGAGAGGAGGAGAGCCCTATTTATAGCTTCCAAAAAATAAAATGAGTGGCCAAGATTCGATTCTATTGTGTGGCCAAGATTCACTTTACAATAGGGTTTCACCTACCCCCAAATATGTTACATTTATAACTTCATTTTCGTATTTTCCCTATTTTATCCTCTAGTGACAGCATTGTAGCAATTTTGTCCTTTAGCTATTTGCCCTTTGCTGTAGCTATTCTATGAGGAATTCTTCATTGATGACAGGGTTGCCTTCACGCCTTTTCAACACTGCATACTCTACGAAGTTCAAGATCAGCGGTTGGAGCTTATCCATCTCCATGATGTCTGACCGCAGCACTTGGTAGCTCCATTCTTGGGAATTGCTGACGATTTTCTTCCAGTCCTCTTCATACTTGATTGCATTATCCCTGAAAAGCTTTGACTGCGCGAAGGCACGGGCTGCAAAACTCATGAAGTCAGTGGTGACTTCAACTGACATCCCATCTTCCATGGTTTTTAAGAAGTGGGGCTTTATGTTCTCAGGATTGATCTCGACTGCGGGTGGCTCATACCCCGTCATCAATTTGATGTACCAAGAGCATTCTTCCCTGGAATCCCTTGCCCATTCGAATACTTCTCCCCCTGACTAAAACTCTCCCTTACTCTACTTCTCCCCTTTGATATCAATGGAAAAGGATTTTCAGGGCTGAAAGATGAGGCAATGAATAGCTCCCCATGAACACATGCTTTTTCTCAAGAAATTAGTAACTAGATGAGAGTGATATCACTCCCAATTTTCACCTGAGGTACTGAAAAGTCTCTTTAGGAAGGGACTTTGTGAAAATGTTTGCAATATGTTCTTGTGTAGTAATATACTCCAACTTCACATGTTGATCGGTCACCTATTCTCTTAAGAAATGATATTTGATTTGAATGTGTTTCGCTTTTGAGTGCATAATAGGATTCTTCAAGATGTTTTTGATAAGGTAAGAAACATTTTCAGGGTGTTATACCCTTTACACAGAGAGCCCAAAGGGCCAAAAGGAAACTTTGTTCAAACCAAGAATGAATTAGGAAAGAGGATAGACCTCACACAGAAACAACTGATAGACAGTTGTCAAACAATAGCCTAGGACTGAAAAATACTATTCCCAGGGGGGGCCAAATTGACTCCCAAAACTCGAGGCTGTGAAGTAGCAGCAGAATGAGGGATTCCCTTCTTTTTTTGTAGCATAATCGACCAAGAAAGCTAGAAATCATCCCCCGAGCGAGGAGAAAGAAGCGGATCCACAATAGCCACCAAGGGTGAAGATCCATCATGTCAGGGAGACGACTAAGCAGGAGAGGAGACAAGATCGATCGACGGACCAGTTGAGGCATTCAACAAAGTTCGAGTAGGCTCTAACATAACAGTGTCAACAGAACGAGCCAACATAGGCTCCTCAGAAGGGATAGTCAGAAGAGGAGTCGGGCAAGACACAGGCTCATGAGAAGACTCAATAGGGTCAACCTCCCCAGAAGAAACCTCCAAAGGAGGAGAACCCACCGTGAGATGATCTGGGAGAGCATCCTTCCACCAAGTAGCAGCGCCCTTGCGGTGGGAAAGCAGGTAACCAAAGGCCAAATGACCCACAAAGAAGCATCTCCTACACCGAAAATGGAGACCCTCATAGTCCAAGAGCTTCTTCCAAGGTCTTTCGACCACCATGAAGACTACATCAAAATGGAGGGGTTTGGAGATGTCCAAATCAACTAAAATACAAGCTACCATAGTGTGTGTTGATGGTGGTTTTATGCACTTCTCAACACAGGTAATGCGTAGGTGCATCACCTCTCTTGAAAGACAATCTTCCACAATCAAATTGCATAACACTATCCCAAGGTCTCTCGGACGTCAAGTCTTGATGATGCTTGGGATAAATCAGTCGTTTGATGTGATTTTGTTGGAATCACAAGGCAGTCTTACGTGGTCAAAGCTGTAGGAGAATTGGGTCGATGAATGGAGTTTCGTGGATATGGAATTGCTACACCTTGCTGCAGGTTCAAGCAACAGTCTTAGACTCCATTGCTTCGTCAGATTTGGCTTTACAATGTCTAATGAACCTTAACATAAGTTGTTTCTGAAAAAAAGGAAAAGGGCCGAGGAAGAAGGATGGTTCCTAGACCTGCAACTACCGATGAATAATGATCATGGAGGCTCCTGTTGTGGACAGTTTCCTTAAATAAAATTTCACTTAATTTGAATTCTCACAATATCATGAAATCTATGCTATCTTCTAAGGACTGCAGATATTCATCATTCATTCGCCATGGAAATGTGAATAAAGATAAAGTTTAATGAGTAGCAATGAAATTAAAGTTCAGGCTAACTTTACACAGTCATCTACCCGCAACAAATGACCAAAAGTATGGACAAGGAAAGCATACACACAACAATAATCTTCAAAAGCATAGACAACATACTAAACCTACCAAAGCTAATCTAAGAAGACTAAAACAACAAAGTATCTTGAAGCAAAGTTCTAACTAAATGGAGAAGAATCATGAAACATGTGGAGAAACCCAGAAATACACCAGAAAATAACTGTACTTTCTATTATAATTTCTGCAGCATGCCTTTACAACAACTCAACTCTCTTAAAATGAGAGGAGGAGGGCCCTATTTATGGCTTCCAAAAAACAAAATGAGTGACCAAGATTCGATTCTATTGTGTGGCCAGGATTCATTTTACAATAGGGTTTCACCTACCCTCAAATATGTTACATTTATAACTTCATTTTCTTCTTTTCCCTATTTTATCCTCTAGTGACAACACTGTAGCAATTTCGTCCTTTAGCTATTTTCCATTTGTTGTAGCTATTCTCTGAGGAATTCTTCGTTGATGATAGGGTTGCCTTCATGCCTTTTCAACGCTGCATACTCTACGAAGTTCAGGATCAACGGTTGGAGCATATCCATCTCCATGATGTCTGACCGCAGCACTTGGTAGCTCCATTCCTGGGAATTGCTGGCGATTTTCTTCCAGTCCTCTTCATACTTGGCTGCATTATCCCTAAAAATCTTTGACTGCGTGAAGGCACAGGCTGCAAAACTCATGAAGTCACTGGTGACTTCAACTGACATCCCATCTTCCATGGTTTTTAAGAAGTGGGGCTTTATGTTCTCAGGATTGATCTCGACTGCGGGCGGCTCATACCCCGTCATCAATTTGATGTACCGAGAGCATTCTTCCCTAGAATCCCTTTCCCATTCAATATCCGGTGCTATCCGCTCAATGATTTGCTCCAGCCTTTTTTCTTCTGTGATTGAAATCTCGCTTCGTACTTCATCGGGAACTCTTCACAGATTTGCCTCGTGCCCTCAAGGGTCCTTTGTACTTCAAGGAACCTATTTGTTGTTCAAACAGCCAAATTGATGCATGTGTTTCCCATGTCTAAGACCTGCCGGAACCAATTTTCCATAGTCTTGTCCAAGTTTCTTCTCTTTTCTAACTTGTTAATTTTTTCCTGAGATAGCAACTAAGGCAGGGCGGATGACGTCGTGGGTTGCTCATTCGGAGATGACCACTGCTCAATATAGGTTGTCAGATCAGCCACTTGTGCCTTGAGCTCCTCCTTTGAAATCTTATCCTGTTGGATAAGGTGTACCACTGTGGCAACTAACTCCTAGAGGTGATCAACCTTTTGTTCTCTTGTGGCCACCCCTAAGTCAATGGTGGAGACATTATAAGTTATACCTTGTTCTCCAACCACCGGTGTTGCTATCTGTATCACCCTTGATCTTGAGGGATCCATGGTTACCTTTGATCTGATCTTCGGCTTCTTCTCTTTCCTGGCACTTATTTGTGCTCTGGCTAGAATAGCCTCTAGCCTTGCCTTGGGATCCTTCTTGACTGAAGTCTTTTGCTTTAGCTATCTCTGCAACCAATCGGGTACTGGGGGCTCTTCCCTTGGTGGTTCACTTCGAGTCCCGCTGTCCTCTTTCTCTAGCTCAAAATTTCTAACAATCAGAGCCTTCTCCTTTGTTCCTACATCTTCCTTTTCTTCATCAGAGTCTTGTTTGAGCGTTTCATGTCTAGCGGGGGACTCGGTGTGCAACCGCTCTTCGGGTAGATCTTCTCTTTCAGCATCCCCTTCTTCTTCGTCTTGATTAATTTCATGCTCCTCGAGATTCTCCCCTTGCTCGTCCTCGTGGAGGGATGTTTCCTTATCGTGCTCTAAGGTCTGGTAATGCCCCTCAGTTGGAGATTTGCTGCCCGTGGTCTCTTGAGCAATAATCTCCTCTTCTCGTGCAAGTCAGTCATCGGCCTCCTTGTCTTCTATCTCCTTGAGTTGCTTGCCCCATTCTGCATTGAGCTCGAGGTTGTTTGATTCTCTTATAAATTCAGCATCCAGTTCCTCGTCGCTCTCACTGGAGGACTCATAAGCTATCTCGTCAATTTCTCGGCGTTCGAACAGTGGATGTTCATGGTACTCAAATTCCTCATCCTCCAACCTCGTTGCAGCCTCTAGCTGTTGTCGCTCAAGCTCGTCTGATATTTTCATTGTCGCCTCCATTTTTGGTGATTCTGTAGAGGGCGAGGGAGCTGGAGCGTTGGCCATAGCTTGAGCTATTGCAGCCTGAACCATTGGGTTAGTAAGCATTCCCGAAAGCTCAGACGGTACGTTTTGCATGTACTTTACAAAAGACTCTGGGAGGCTAAGGGCAAGTGTTGTAGCAACGGAAACGGAGGGAAGTGAAGGAGACAAAGAGGAGGAGATTGGCGAGCTCGTGGCGGATGATGAATCCAAAGGAATAATTTGCAGGAGTGGAAGCAAGGCGGACGGAGATGTCGACCGTAGGCGGGGAAGAAGCGGGAACTGCAAGCAAAGTAAGCAGGGCAGGGGCAGCAGCAGTAGCAGCAATGACCGTAGGAGGTAAGGATCTCGGCGAGTTAGATCCTTCTCCCCTTTTCTTGCGGGGCGGAGCCTTGGGCATCATAGTCATCCCCGTGCCCCCAGTTGTTTTTCTCTTCTTCTTGGACGGTTCAAGCTCAGAAGCCTTACAAGCATAGACCTTCGGTTTGGGTAGCGGTTCATTGGCCTCCTTTCTTTTCTTAGTCTTGACCAATGGTGGGGCTTTGAACGTTTCCCTAGTCACAGCGGCAGCCACTCCACCCTTGGAGCCACTTGGTTCACTTACATGTTCAGTTGTAAGTTCATTAAAGGTTAAGGTAACCCCTTCTTGTTTTAGTCGGGCCACCTTTTGGTCGATCCACGCCCTTGTTTGGATCTCAACAGGCTTAGTAAGCACATCAATGTCATCTAGCTCTGGCTCATTCCAATCAATTGCAGGTAATGATAAATCGGCAACGCCATCGTACCTTGGATCGATCACTGTTTCCTCATCCTCCTCAAGTTGGTCAAGAACTGGGCACATGTTGATTCTACGCACATAGATGGTAGTCATGCGCATGTAGTGCCGAAGACACACCTCAAGATCATCCTTGCAGTTGGCCCAAAAGTCCTCGATGTTGTGGAGGTGGGCGTACCCATGTCCTAGTGCCTTTTTGATGTGACCATAAGGGTCCATTTGTGGCTGCGCTGTGTATTGCTTGAAGTTATATTCGGCCAGCTCCTTCTCTGAATATCCTGCACACTGGGAGGTGTGGATCTTATACATCCCTTGACCAAGGTTAATGGGATAGGATGGGCCTGCCAGATGCTTATCGCTCAGGATGCTATGAATGTGTCGTAGCTGTCAGGTCAGTTCCAATAGAATGATTCGGTCATTCGGGTACCGGGGTAGCTTGTTTGGCCTCTCTGTGAATCCTTGAGCGCATATGTAGGTGAACTTGGGGAGCTGAATATACCAAAAGGCGTATTTCCTGAGGATGGATCTGGCATTGTGGGATATCCTCTTATGAAAATCTCCTCCAAGCAGTCGGGCAATATATGCAATGAAGGCGTTGTTCACCCTGCAATAGTCCCTTTTGAAGTTCCGGAACTGCAAGTTGAAGATACTTATCATATGGTTTAAGTTCTACCCCCAAGGCCTCATTAGGTACTACGGTTAATCCCTGATAGTGCCACTGATTGGTGAGGGAATACACCAAGTAGGAGGTCATGAAGAACTTGGTGGTCTTGTTCACACTTGTGAATTGCTCGTGGAAGCGATTACTAATTATCTTTCCTCAGTCAAAGGCAGCATCTCCACGGAGGATTTGCTCTATGAAGTAGAACATCCACTCCTGGAAGAAGGTAGCAGCAGGAAGGCCCATAACCTGACTTAGCAGGGTCACAAGGTCGTGGTAGTCTTCAAAAAAAATCACTGTGAAAAAGCTCCTGAGGGAGCTTGCCAGCATTGCCCCGCTTGTCTTTTAACCAATACTGGTTGATGAGTTTATTACATTTCAACGGGTCTTGCTCCCATAACTCCTTGCATTCTTCCATGGTGGGGATTTCCATGCTCTCAAAGGTAGGAATGTGCAAGGCTGTTGTTATACCTGCTGGAGACATATCTGCAAGGACATTCCCAGTCCGGTCCACTATAGTGCAGGTCTCATGCTGATAAGCTTCCACACATGCCATTACTAATACAGGGGCCACCAAGGCTAGCGGGAAGCCTGTAGCTTTAGTTATTTTGCTTCTCCTTATTAATCTTGCGTTCTTTGTCTTTGGATTTATCTTAACCCTTTATACAAATTCATCAACGTCTACCTGACCGATGTTTGTATCTGTAACATCCCTCCACAGAGTGGTGATTCTGGACTGTATGGGGACCCCTTGGAACTTGTACTTCATCAGGTCCTTTTCCTGCTTGCCTCGAGGTGTCTTGGCTATTCCTTTCCTTTTTCCTTGGAGGCACCAGAAGTCTCTGCACCCGATTCCATAAATCCTGCACAAAAGACGTGAATTAGTAACAATAAACATGGCAAAATGGCTATAGACAAGTCCCTGCACCTCTAGATTAGCTCTGCAATCATTATTCATATTCAATAAGCCTATAATACTTGATACTTCATCACTAGCAAGCAAAGCAGACAAATTGGGTTCCCAGGGCCGGAAATCCCTTGAGAGAATGTCGTTTGAAAGGGCAAATTAAGGATGGAACCCCCAAAGGCATTTCTTGGTGTTGGATTTGGTCAATTGAAGGTTGATGTGAAGGAAAACCTGAATTTAAAGTGGGTCGAAATCCGATTTGGATTTGGAGGTCGTTTGATCCTTCATTTGGGAGTTTGGGCATCAGATGCAAGACATCCATTTGAAATGGCGCAAGGGAGACGAAACTCTGGGCGTTGGAATTTGGGTCTCGGATTGCCGTCGTCGGGAAGTGGCTATGGGTCAACCGTTGGGAACAGCGAAATGGAAGCGGAATCCCAGGAGGGGAATTTCGGAGGACAGAATCCGGAAGAAGTTTAAAGGACTCGGGAAATCGGATGGCAAATAGAGGATCGGGACCCGAAGTTCGGGAAGTTGTCCCGAATTCGCTGTCAGAACGACGCTAGTGGAAGAGAATCCCAGGAGGGGAATTCCGGAGGGCGGAATCCGAAAGAAGCTCGAACTCGAGTTTATTTAAATTTTGGTTTGGCGGATAGCGGACCGGGGTCTGGGAGTCGGGAAGACGTCCTAGGACGATCGTGGGAACGGTGAACTCAACATGGAACCCTGAGGACGGATTTTCGGAGGTCGAGGTCTAGGCTATTTGGATTTTAATGGGATTGGTTGGAAATTGGAGTGGACTTTGCATGGTCGGGACCCGAGGTCCGAAAAGCCGCACGAGGAAGGCCGTCGGAATGGTGAAATCAAAACGGAATTCCGAGTGTTGAATCCCGGGGCTGTTTTGGATTTTAATGGTTTTCGACTTTTTCCAAGTCTTCACACAGACTTTGTGTGTTTGGGGTCCGGAGGCTGAGAAGATGCTTGGGCGAGGCCGTTCAAATCAGCGAGGGCACAACGGAATCCCGCGAGGAGAAATCCGGAGGCCGGGGCTCGGAGTAGGTTTAGCCGCATGATTTTTTTTAAGTTGAGTTTGCGGACGGCCGTGGGAAGGCCCGGGCCCAGGAGACGTCGGCGACTATTTCAGAGAATGGCCGCAATGAGGTTAAGCTCTTAATTGAGTTTGAGGACCTCAAATGATCGATTTCTAATATTCTAAAACATGGGTTTTAAGGGGAGGGCATCAATTTTCCTAGTTTCGAACTCAGTTTTACTTTTTCAAAACTTAAGACTTGGAATTTCACAAAAAAAAGGATGAGGTGCGCAGACGACAAACCTACCTCAAGATGTCAAAGACTAAACTGTTGAATGCGCGGGTTTACGTCGGAAAAAAGGCGCTCAGATTGCGGGGTTGAAAATGCCAGTCGCGGGGAGCTTTTCGAACTTTTCTATCACTCGAGTTGTGATAGTCACGGCCGAAAATTCGCTTAAATAGCTAAAACAACCATTAATGCAGCCATTAAGTCCCTTGTACAACGACAAGAAAGTTTGTGGCTTCAATTCGCAGATGGCAGTGGGAGGACTGGAGTCCGACGGCCAGGAAGCTGTCTAGCCGCGACCATTGGAGACGGCAAAGCTCGAGCGGAAATCCGGAGGGGGAAACCCGACTTTCGAGGTTTGAGGTCCGAAAAGACGTCGGACGTCGGGCGCTAAAACAACAAACCCAGAACGGAAACCCGGGGGTCCACAGACGCTAGAAAGGGCATTCCAACAAGGAAAACCCGAATTGACCCCAGATTTAGCATTTTTTAGAAGGGCGGTTTTGGTCAACCTTAAAATATGGCTTTGGGGAATGTGCTAACCTTTTAGGGCACAAAAATGGGCATGCAAAACGAGGCAAAATAGAAGGGTCCCGACAATCGAAAAGGAGGGAAAAGAGGGTCCCCGTTCTGAACGAGGCGTGTGTGCAATAGGCACAACAAATGGCAACTCCGCTGGGAGAACGCTCCCGACATTCTAGAGATAAATATTCATTCCAAACCCATGATCTCTGGTTTCACAGACCTAAGCCAATTTTCAAAGTTGAACTAAGAACAATTTAAGGAGGCGGACCTAAATCAAACTGCAAAAAAATCACATGGAGGTGTGTGCGTGGTGAGTTCATTTCCTTTTCTTCAGACAGAGCATAAGTAACCACTGGTTGGAAGAGATAAACTACATAGTCCGTCTAACCCCAAAAGTAGCCTGGACATTGTTTCGCTGCCAGTCAGGCGTCCATAGCCCCGACGGAGTTGTTGCTACGACCCCACGAACATAGCTCTACTACCAGCCAGGAGTCCATAGCCCCAGTAGAGATATTCGCACACCCATACGGTTGTTATTTTTTCTTTGTTCATTCTTTTACTTGGTATTCCTTTTCAACACTTTTCTTTTCTTTTGTATTCAACCGCGTAAGCCATGAAGCTCACAATGGGCTTGGGAATCGCAGTGGTCATTGGAGCAGACTTTAGATTTTTCACTTATCCCTTCTTCCCAGTAGTCACCATATCATTCATTGGAAACATTTAAAATGCATTTTGTGTGTTCCATGATAAGAGCAGGGACTCAAGCAGACGGCCATCCTAGGTTAGTGCAAAGTTCGAAAGTTGAAAATTTATGCTTAGGAGCTTTCAGAGGGTAGCAGTAGGGAATGAGGGCTTATCTAGAGAACAACACAAAAGCGAACAACGAGGCAAATCGTTTATCGGGCTAGGCACAGCCACCATAGCAGAATAGGGAAACTCTTCCAAAATTAATACCAAAATAGCCGGGACAACAAGCAAGACCGAAGGGCAAAGCGGGAAACCTATTCTAACCTATGTACAGGTATTTACACAAGCAGCTCCTGAAGAGCTCAGGCATGAAATTAATGCTTAAGCTTTTTCCCGTTGACAGGCAACGGGACGTCCTCACCAGTGAGAGTCTTTAGGCGGAAAGTATTATCTCCAAGTATTTCAGCAATCTGAAAGGGGCCAAGCCAAAGCTTGTTGAATTTGTTGTGTCCCCCTTTCTTTTCATGGGCCTTGTCCTAGTAGAGGACTAGATCAGAAATGTGAAAGGCTTTGACTTTGGCTCAACAATTGAACCATCGCTTGACTACGCCCTGATGTTTGGCGAAATTTTCTAATGCACGATCTCCTACTTCCTCAAGGTGCAATAACTCAGCGAGGCACGCTTCTCTACGATCTCCTCCTTCATAATAATCGTTGACAAACTAGAGGGTGGGGATTTTCAAATGTATAGGAAAGACGGGCTCTAAGTCGTAGACTAGATGGTACGGGGAATCCCTTAGGGCATCCTTGTGACGGGTGTGATCCGCCCATAAGGCGAAATGAAGTTGGGTGTGTCAATCCTTGGGGTTCCTATCTAAGAGCTTCTTGATCACCGTGATCAAGTTCTTGTTGGTAGACTCAGCAAGGCCATTGCCTTGAGGGTAATAATTAGATGAAAATTTTAGGGCAATGCCATAGTCAAAGGTCCAGCTTGTGAATTTTAATGAAGCGAATGCGGGGCCATTATCGCATACTAGAGCATATGGGCAATCGAAATGATTTAAAATGAAACTTTCCAAGAAATTGGTTACTAATTCAGTCGTACATTGCCTACAAGTTAATGCTTTTATCCATCTAGTGCAGTAATCAGAAGCAGTTAGAATGTACCTCTGTCCCGTGGATGATGGAGGACTTATCGGACCAATGAAGTCGAGACCCCATTGCGCGAAAGGCCTTACCTCCAGAACAGGTTGTAATGTGACAACAGCGTTCCTTTCTCTAGCGACAATAGTCTGGCACACGTGGCAGGTACGAATGTGACCTTGAGCATCCTTGAAAATAGTGGGCCAATAATACCCGGCTCTCAATATTTGGTGTGCAATCGATAGACCTAAGTCGTGGCCAGTCCCGAACTTGTCATGGAATTCCTTAAGAACGCAGCCAACTTCCTCCTTTCCTAGGCATCTCAGATAGATGCCTTCGTGATTCTTCTTGTATAGTATGGCGCCTTGCAACATATAGCTACTGCTTTTCAGCCTAAGGGCTCATCTCTGGACCCCTTGCAGATGGGGTGGACATTTATGGTTCAGCAAGTAGTACACGATGTCGTTGTACCACTCGCTTGGCGAGACATCCTCCAGCTGGTACTGTTGTACCATGAGTTCAGGTCCAACGTCAACAACTACCTCCGCCATTGTTTGGGCAAGTGCTTGCCCTCTTACCAGCTTCATCAGTTGGATTTCCATGTTATACTTCTATAGCAACGTGATCCACTTTACCCTTCGTTCGCCCAACTCATTCTGCATAAGTAGCGCTTTCACCGCAGGGTCGGGAACTATAGCAAAAACCTTATTGCGTAAGATATAGTGCCGAAACTTCTTGACTCCTTTAACAAGAGCATAAGCTTGTTTTTCTACGTTATGGTAGCGCAGTTCGGCATCCTTCAAGGGGGCGCTCATGAAGGCGATCGGATGCTCGCTCCCCTCATCGTCCTTTTATGTCAGAATACTGACACAGGAATGATCTGAAGCAAAGGAGTATACGTAAAAGGGTTTCAGGTAATTAGGGTTGACTAGCACAGGGGCGTCAACAATTGCTTTCTTGATTTCCCCTATAACCATGGGTGTACTCACAGGATTGCAATCTTCCATACTAAATTTCTTCTATATTTCCTTAATATACTTAGTTTGTGAAATAAATATCCCCTTATTTGTTTGAGAAATTTACAACCCAAAGATGGACAACTCACCAAGCATAGACATTTCAAACTCCTGCATGTTCATGGAAAACTTGTGACACATCTTATCAATACTACCTCCAAAAATAATGTCATCCACATAAACTACAAGAATCAACTGATGATCACCTTCAATTTTAATGTATAGATTATTGTCAACAATACCTATTTTGAAGCATTGTTGTTGTAGATACCTATCCAATCTTGAGTACCAATCCATGGGGACTTGTTTCATCCCATAAAGAACCTTTTCTAGCCTACATGTATAGTCCTCATTCTCTGATAAGTGGTAGTTCAATAGACACTCCTTTCTCCAAGTTCCCATTAAGAAAGGTTGACTTGACATCCATTTGATAGATTGAAATTCTTGAAGCAAGCAAATGCTAAAAATATCTTTACAACCTCCATGCAAGCAACAGGGGCAAATTTGTTTTCAAAATCAATTCCTTTGGTTTGAGCATATTCCTTGCATACTAATATTTCCTTGTTCCTCACAACTTGGCCATCCTCATTAAACTTGTTCCTAAATACCCACTTAGTGCTAGTCACATTTTTATCCTTAGGTCTTGGGAAAAGTTCCCAATTTTCATTCTTCTCGATTTCATCCAACTCATCTTCCATAGCCTTCATCCAATTCTTGTCTTCACTTGCTTTTGTAAAGTTATTTAGTTCTATTTTGGAGAGCAAGAACAGGTTCACATGTTCTAATGTACTTGCAAATCTCCTTCTCGTTTTAATTTTTGTATCTTTGTCACTAAGGATTAAATATTTTGGATGATTATTTTGAACCAATGTGCATGGTATCTTAGATAGTGTATTTGATGGTGTCTTTGTGTCTCTTGGATGAACTTCCCCATTTTTAATTCTTCCTCTACTTCATCTTCTTTGCCAATATCTTCATTTTGCCAATCAACTTGTGATATTTCCTTTTGATACATTTCTCCATCCACTCTTCCATTTGCACTTTCAACAATTTTGTGCAACCTAATTGTAACACATGTAGGCTTTGCTCCTTGAAGAGTAACCAAGGAAAATACCTTCATCAAAACTTAAGTCAAATTTTCCCAAATCTTCTTCATCTCTTCTTATATAAAATTTTCTCCCGGATACTTTGAAGTAATTTATTGTTATAGGCCTTCCCTTCCATAGTTCATATGGTGTTTCGTTATTGTTCAGCCTGATTAGTGCTCAGTTCAAAATGTAGATTGTTGTATGAATTTCTTCTCTCCAAAAAGTGTCTGATAGCTTAGACACATTTAACATAGTTCTTGCCATTCCTTGAATTATTATATTCTCTCTCAAAAACTCCATTTTGTTGTGGATTCTTTATGACTAAATATTGTCTTCTTATTCCATGTTCACAAAATTCATTAAATCCATTTGAAGTGATCTCTCCTCCTCTATTAGATCTTAGAAATTTTATTCTTAGCCCTATTTCATTTTCTACTAATGCCTTGAATGCCTTGAACTTCTCAAAGGATTCAAATTTGTCTTTCAAAAATGTAACCCAAGTCATCCTAGAATAATCATCAATTAACAACATAAAATAGCTCTCACCTTGTAATATTTTTCCTTATTGGCCCACATAGATCAACATGAATAAGGCCCAAAGGATTTGATGTAGAGTACTCCTTTGATTTGAAGCTTGTCCTTGTTTTATTTCCATGTTGACACTATTTATAGATAGTAATATGAGGCTTTTCAATCTTCGGCATGTCCCTCATAGATTTCTTATTGTTGATCTTCACGAGATTGTCAAAGTTCAAGTGTCCTATCCTTCTATGCCACAATCAACTCTCATTTTATTTCCCCATGTAGCATCTTTCTCCTTTGATTTCACTAAGGATATAAAGATTGTTTGTAGTTCTACTTGCATTTGCAACTAGCTTCCCTGTGCTTGACTTTTTGATTTCACAACTATTAGCATGAGATGTGAGAGTGTATCATTGGTCACACATTTAACTCACACTTAGAGGATTATGTTCCAATCCTTCGACATATGACATATTTTCAATCTTTGTCTTCCCATTGTCAAGACTAAGAGTGCATTTTCCTGTTATCCTTGTTGTAGCATTATTTCCAAGCTTCATGGTTCCTCCATTTACTTCCTTCAAAATGAGGAACGTGATTTTATCCCCTATCATGTGACTTAAAAAAATACTATCAATATGCCATTGATTTCTCTCATTTTGAGCATGAATATTTGTTTGCAATAGAATGGATCTTTCCTTTTATTCTTGCTCCTTCTTCTTCCAAATTCTTGTATATTCCTCCATTTTCTTTTCACGAACATCCTCCACGTTTTGTCTTGGAGGTTACACAAAATTACTTCTATAAAAACATGTGGTATGACCAAAATTATTGCACTTTTAGAAAATAATGTTGTAATCCATTAGAGGATAAAATGAATTGTAGTTCTTCTTTAAGAAACAAAATCATTCCTTCTATGAACTCTACAATCCACTACTTTATGACCAAATTGATTGAATGAAAAGTAATGACCATAGAAAGAGTGTTGCAACTTGGTCACATTCACCTGTCTTGAAGGGAATGATATTTTATAGTTACCCTTGTCTTTGTGAGGGATATCACTTCTTTCTTTCTTGATGCTCTAACTATTGATGGATCTCTTGATAACATCAGCATAGCCTCTCTTTTTTCTTCATTCATCTTCTTTTGTGACTCTTTGGAATTTTCTTTATTAGGCATTGAATTCTCTTCGAAGCCAAGAACAGTTTTGGTAAAACGGTGATCTTTTGTAATTTACAAGATCATTTAGAATATCAATGCTCTTTTCAAAATTCAAGCTTTTGTTCAACTGCTTATTAGTCTATTCCAATTCCATCCTCAAGGAAACAATTTCACACTCAATTTTCTCACAATCATCTTCCTTCGTCTTTAGTTTATTTATTACCACTTATTTTATCCTCCTTGCTTCTTCAATTTGAATTTTCAAATTAATGATCATTTTCTCTCAATCTTCAAGACATTGTGATATTTTCTCCTTAGATTCACATTCCATTTGAAGTTGTAGTTTTTTCTTTAAATTCTTATTTCTAAGCCTCTTGATCTAATAGAGGGCACAAATGATTTGTTCCTCTAAACCTACTTCGGTATCCTCTTCTCCTTCTGACTCTTCTTCTTCTTTGTCTTCACTCTTCGAGGCATCATCATTTGTTTTTATTTTCATGAATAGAATCTCTTCTCTATCTTTGTCATAAATTCTTCCATTGCTCTCTTCGAATGAGCTACTATCTTCCTTGGATTAGAGGCTCTTCTTATACTTACAGAAGTCCTTTTCATGCTTTCCTTGTGTGTAATTCTTCTTGTGATGGTGATATTTCCTTCCATTCCTTTTCTATAGTCTTCTTCCTCATCACTACTTTCACTTTCAACCTGTGGACACTTATCAACAAAATATCCTATATTACCACAATTAAAATATTTAAGAGTATAATTACCTTTGTGTTTGTCGAATATTTACATGATCTTTCTTATGAAGTGAGCTTCTTCTTTATCGCTTGAAATATCACTTGATTCATGTTCTTTATTATACATCTTCTTCAAGGCTTTCAAAGTAGCTTCACTCTTTGATTTCTTCTCCTTCTTAGTCCTCATTTCGTATGTTGTGAGGATCCCATGCAACTCAACCATATTCAATGTATCTAGGTCGTTCATTTCTTCAATAGTGGAAACTTTCACATCAAATATCAAAGGAAGAGATCTTAGCCCCTTTTGCATAATCACAAATTCTTCAAAATTTTCAGTAAGCCCACAGATAATGTTTGATGAGTCTTGAAATTGTCCTATTTTCCTTGTTTGAGTTTCATAATTCTCATGATATTTCTAATGATTTCAAAGACATTACCCAAACCTTTCCACTTATTTTAAGTATTTAAAGCATTAAGGACAATATATTATATTGATAAATGATTGTGTGAATTTGTGAATGCCTCTAGAATTTAATAGATTTTTATGTTGATTAGGGTTATTAATGATGAAAATATGCCTTTGAAATAAACTGATCCTTGTAGCAAAGGATTTGTCAACTTGCAAGAAAAGGTTTGTCAACTTGCAACAAAGGATGTGTGTTCATTGTGGCCAAAGGGGGTGATTGCTTAGAACACATGCAATCTTTCGTAGTTGATGGAGGCAGTGGTCAGAGATTGTGAAAATAATTTATTTATGGATCATTTTATCTTTTACTTTATTTTATCATTAGATCATGGAGGAAAGAATATATTTGTAATAACAGTGGTCATGGCTTGCAATTAATTTTTCCCTGTTAGGCACATTAGGCACATCTTCAGTTATAATTATCTTCTTTAAGATATAGAATCTTGATATGATTTGGTCACTTGTACATCCATTAGTTTTTCACTAATGTTTGAAATAAGACCTATTCCTCTTCCTATATTTTTGGGAGGTTTGATAGTTGTTTACAATTTGTTTTCAATCCAAGAATAATCAAACTCTCAAAGATCTTGTATATATGTTTGATCTTGTGAGAGGTTGAGGATCTAGTATTTTGTTAAGTAGATTTAAATATAAGTACTCTTCCTATCAATTCGACACTATGTTCTTAGTTTATTTGTTCAATTTTCAATAAATATAGATACAATTGTTTACATGAATTTATGAGTTAAGTTTTAAGAAGGATATCGTGGGATTGCAACAACTCAAGCAAGGATCGCTTGAGGTATTGCAATGCTCCTTGTAGTTTAGATTATTAATTATAGTAGAATAAATTGCTAGTTTGTATTTCCTAGTTTAGAATATAATTGAATTATTGAGTAATGATTAATTGTTATTACAATAAGTTGAAACATAATTGAGTCGCTAAGTCACTATCTTCACAAGGGTAGTTACCCATAACAAATGTTATTCAATTTTGTTAGATTTGCTTCTAGATAAAATTTATTACAATCAATTTTCTTTCAATTAAATTTGTTTTTGTTACCCTTCTATATATAATTGATTAAGATAATTTAGGATTTTTAGTTGCACATACAATGCCAACATCATCTAAGAATTACGATTCCCTAGTTGATAAATTAAATGTAGCACCTCTAGAACAGTGAATTGCTTAATAAGGGTTTGTTGCTTTATTAAGTTGTATGTATGCATTGTCTATATCAATTGATTGAGCATATATGGAGCTATGCAATGTAAAAAATTCCATCCATGCGAAGTAGATAGGTTGCAATGTTTCATTTTTACTTCATCTTCAAACTCTCAAATTGTCTCCAATGGGCAGCTTTTCTTTCTTCACCTTATCGTCTCCTTCATAGATATTCTTAAGCTTATCCCATATATCCTTGGAAAAATTGCAATGTGTCACTTTCACAAACTTTTATTCCAATAATCTGCATAGGACTGCATTCATGGCTTTCATATTATTTTCACTTTCCTTCTCTCCATCCTGATTTGTTGGTGGGGATGATGGAACAATATACCCAACCACTACTAATTTCCAAATATTGAATCCAAGTGTTATTAAGTAGGTGTGAATTCTTATGCTCCAAAAAACATAGTTTGGCATATCGAACGATGGATCCCTATTGGAGAACAATCCTTCTTGGTATTCCATGTGTTCTTTTGATATCGCTTCTAGTGGTTAGGTTATTTTAAAGGAACCAAAACTAATACCAATTGATGACCACATGCTTATATTGAGAGGGGTTGAATTGATATAATACAATATTTTAATTTTTCAAAACTTAACAACCATAGCAATATCAATCACACAAGATCTAAAAATTATGCAACACAAGAAGAACACATGATTTACATGGAAACTATTACAAGAGAAAACCATGGAAAAATATTGGTTATATAAAAATTATCTTACAAACTTTGTAGGCACCAACCCATTGAAGACACCAAGACCCACGATTAAGCACCAACCCAACAAGAGACATCAATCTCTTCTAGTGATAGGCACCTATTGGCCCCACGGTTGTCGTTGCACCAAAAGATCGACCTGTTAATGCCTGATACAACCGCCAAAATTAATGGATCCACGGGAGGCGGTTAGACCATGTCATGAATCCCTAGGGGAGCGTTGACCATCTGCCAACAATCTCCCCCTTAGCATTACCCAAGGGGATTCAAACCCAACACCTTTGGCTCTGATACCAATTGTTGGCCCCACGGTTATCATTGCACCAAAAGATCAAATTGTTAATGCCCGATACAATCACCAAAGTTAACAGATCCATGGGAGGTGGTTAGTCCATGTCACGAATCTCGAGGGGAGTGCTAACCATCTGCCAACAACACTAACCTCCAAATGAATATTATGTGTATTGTTGTTTCAATATACTTCACAAATTTGCCTTAATATCTTCACAAAAACCTAATATACTTTTTCTCTTTGATATCTTATAATTTTCTATAATCTTCCTCTTGGATATGCTATAATTCTTCTTAGATTTTTTTATAATTTCCTTACAAAATCTACCATAAAATATATTCTTCAAATGTGCTCATAAACTCATTTTGATTTCCTTATAGATCTTATCTAGATTTTCTCCTCAATCTGCCTCGAATAGGAAATATATTCAATAATTTATTTCCTTCAAAAACTCTTTGCTACCTCTACTTATACCTTCACAAAAGGAGGTGACTACTTGAAACAATTGGATGCATCTGGTGCAGGGCACCATAGACCTTCATGATGTATAAAAGAATATAATGTGGTGTTTTTGGTGTGTTTAAGTCTTTTTTTTTGTAATAAGGTCTTTGATTCACTTTTAGATTGCTAGGTGGGTTGGTGAGTCACTTTTGTTAATTTTGCAAAAAGTTGCAAAAACTGTCAAAGCAACTTTTCAATTTTTACATTTTTGATGTAAAAGGGGAAGTTGAATGGTTAGAGGTTCAAAGGATAGTTGTAAATGGTTGGTTATGGTTTAAAATTATTAAATAAACCATGTAATAGTTGAAGACAAGGTTCTGAGTATTATTTTGAAGATCGAGCATCAATAAAAACATTGTTTTCTACATTTTTAAAGGCTAATTTGCTATTACAGCAACTTGTATGGCCTGGAAGTGCTCAACCATTGGCTTGATATCATGGAGTATTCAATCCTTGTTCTATTTATTTTCATTTAATCTGATTTAATTTAGTTTTGAGTAAATTAGAGCATTTTTTCTAAAAACAGTAAAAAAAACCCTAGTTATGAGGGTTTGATTGAAAGAAAATGAGTTTTTGACCCATTCCACTGATGAAAAGGTCTGATAATTGGTGGAATGTGTGTAGATAGGATGTATTTTGAGTTCATGGTGTTTTCAAGAGCAAGGGAGGCAGGTTGGTGAAGATTTGGTGATGCCCTAGTTGGAAAACTTCATATTTTTGACATAAAAGTTGCCTAAGAGTTAGAATTTGATAAAAATCTCTTGAGTTGTTTGAAATGATGGGAAATGTTTGGGAAGACCCTAGGAGAAATTTCTGAGCTATTTTCATGGTGGTTTGAGGTTGGGATTGTGAAAACCTAGTTGTGAGCCTCTCAAACAAGCAAGGTAAAATGTTTTGGTTGTAATGATATTACTTTTAATCAATGATTATGACATTGTGGCTAATAATGGATTAATTGTCTGGATGTATTTTAAGTTAAATGTAAGAGCATATTTTACCCTCCCAAATGGAGAGGGGGAGTATCATCGGAGAGAAGAGTATAAAAATGGGTAAACAAATAGGTACACGCCAATTTGAGCCAAACACACGTGCTCATGTAGGATTTTGTATCAAATCCAAGTATGTAACCCCAATATTTTCGTTGAGTTTATTTTGGTTTAGCTAGTGTGGTTGAGTTGTAAGAATAGGTTGAATCATATTCGTTCTTTGGCCTAGCCTTTCACAATAAAAAAATGATAATGTTTTTTATTAAGGTAAAACAGGTTTAAAGGGACCCGAAACCATTGCACAAAATGCAGGAATAAAAAAATTCAGAGAAACACATCTGCAACCAAACACGTTTTATAAGGACCTGAAACCCAAAAATTCAAAGCATCATCATCTTTATGTTTTACCTATTATCGATAAATATGTATTTGATTATTATTTAAATGGATAAAAATATAAATATAAATGTAAATATATACATATATGTATATAGTATATTGTTAACAACATTTCATTTAATGCATGTTATGGGAATTAAATAAAGGAAAATAGTATAAACCTCTACGTGAGGTTTAATGCCTCCACTGAAGGCTATATGCCAAGCGTAAAAAGGGATAATGCTCTTCATTAAAAACATAGTGGGGGCGAGGGTTTAATTACATTGTGGCATGCCTTTAAGGAATTCATTTGTACTATTTTGGGAGTGATTGTTAATGAGAAGGGGTCAGGTGTTTAAAGAAGAATTGGAATTGCCATTATGTACAAAAGGAGAAAAGAGGTAATGCCACTGTTTGTGAATTAAAGAGTTTTTTTTTGCTAGAGAAGAGAATGCAATAAGGGATCGCTTTGCATTTTTATTGCTTAGTATTGTAGTAGAGTATATGCTCAAGAGGGAACACGTGAAAGAGAGGAAGTGATATTCAAACTGTCGAATATGTTGTGCACATTTGGAAGGGTCAACTAGAGCTTAGGAGTTGAACATAAAGGTTTAGAAAGTGCAAAGCATTAGAATTATTCTAGGTATGTGTTATCTATTTGGATTTTATTTATTTCTTGGTTATTTTGATACATAAATATAAACTTTTATAGGTAAAATAAATATTTATAATAAGCATGTATAACTATGCATAAGAAATGACATGGTTGAATTTATTTACATGTAGCCATATCTTTTAATTCCTCACTTATCTATGATGGAAAACGTATAAGGTTGGGTGGTGGGCCTAGCTCGATTGGCTAAAGCATCATGTTGTAGGCAAGAGGTCACAAGGTCTAGTCTCCCCACCATCCCTGTGGTACCGGAGGGCATGTCGCGCCAGCATCACCAGTCATGTGAAAAAGGTTTACTAGGTGCACTGTAGTTTATAGGGGGGCAGATATCCACCGATTCCTACAGTTTAGAGATGAGACTTCTTATCAGCATGCTAGTTGCATTACGATTGTATTAAGGAATGAATTTATTTACAAGAGTATCTTTTCAATGTTGTCTATATTATCCTCCTAGTCTACAAGGATTGAAATAATCTTTTATACCTGTAAATATAAATATATGTTTGATAAATATATATACAAAGAGTTTATATGTGTGTGTGTGTGTGTGTAAATACTAACTTGGAATACATATATAAGTATTATTAATGGAAAAGTCTTAGATTGTATATAATGACAATGAGTAACCTGATTTTTACTCAAAACTTTCATTTATTATAAATTCCATAAATCTTTTATTCTTGCAAAAAGATTTTGACAATAAGATGTACATTTAACAACATTATGAAATGTTTCTTCAGCGAAGAATGAAGAGGTAAACATAGAAAAATCAAAATTATTCATTAAGAAGTATTTTGATAGTAGTGAATGAAACTATTATTTTTTCTTATGTTAAGAATTGACTGTTGTTGTTTTAAGAACAGATATGCAGAAAGAAAGCAATCATAAAATGCAACACATAAGACAATGAACACAACAAGATACCCTGGGAAAACCCTCCTCTTGAGGGAGAAAAAACCCAGCAAATAGTCTCTCTATATGATGAACAATAGTAGCAGAATTCTGCTTACAACTCAAGCCTAACACATAGGCGAATCTGATACATAGAATAATAGCACCTCTCCTACATGAAGTAAATACAACTGAATATGTTTCTTCTTGAAATCGGACTGCTGCTAAAGTGCGAACTCCCTCTTGATAGAATGGATGATCAAATGACAAACATGACCTTGTATGTATATACAAGATGAGGTAACTCAACAAGGAGGTCGGCCTTCCTTATTAAATACTTAAATTACAAAATACAAGGTAAGGTCGGCCCAATTAAGATCATCAATTATTTATATGAAGTCGGCCTTCTTATAATTTGATGTCTCAAGCATATAAAATTGAATAGCCAAAGGCTACATTTAATTTTTCATTCTTCTTGTAAGTTGTGCAAGGCTGGAAGTATAATCCAGATGCTGCAAAACATCAACACTCCCTCTCAGCTAGGGATGATACTTCCACCTGCACAAGACACATCATATCAATATGAAACCAGAATAGAATATCACCTCATTGTGATATCAACCATTATGGCTTCCTCCATAGATGGTATAAATAAGTGCTCAACACTTAATGTGATGTTGTTACCTCAATGTGACTTTCACCATGGTTCTCCTAGAGGGTGATACACAAGCACAAATAAATCATCACGGATTCCCTCACGTGATGTTGTCATGGAGTCACACACATGACATCCACCATGGCTCTCCCAAAGGGTGGAAACAAGGGCTTTCACCTCAAATCTCTCTCAATAGAGAAATGCATTATCAAGGGCTTGCACCTCAACTCTCTCTCAATAGAGAATTGCATTATCAAGGGCTTTCACCTCAACTCTCTCTCAATAGAGAATTGCATTATCAAGGGATTTCACCTCGAACTTCTCTCAAAGAAGAACTCATTAAACAAAGGAACACTAATACTGAGACTCCCTCTTGATCCTAACTTCAGATATTGCAAAGAAGACTTCTGGAGATGTACTCCCTCTAGCCACCAACTCAGTCCCTCTAGTGTTTACTCCCTCTTGATCATTTCTTTGGTTGACATGACTTCTTCACAAGAAGCCTCAAGCTTTTCATCACTAAGTAATCTCTTATCATCTTCTTCCCCCTAAACCTGTCCAGGAAGCATTTTAGATAGAGATTACTGACAATCCATAATTGTCCAAAGAAATATCAAGATTAGAATCGTACAAGTTATATCATGAATGAAATTTTTCCAAAGATCTTATGCTAGTGAACACAACACAATTCAAGAGATTCTACTATCTCTCTTAATTACAAGATCCAAAGAATAATTAAATGATATAACTGAGAAACCAAAGAATACTTATCTTTTTAACTATTCTGATAGGTCCAAATGTTGGATACGTTGTACTTGAGCTCAGATCAATCTGTACCCTTCACAGTTTGAACACAATGGCGACCTGAAAGGTACTTTGTCTTCAAGAGATATCTCCAACCATCAATATAGCCCAATGATTGCAAGCTATGACTCCAAGCTTGATCATTTCTTCATTTGGTATGAATTCGATATCCAATCTTTCCAGATGCAGATTGCTTGATGCTCAGGTTATCTCAATGTTAGAGCATGAATTAATAACTGCTTATACTTCTTCTGCCTCCTTCCATCAACAGTCTCGATGATGAACTCGGTAGAGAAAATATTAGTGAGCTTGGCACCGTAGCCATTCCTTCCACCAGTGGTCTTCTTGACATTGTCATCATAATTGCTTGAGGTAAGCAGATGGCCAAAGATAAGCTCGGCCACATAGACACCCTCTTGCTGATGAATCTCCACAGGAATACCGTCGCCATTATTATAGATGTTGATCCTCCTGTCCTCCACACTGATCTCCACCTTGACGGAATTCATTTTGGGGTCTCTCTCCTTGTTATCTGTCGTGTTCACCAAAATCTCATCGAAGATCTTGTACAGCCTTGGCACGTACTCAATCTCTTTGCGCTCCATGCCTCCATTCTCATACACCCACATCGTCTGTCTGTGCCTCTCGATGGACCCCACATAAGTGTCAGGTCGGAGCAGGATGTGCTCCAGCTGACTCTTCTTCTGGTATGTTTCTTCGATACTCTTGCTATTGGCATTGACATTGCCGATATTATCATTGTTGTTGTTGCAGGGCTGCAAAGGGTGTCTCTGCTTCGTCTTATTTTCTTTCTCCATTCTTGTTTCTTCTCTCTCTCCGAAAATGTGCGATAAGGAAAAGATGATGACTTCTAGAGAATTCCCGTTCTATGAATCTTTAGATGTTGATGCCCTTCTCCTGCATCGTTCCCACTCAGTGATGACAGGAATATGAATGCTCCTTCTATCACAAATTAAGGCAAGAAGAGTCCCTTTACTTGTAGACTTAGAGACACCTAGGACAAATCTGCAATTCTTAATAAATTCTTTGATCCAAATACTCTGCCTATGAATAGAGAGTAAGGCCCGATTTTGGAACTTGCTGATATACCGTTGCTATGAGACATTTCCTCTATAATATCTGGAATGCATTACAATACTTAGGACTTCCTGCACCAATGATAATGCTCAATGATTCCTTGAATATTGCCCAAATGAAACCCTATTATATGCTTAGCAAAATATCTGATCTGATCTTTTCCAACCTGCTCTGATACCATGTTGTTGTTTTAAGAATAGATATGCAAAAAGAAAGCAATCATAAAATGCAACACAGAAGACAATGAACACAACAAGATACCCTGGGAAAACCCTCCTCTTGAGGGAGAAAAAACCCAGCAAATAGTCTCTCTATATGATGAACAATAGTAGCAGAATTCTGCTTACAACTCAAGCCTAACACATAGGCGAATCTGATACATAGAATAATAGCACCTCTCCTACATGAAGTAAATACAACTGAATATGTTTCTTCTTGAAATCGGACTGCTGCTAAAGTGCGAACTCCCTCTTGATAGAATGGATGATCAAATGACAAACATGACCTTGTATGTATATACAAGATGAGGTAACTCAACAAGGAGGTCGACCTTCCTTATTAAATACTTAAATTACAAAATACAAGGTAAGGTCGGCCCAATTAAGATCATCAATTATTTATATGAAGCCGGCCTTATAATTCGATGTCTCAAGCATATAAAATTGAACAGCCAAAGGCTACATTCAATTTTTCATTCTTCTTGTAAGTTGTGCAAGGCTGGAAGTATAATCCAGATGTTGCAAAAC
This sequence comes from Sequoiadendron giganteum, assembly GCA_007115665.2. Lineage (NCBI taxonomy): Eukaryota > Viridiplantae > Streptophyta > Pinopsida > Cupressales > Cupressaceae > Sequoiadendron > Sequoiadendron giganteum. The sequence goes on along the minus strand of CM021106.1, from coordinate 649,466,169 downwards.
ATCAACATTGACAAGCACTCAAGTGATAGATAAAGAATCACAAGTTAGTGTCTTTATCCAGAAATACTATAACTTGTAAAATAATTTTAAAAGTATTGTGTTTGAAAATAGGGGAGTTATTCACTCTTGGAAATAAATACAAAACATACGAACAAATGGTAGTAGCCAAGGTATGAGAAATTGTAAGTACACAATACGGATGTTCATTGTCAGGAATATGTTTCCCTGACCTTAGTCATTTATTGACCATAGAAAGATACATTTTTATCTTAAATCCATGTGAAAATTTAGATGAACAGTCAAACAAATCAATCGTGTGTAAACCATAGGTGAAAAATCGTTTCCAAGTTGAGTTAGAGGTGTGTGAACTTACAACTACATTTCCTATGGAAGTGTTTATTTTATTTAAAACTTTGTCCAAGGTAATGCAAAATTATTTGTTTGCATTACTCGGTTCAGAATGTTCTGAATTGCATACTCTAGTCAGATTGGTAATACTTAGTTAGAGGTTATCTATAGTTGTATGGTCGATTGGGTTATGTAGGACATAACACTAGGACTCATATGGTATGTATTTCTTAGTTTCCTTTGTTTATACTCTTCTTGAAGGGTAGGGCCACTTCCAGGTGGAAGGTGTGTGGGGGACTATTGGTCTGTGGTTGGAGATGAAGCACTTGATTAATGCTCTCCCTCTTACATAAGAATTTGTCAAGACTTGTGAGACAAATGCAAATATGGAAGACTTTATAACACTTACTGTGTATTTTAAACTTGTTTACTTTAAATGCAATTCATTTATGTATTGTAAAAGAAAAGATTATATTATTTTCCAAATTATAATTATTGCATTACAAATTCAAAAATTTAGTATTCATTTTATTATGGATCATGTTAAAAAAATATTATTATATATTTTTAGCTTGTGGATATTTACTTCCATGTTAATTCATTAAATAATTCTTGTTTTGAAAGTTGAGTATGTTGCATAAAGTATCTAGGAAATATAAAATATTATCCTACTACACCTATGATTGTGTATAATAATGTTACATCCTCCCTTAATTCGAAGGGCTAGTGGTAAAACTATTTGTGTTATGCATTGGGAAACTTGTTTCTAGTGCCTTATTTTCTTATACAAAGCTCTAATCCTCTATAAAATATTTTTCCTAAGTGATAGCTTATTTCCTTCTACAATTTTAGAATTTTCAAGAACCAAGATATTGACTTGGTAAAGACTTGAGTTTGTTTACTTGAATTGAGTAATGTATCCACAATACCATACCATTTTGAAAGAATATCACACCTATTTGCTATGAAATTTGTGAATTTGCCCCCATTCTTTGTGCTAAGTGAAAACTCAACATTATTTATAAGTGATGAAATTTGTAGAAGATTATTTTTGAAAAGATAAGTAGCATTTATAGGGTGTTGTACCCTTCACAAAGGGCCCAAAGGGCCAAAGGAAAACATAGTTCAAACCAGAATTTGAACTATAGGAACAAACAAAAACAGCTGACCGACAGCTATAGAAAAACAGAGAAATTAAGCAACCCCAAAAACAGAGGGGTCAAAGTTGGCTCCACAAACCCGAGGCCGAGAAGTAGCCACAAATTTCTTCTTCCGAAAAAAAACCGACCAGGGAGGCTCGGAATCAGGAATCAATGAGAAAGGTGAGAGGAGCGGCTCCACCACAACCACCACAAGAGAAGAGCCACCAAGCAACGAGGGAGTCGACAGTGAAGCATCAGAGACCAAATCAACCAAAGGAACAATAGAGGCTCCCAACAAAGGGTGGACAAGGTCAGACAAAGCACCAATAGCAGGAGCTGAAGTTTGGTCAGGCACAACCATACCAGTGTCAGCAGATCGGTCCAAAAGTGCATCCTTGGAAGGGAGGTCCGGGTGAGGTGTAGCAACATGAGTGTCGACCTCCTCAGAAGAAACATCCGGAGAAGAACCCACCATGAGGTGATCCAGGAGAGCATCCTTCCACCAAGTCACAGCGCCCTTGCGATGGGCATGAGGATAGGCAGAGGCCAAATGACCCACCGAAAATCATCTCCTACATCGAAAGGGGAGACCCTCATAGTCCAAGAGATGCTTCCAAGGTTTGTCCTCCACCAGCAAAACAACATCCCCAGGAAGAGGTTTGGAGATGTCTAGATCAACTAACAACCGAGCGACCGTAGTATGCCCAAACTCCCTAGTTATAGAATCCACCATTTAAAAGCGACCAATGGTATTGCCAATGGCCTCGAAACATGATTCCTCCCAAAATTGGAGAGGAAGATTTGGCAAATGGACCCAAATAGGTCTGGTGTTCAACGGCTCCGTAAGGGGGTTGAAAGAATGGGACTAGGGCCTGATGGATAGAGAATGAATACCCCACATCCACCCCTTGTCTAAAACATTATTCAACTCAAGAAACACTATTCCGCTCAAGAGGGGAGGCAAAGGTAGCAATAAAGAAACCCCTAGCACTAGGGTAGAGCTCGATTTCCCCAACGACCAAAAGCTTCCATGAAACTAACACTCAATCATGGAGATCTGGGAGGGAGGGCCGCAGGCCATTGAATCTATAGACCACACCCATTTTCAAATAATAATCCTCATTTTCTACGACCTCTGGACCATAAACTACCACAAGGTAGAGACTGACTAGAAGGTCGAGTAGAAGATTGTTTCACTTCTACCTCTATTTCCTTTATCCCCAAGTTGATTGCACCCATATGGCCTAAAAACTAGATAACTTGGGTTGATTATGCCCATGAGTAACACAAAAGTGTGCTAAAACATGCACTAAATGAATTGAATTTCTATTGAGTTAAAAAAGTAAACCACTTGCTATCCATAGTGAAGACGCTTGTTGATGCATACAAAATATCTTGTTGTAAGAAAAATTACATTAAAAATGAAGGCAAATGATCTTACTCCATGATTAGTCATAAAAATTCCTAATGTAGGGTGCAATTTCAAGTATTCACTTACTGAGATGTTATAGCGACAATATATTGTAATGTGCAATATGCTACAATGACAAATCCTTAATGGACAATGAAATATCCAAGTCATGCTCAAAGAACTCAAAATTTGAGTCCTTGTATTCCCCCAATAAGATGAGAGTGGGGATTTTTGTATGTAATCCATATTAAACTAGTTTGCTTGTGGAAATGATGGCCTCTTCAATCATCCATGTTATATACTACAAATAATTATACATAATGAAATAACAATGCACTATCAAGGAAATCTCAAGGCAGGTCATGATCTCACTCCATGATTATTCATAAAATGTCATAATGTAGTGTGCAATTTCAAGTATTCACTTACTGAGATGTTATAGGGGTAAACCCACAAAAGTAGTTTACAATTCGAGTGCAAAAGGAAAAGTTGCAAAAAATGACCCCATGCCAAAAAAATTGATTTTTGGAGTTTGAATGAACTTAGTGGTTTAAGCGAACCAAAAGAGGGTTCGCTAGAACCCTGGTTTGAGCGAACCTATTAAATGCCTCGGACCCACCATTCGCACAAAAAAAAAAAAAACTTTTTTTGGAAGAGGGTTCACTTGAACCCCCCTTTTCCCACCTTCTCACCTTCTAGCCCAAAAAAACTCTAGAATTTTGCCCTTCGAAGCTCAGGTTGAGGATGAAAATGGAGGAGACTTCATAGACCCAACTAGATAATGGTAGTCCTCGAAACAAGCTATCCAATGAATATAATTTTAATATGTTTTGGTTTTATTATGTATTTTTTTTTTTTAGTTTTATTAAACATAGGTTTTTCACTGAAAATCAAGCTCTTTGTTTTGCACATGTGAAAAAACAATAGATTATTAAAAAAAAATTGTAAAATATGAGTCCACTAGATATTGAAGTCCTTGATTCAACAAAAAAAAATGAATTTCGATACATACAAAAAAAATTACGTTGTATACGATCCGCCTATGTCTGAATTGTAATTGGTTTGACTTTGAAACTTGATTAAGGAAAAAATATTCAATAAAACATTATGAAACTAGTTGGAAGCACTAGATATCATAGTTACAAATCTAAATTCAAATAAAACAGAATTTTATCCTTCATGGAAAAAAAATTATGTTGTATACAGTGAGCGTCACTCCTTAAAAAAATTGTTTACTGAAAAAAACTAGTTTTCGAAGGAGATGGAAAAAGAAGTGCAATTTGATTCCAAAAATTTTCAAAATAAAAATAAAAAATTAGAATCTAAATACAAAATGTCACAAATCACAAGTTTTGATTATCTTCAAATTCCTTATGGTTTAGCCACTATATGTGCCCGAAAGTGAAGATTTAGTTAGAAAAAATTATTTCAGTGTTTAGTTTTGCCAAAAATTGTAAACCAATATTGTGGGATCACCCATAGTGACAATATATTGTAATGTGCAATATGCTACAATGACAAATCCTTAATGGACAATGAAATATCCAAGTCATGCTCAAAGAACTCAAAATTTGAGTCCTTATATTCCCCCAATAAGATGAGTGGGGATTTTTGTATGATTGAATCCATATTAAACTAGTTTGCTTGTGGAAATGATGGCCTCTTCAATCATCCATGTTATATACTACAAATAATTATACATAATAACAATGCACCATCAAGGAAATTTTCAAATCCCATAGTTATTGCCACATACTCCTATTCTAGTCTTCTATAAAAAGTTTTTGAAATCCAATAAATTTATATATTAATATTTTTTGTGAAACAAACCATAACTTGAGCAACAATCTCTAAAGGTAAACTAAGTATTCAAAATGTATTCCCTCCAATAATTTAATAGAGTAGTCTCCTTGTGAAAATAAGGGCCTCCTTTGAACACCTTTGTTTTATCTTATAGACATTCAAACATGAAAATGAACTAACAACTCGACATCAAGGAAAACTCCAAACAAAATAATCAATTAAGTGTATATCTTTTCAAATTTCCATTAATTTACACATCGTATAGTTGAGTCTAAAATAAATCATGTATTCAACTAACATTGAAGGCATAATCAACTATGACTTAGCTAATGATTTAGAAGGTACTATTTGTTTTCCGTATCATGCTTTCCAATGGTGGAAGGATTAACATTAAACTGAAAAGGATTAGAAATAAAGTTACATAGTATGGGATTCTTATTTAAAGAGTGTATGATTTAACATTAAATTGAGAAGGCCTAAAAATAAAGTTACATTGTATGTGATTATTATTTAAAGAGTGTATGACAACATTTTAAAAAAAAATAGTTGAGGGGAAGGAGAGTATTATCCCCTACATGTTGAGCCATGAGGAAAAAGAGTAAAAAAAACCTAAAAAATAACACAATGTATATGTAAAGTTACATAGTATGGGATTCTCATTTAAAGAGTGTATGATTAACATTAAATTGAGAAGGCCTAAAAATAAAGTTGCATGGTATGTGATTCTCATTTAAAGAGTGTATGACAACATTTTAAAAAGAAATGGTATGTGATTCTCATTTTAAGTATAGTATTATCCTCCACATGTTGAGCCATGAAGAAAAAGTAAATAAAAAAAACCAAAACAAATAACACAATATATATAAAGATTCACACAAATATATATGTACATGCATGTACATCCACATACATATATATTTCAAATTAATTATAGAAAATAAATTGATACATCCAATTGTTCAATATTTTTGGTTACTCACTTTGATTAGTAGGTAAGGGATTTCTTCAATGTAAAAACCTAAGAAACACATAATTCCACCTATTGCTTGGCCTTCACTCTCAACAAATCAAAAATTGTTGTTTGGAACAACTTTCCTTACCTTTATAATATATTAATATTTGATTATATAAATTTTGGGTTTTAATTTTTTTATGAACTAAAGGTTTGCAAGACTTGTCCAATGAAGATCACAAGTCTAAATCAATTGTCTCATTATCTCATACATTTTCAAAATGCACTAGATTAAATGCAAGAATCAAATAATAATTAAAAAAAAACATTTTCTAAAATATTATAAATCTAAAGCAAGTTCCTTAAAATTTTATATTTGATCCAATATGAAACTATTCTATTTCACTTACTTTTTAGGGTATTAGTTATAATGCAATGTAAAATCATTTTATTAACCGTGTAAACTAAACAAAAGCTTAGAGAGGAACATAAATGTTATAGAGATGCCATCCACAATAATGAAACTTATTGGCCCCAGATTATAACCTAAATTATTATCACTTCACAATAACATCATTTTTTGCCAAAGTTATATCTTATGATAGTTGTAATATAACTAAGGTAAAATTCAACAATAAGTTTGAAACATAATGCCTAATAATAGAGGTAACCACCTTTCTTGTTAACGGTGTAATCAATAAAGGAAATCACCTTTGTCATGAGTAATCAATAAAACATCCAAGCATTATGCCTTTTTTGGGAACAAACTAGAGTGAGATTTTTATTATTGAATTTTGACATAATTTAGTATTGAAATAGTTGTACATTCTCTCTCAAGCTCTTCTTTAAAAAGACTCTTTCTTCCCATATTATAAGATGAGCAATGACATTGAAACTATTGTGCTACTCGAGGATCTTATATTTGGTTGTCAAATTTGAGTAGGTAGAGACTCTTAGGTGATAATTGGTTGCCAACCTTAGCTAATTGTTACAAGGAGTGCCTGAAAGGGACTCTAAGGTGATGATTCAAGTGTGTTTAGTGGTCAGCTTCTTGTTACAAGGAGTGCAATCATGTAGTTGTTTACCTTGCTAATGCTAGAATCTCTCAACTTCCTTTTTCAGCTAAACTCAATGATGTTCCAAATGAATTAAATATCTTGCCCAACTAATGGTGAGGCTCCCTCTTGTCAAATGCTCAATGCCTTTCAATTAAATTGTACTCCTCTCTTTAATAATACTAGACCTAGCATTATTTGAGGCTGCCACATTCTTTTCTATAGTATATCTCCCACGTCACTTACACATGAAGGTAACGCACAGCCCACGTTATGTCAGTGCATTTTATATGATCACCTTCATTATCAATTTCGTTGTATTTGCTTTTGTTTTTCTTATATTGTTGCATAAATTGCAATAGAGAATTTCTGAGCTTGGCCTAGATGAAATGCGACCTTTCTTCTCACAGTTCGCCATACGAGCATCTTAGATGCATTTCTTGCATTTCAAATTTAGTTGAGTTTTGTCACAGAGATATTGAGGGAAAAAAGGCTCTGCAAGAGTACAGCCTCAATTTTCGAGAGCTTATCAATATATTGGGCACCTGCATTTCTTTTTTTATCACAACCACTGCATTATTTATTGAATCCAAACTTCTTAATGGAGAGATACGATATTAGGGGGGCATGTTGAATCACTTTCATCAGTCCTTGCTTTAAATGGACCATCTGCAGATTACCCCCTGTGGTAGGTGTTCAGAAATACATTACCTCTTTCACTTATAAATCAATTTCTAAGAGGTAATTTTAAGAGCCACTTGACGGCCTTTTATTGAGCTTGGAGTACAACTTGACACGAATTAGGATGGTTCTGGTTTCGTTCAGTCTTCCTAGTTTACTTCTCGTGTTGGCTGAGGTTTTTGGCATCAATGGTTGCACCTTACAACAACACTGGCTTTTGAACAGTGTCGCACTATAATTTGAAAGGGAATAAGGCGATGTAGAACCCACACTACACTCCTATTGTCAATTTACTGGTCCATGTCAAAAATTCCATAGAAATTTACTCGTAATTATGGACTAGTGGACTACTGAAACGGAAAATCGTACAAGCTTTTTCAAATCTCATGTTTCTTTATGTCATTCATATTATCATTTATATCATCTTTAATCACTGTATATATATGTTCATTTTTTCTTGGTACTCTTATTTTAGAATATTATATTTTCTACTTCAAAAACTCCACTTCGTTGAAAACAGTTTAATCGGTCTCTAAATTTTTCTTCATTGTTCATTCTTGTGTCTTTCTTAAATTTTCTGTTAATAGTTTTCAATATTGCCTCGTACAAATATATTGTTGAGAACCTCTAACTGTTCCACGTTATCTCAATGTGTTACTAATGCTTTACAAGTGTTTTCATAGACTAGACCACCTTCTTGCAATTTCACCTATTAGCAAAATTTGTTTTTCTTGCAATGGAACTTATTTTCTGCACAAGCAAAAGATGTTTATCCAGGTATTTCATTTATGGAAAAATATTGCATTATATGGTCAAAATCTTTTTTAAGATACTAAATGCAAACATAAAATAAAGTTGAACTGGTATTTCTTTCTTCTACATCAAAATATTATTTTTAATACACCATGTGCAATTAACAAGCAAAGTTTAAGATAATTAATGCAAACATAAATAAAGTTGTGTTGAACTCATATTTCCTTCTGCACCAAAATATTATTTTAAAACATATACAATCAACAAGCAAAAATACCTTAAATTTGATCCACAACATGATTAAAGAAATGTTTCCAGTCCATGACATAAATTATAAAGCTTCTGGTAACTGTATAGCTCTCTTGCATCACAAATTTCTGGATTTCTACAACTGTTGTGCAGAATTATCATAAAAATTTGTTGTTATGTTTGAACTATTGAACTAGTTACTTGATGGAAACACGACTTTAGTACAGAGCTTCTGCATTTAGTAGATTATGGAGTTTTTTGAAACTGAAGGAAATTCATCATGGAAATGCATGCGCCACACAGAACTGGGGTTTTAGTGTAATGTGTATATATCATTTTTTGTGCCAGATGTACATGAAAATGATAAGACTGCAAAAGCTTAAGTGACAATTTCTACCCCTCAAATTATTAAACAAAACTTAATACAAATTACTCAGAAACATTTTACACAATTAAAACGCATGTTCATTTCTTTACTGAGCTTAAATCAATGGGATCACAGTCCCGTGAACCCATATTAATATGACACTGACACTCAAACATCCCAAAATGCTAGTTGTATGGGAAACAAAAAAAAAAAGAAAAGAAAAAACCCACACCGTCGAGATCCTCTGTTCCTTTCGTTTGTCAGATGATAATTTTGGTTGCCTGCACTAAGTTTTTCCAAGATTAACGTGTTAACTATTCTACTAATTGATTTGTGAGAGAACACATGAATTATCACAAGGTTATCAAGAAAAGGATGGCTGAGACCTGCCTTGGTTACAACTTCTGAAAAGTGAACTAAATTATATAGTGATGATGAACACTGCCTGAAAATGCGTAAAGAGACAACCTCCTCTGGAAAGGAATACAGAAATTCGGATTCCCAATACAAAAGAAAGAAAAAAAAAATAATGTAATCCAACGTACAAAGATACAAGGCAAAGCAGAAAAAGGTAAGCAACTTAGAGTTATTTTTCCGCCTCAAAACCGCCGAGGCCTGTTCTCAGCTACACTCACTCTCAAGGGCCTACCATCCATGTCCTGCATCAAATAAACAGAGATCCTCAATCAACAGCAATAGAGAAAAATTAAAGGGCCAGGCAAAATAAACTGAAGCACACTTCGTGGATATCCTTAATACTTACAGCTCCATCAAGGGCACTAATGGCATCATTCACTTCATTCTGTGATGAGTATGTCACAAATCCAAAGCCTCGTGACCGTCCAGTGTCCCTATCATATACAACTCTTGCCTCCATAACTTTTCCATGTTCACTGAATAATTGCAGCAGCGTATTATCATCAGTTTGCCATGGTAAATTACCAACATAAACTTTATTGGAAGAACCGAGATCAGGTCTTTCAATTCTAGTTCCTCTAGGAGCAGCCTTCCTCACTGTCAAAAGCCTGCCCTCATAACTCTGTTCACACATACAGACGAGAATTTTAACAATTTTCATTAAGGGTCAACAAGTATAACCTCAGAAATCATGCTCTCATCTCCAAACCAGACCTCCAAATCCAAACAATTTTATTCAATGAAGATTTTTACAATTATCTTGCAGTTGGCTTTCCTCCAAAGAAAAAGTCAAAAAGCTTTAAAGAGCAATCAATTCTAAAATATCAGCATAGAAAAAATAAAAAATCACGTGGTATGGTCCTCCAAATAGTAGAAATCAATCGATCTCACCAAGCCTAAAAGCTATAACAAATGTAATTTTGCAGGAAGGCACCAATAGTATGCGAATGCCTCAAAAACAATACTTTCAGTTGCACATTTTCAAAATCCCAACAACAAAATAAATATTCAATAAAGTCAATATCTTCTACTTCGTATAAATGAAACAATGCCTCAATACTGTGCAACTCTATCAATAGAATGAGTGATCAGTATGATTAAATGTACTTAAGTTTTAATTTAGTGATAACACCCGTTTGCCAAAAAAGTGATTAGATATGTTTCACTCCAAATCCACTTACAGAGCCACAGAATCAAGTCTTTTCTCCATTTCACACTCTGGGTATTAGAGGCAGGGTAAACTTCATCTTATCATAGTGCCACTAGAATGTACAAAAAGCACGAAAACTAGAACAAACCTTGTAATAAAAGCATATATACATAAATGATACTAAGTTGTTTTAGCCTAGGTGGTCTAGGAGTTTAGAATTGTAAATAATCCATACCCTTAGAGTTGAATTGTATATACATTCAAGACTCGGATTTTAGGGTCTGGGTGATGGAAATTAAGCATGGTTAAGAGATGCCTTTAAAACTAAAGTTACTAAGAAGTTGTTTGGGTAACGTTCTTACCATTACCATCCATATTTCTGAAGCTCGTTTTGCCAAGGTATATCTTAAATACCATTTAAGCTTGTCACTTGTCAAGTTTATAACATCCATCCATGGATACCATGTATGCTTGTCACTTGTAAAGTTTATAACATCCATGGGTGTTAAAGGAATTATCTGTCATCTTGAATTTCTATGGAAAAAATTTTGGCACATAATTCACTTGAGAGACAAAAATTGCATAATCAAGTTGCTCAAACTCTACACCTAAACAATACTGTAGGAATCTCAAACCTAACAAGCCAAAGACTGAATATAAATCTAACTTTACTGAATTGCATTTTCCCTGCAGCCAGGGATAGTGAAAGCCTCAACACAGACAATGAGAAACAAAATATCATCACCATCACTTTTGACAAAGAGATTTGGATCAACGAACTTCTTTTAAATCTAAAAACTCTATGTTACCGGGTTCCTCATTTGAAACCCCTGCCTGTGCCTGCACCAGGAGCACCTGGAAGCGCCCAAGGTTCCCTGTGGCTATGTGATACCCACAAGGAAACCAAGGTGGTTGGGGCGCTACCAAGCATTCCCAAGTGCTCCTGCAGGTGCCAGTGCCTTTATGGTGCCAAAAAATAATTAAAGAACACTTTTTAAAAAATGTAAAAAATGCTTTTGAAGATTAAATTGTGAAAATGGCATGCACCATGAAGGTTTGTGTGGTTTCAAAGGCCTTAATTTAGGCTTGGCAAAGGGGGCGAAGGGTACTCTGCCCCTTGACACCGCCCTATATAACTACAAGGAGCGCACCAAGAGCACTGGCCCTCAACCCCACTAGGGGCATTGGCCCCAAACCCCCATGAGGGGTGCTAACCCTCAACCCCATCAAGGCCTCCACTCCCAACCCCACTAGTTATTGGAATCTATTGTCACATAAAAAACTTGATTACAATGAGGGGGGATCTAGGAATGGAGACCAAAAGTGACACCCTCAACCCCACTGGGGGCATTGCCCCCAAACCCCCATGAGGGGTGCTAACCCTCAACCCCATCAAGGCCTCCACTCCCAACCCCACTAGTTATTGGGATCTATTGTCACATAAAAAACTTGATTACAATGAGGGGGTCTAGGAATGGAGACCAAAAGTGACAACTTAGACAATTATCTTTAAAACTATCATAATATCATTGGATCAATGATGAAGTATCATACTATCAAAGATCAAATGTCATTATTATCTTAAAATTTAATATTATATGATATATCAAATGTATTTGCAATTATATATATATATATATATATTGCATACATGTATATAATATACAGCTGTACCCAAATGTACTATACCCAAGAAAAAAAGTTTGCCATACCAAAATCTCATACCCATACCCGACCCCATACCAAAATCGACAACTTAGTTTAAAAATCACATATGTACCAATCAATTTTGATGTGCTACGCTTGAAAGAGTTTACCAAGTCCATAAAAGACTCAAACAGCCTACTTCCTATCTACACTGTGCTACAATGAAGAGCACTCATCAAAAGTGACCATTTCAATGGGAGAAGTATTGATCAAAAAAGGTCCCTTCTTGCTGTGAAAAGCCTTAAACAACCAGACAACCTTTGTACTTTCCCAATTACACTTCACCTTATGCACTCATTTGCATCCAATGGGCTTACCTAGAGTCGAAAGCTCAGAAGTACAATTGTTTTATCAAGGCAGCATATTGAACCTTGATGGTTGCTTCCCATTCTAGTTGGCATTCTGCTTCAACAAAAGTGGCCGGTTCATTCACCTAGAATTAGTGTGATAGAAACAAAATTCACATCCTCCTTGAAACCAAGAAGTTGTTTTCCAGACAATTTGGATATTGCATTTGGTTTTGAAAGCTCCTCTTCCCCCACATCCTACAACATGTGGTGGTGCAACTTAAGTCCCTTCAACTTTTAAGGTTGGAGAGTCTTAATAGCACCTTTGAAAGCATCATCCTAGCCTATATCTGATAATTGAAATCAATGTCAGCTAGGGATGAATACTGTTGTCCCATTGTGCATTCCTTCAACTCCATGCTTTTGGTGTATATCTGACACACCACCTATTGATCAGACCCTTCCATATCTGAAATTTTCTGCATATTTTCCAATTTCAAATCACTCACCCTTCAATACTCTCCTTGTGTATATCTGACAAAACACCCAACAATCAGCCTTCCCATATCTGAAATATTCTACATGTTTTCAAATTTCAAATCACTTGTCCACTTATATAATTCTCATGTACCTCCAATCCAACACAACCCCCTAACAATCAAGCTTTCTGATATCTGAAAGCTTTCATATTTTAAAATTTCAAATTACTCAACCTCTTTTATATACTTATCACTTTTGTAATTCTGACAAAAAACCCAACAATCAGTGCCTTGGCATTTCTAAAATCCTAATATTTGTTTCCAAGTTTCTCTCAAGAGCAACTGAAATAAACATCCTTAAAATAATTCATATTACTAACAGAGATCTTCTAGAGTGCAAATTTAAGATTTTCAGATCAGCAACCACTTACTTCAAAATCAATCAAGTAGGTGCACATCGGAACTCTGACAAGCTTTGTAATTCTAAGTCAGCCTCACCCTCTAGCATTTAATACACTTACAGAGTTACAGTTATTTGGCACCCAAACTTATGTACAAATTCTTGAATCAATTTTTACCATCGGTTTTTAAGTTTTGTTGTTAATGAAATTAAACTTTGTTGTCAATTGTTAATTTCGTTTTGAGTTTCAAGTTTTTCTTGATTCTTTGTTTAAATACGCACAACCTCCAACAAAAGATTCCAGTAATGAATCTACTTCAAGGCCATAATAATCCAAGCTTCTTATTTATGACTTTATTCTTGTAACACCAGCAACTTGTTAGTTTTTCTTTTTTGCATTGTACCATTGTGCTTTGGATCTTTGTTTTTTTATTTGGTGAACAATTCAAGTCTTTCAAGTGTTGTTCTTAGCCCCAATAATTGCAATCATTCACCCAAGAGCTACACAATTGACAGTAAAACAAAGAGGCATTTCAATTCCAACTTAGGCATCAACTAACAAGCATTTTCAACTTCTTGGTCAATGTCATGTCCCTGAAATTATGACACTAAAAACCCTAACGTTGAAATACGAATGAATAAATAAAATGAATAACAATATAAAAATCAAAAACATATAAATGTAGATATTAAAAATTTAATATTTTTATAATTATGGTAAGATAATATTATAATTGTAATTATCAAATATAATAAAATAAATATTAACAATTTGAATTATTATAATATAATAATATAAATATTATCATTAATATAACAATATAAACATTAAATACAAAATAAATATAAGGTATATAAATATAAAATAATAATAATAATAAATATACAAATTAATTATACTTAATACATATTCAAAATAGCCAGCGATCTGTTCATGTCAGCGCTAGACTTTAAAGCATACCCTTACATCAAAAGCAAGGAAAATAGACGGTTCAGCATAGGCAGCGATGAAGGAGAACAATGAGTGAGCGAATTAATTAGTCATCAGAAGCGATTAAGTCTTCAACAAAGGCAGCAAATAATATGTAAAAGGGAGTGATTGATAAGTATTAAAAGAGTAGCGATTAATGGAAGCTATGAGAAGAAAGAGCAGCGATCAATTTTATTAAAGCAATGATTATGTTATAAGAAAATACATGATTAAGGAGCAAATGAGAAAATAATGTGCAGCGATTAATATTGTTAGCAAGAATAACGTGCAGTAATTAATATTGCTAGCAAAGGGACGCCTCTCTTCATGAAGTTGTCTCTCTCCATATGGTCACCCTTATTGGAGATTTAACAAGGTATAAATAGGAAGGGAATAAATATAGGAGGGGCATTCTTCAGAGGTATAAATAGGAAGGGAATAAAATATAAATATAGGAGGGGCATTCTTCAGGGAAGATCAATGGCAGTATAGAGCCGATCAATTGCAGCAGAAAAGATAGCAAGAAACTTAAACAGAATAGCAGAGTTGATATCAGGAAGAGTAAGGTAGTTAAAGGAAAGATAAATGAAGATAAGTGATGATACTCAACAAGGGAAGTAAGTTGAATACATATATATATACAAATTCATGTAAAGTGATTATTGGAAGATTGAAATCAATTAGGGGATATATATATATATATACGATTAAGCAATAATGATGCTGGCAGCAATTGTTGAGTCTTATAAGTAGTTATGATGCTTTAATATAAGTATGAATGATAGAGTCCTATCTGTTTGATCTACGCTAACAATATCGTTTGAGTGTGGAGAACAGATCGATCTGGAAAGTAAGAAAAAGACAGAGCAGCAAGCAAAGATAGTCCGTAGACTTTATTTAATTTATGATTTCAAAAATATAGAACTAGTGCATCAATTAGTTTAAGCTTACTTTCAGACTTATAAATTAATATATATTGTGGTAGAACATTAATGAAGGATTATAAGATATTATTTAGGATGATTCATGTATATTAACCTTATGATAGCATATTCATAGCTCACTTTATATTACTAATGTGATTATTGCAAATAAGAATTCAATTAGTTTATAAGGAGCCCAACCATGAGAAAATGAAAGGGGATGGAACGATGAGGGTATTAGACTCCTTACTAAATGGACCACCCCATATGAATGGCATGTGCCACATGATTTCAAGGAGGCTAAGACTCCCCTTCAAACTTCCCCTCTTCCATGATCCCCCATGATTGAGCATCCTCAAGGGTCAATTAGTTTACAAGGAACCCAATCATGAGGAAATGAAAGAGGATGGAATGATGAGGGTATTAGACTCCTTACTAAATGGACCACCCCATATGAATGGCATGCGCCACATGGGGTCACCTCATATGAATGGCATGCACATGAGGTGCACCACATGAGTTCAAGGAGGCTAAGACTCCCCTTCAAACTCCCCCCTCTTCCATGATTCCCCCATGATTGAGCATCCTCAAGGTGGAGTAACAATCAGATTAACGAATTTACATTAAAATTATTAATGTTAAATCATGATATCCTATGTGTTACATGATGGTTGTAATTGATTTCTAACTTGTCTGCAAGGATTAAATCGAGCCAAGGTACTCTCTAAATCCACTATTTGCTTGGAAATTGATAATTTAGAGTAAAATTAATATAATCTCACTTAGGGACATTACAGTCAAAACACCCACAGAACCATAAATCTGAATATTGGTTTCATCTACACAACCAAGCTTGTCACGTTCACTACCTAAAGTCATCAAGAAAATCAATGATTGTTCTTTGACACCATATCTAAAGGATCTTTGCAAAGCTAACCATATATTTATTATCTATCAGCATATAGCAAATGTTGGGAAGAGTACCCCACTTTGGCCAATTTTGAGGGGAACAAACAATTTTTTTAATACAATGAAAAACTCTTATTTGATGTTAATACTTCTTTTTAGCCTTATTTACAAGACAGAAATAGAAGTAGAGGCATTTCAGACTTTTATGTATAAGATATTTAGCGACAAGAGCAAACTTATGAAAACTATCAACGTTCATAGAATATGTGACTTCCTTCACCTAAACAATCTGGTCACAATCACAACACTAATACTGTAAGTATCTTGTGAATTCAAATGTATAGTTTTGTTTGTGAGAGATTTTGAGAATTGGTTAACAGTGAACATTAAGTTTTTATATCTATTAGCCATGATTTGTATCAAATTCAACAACACAATAACAACCCCTCAACCAGAAAATCTAGACTATTACAAGGGTCTAAAACTTTAACTCTGCATTGGTGAACTATAGAAACTAAATTATTGAATTTGGCACACAGAAATACAATTTGTCAAACAGCACTGAAAATTAATCAGATCTTGCTACAGTAAGGTTAATGTTGTGAAACAGCAATTATCTTATTTTTTTGTTTTCAACTTTTGTGCCAAACCCCAGTGTCACCCTGCTGCACCTGTGTACACATTTCAATGTGTGATCCTTTAGTTATTGTAATGGTCACCTTGTCTATTGGCTGGCATGTCTTTCTTGCACAGAGTTTATGCTAAATCTGTGCCTTGAAAAAACCTGCAAAACTCATTTTTGCTAATTTGAAACTCATGCATAACCTGAGATAAATTTCAATCTCTGTAAAATTACATTCATAACGTTTGCCCCAAAGGTTTTTTGGAAGGCTCTGAAAATGAACCCATAAGAGACTTTTTTATGGCACTGATACTGAATGTTGTAAGAAGCACAAGATGAGGGAATGGGCACACATTTGAATGTTGCAAATCAAATCACTGAATCAGTTATAATATACAATGTGTGTGTTTGTTAATATGCTAAAAGACATAATCAATATCTGAGTCATGACTATGTTGTAAACATTAATATCCTATCCTATATTAAATTTATTACCTTATATAATTATATTTAAACATTATATCTAATAGTCAATTATCAAATAAGTGCAGCTCTAGCTGTAGTAAACAGATCTTTCATCATAACTCGTTATTCTTTGCCCTAGAATCAGACTAGTTATTCATAGATCCAATTAGCGATTACTATACCTCAAGAAGAAAATATGCATTTTTTGTGGATATTCAAAACCTGTCCTTTCAAGTAGCGATATACTATTACTAAAATGGGAAGAAGAAACCATAAAGCCCTCTGCAAAGGGAGTAGGGCTCAATCAACTACATTGTCCTAACAAACTAAATCCAAGATATACCTTTATTGCTCTACAAAGCTCTCAAAAAATGGGCCGAACTTTGCATCAGTATTATACCAAGAAACACTGCCTTTGGGATATGGATGGGGGTTGTTCATTTTACCTTTAATCTTCATACCATTCAGAAACCATTCAAAAATTAATATATAACATGAAATAATAAAAATGTTACTCACATATTGGTTGAACTTTTCAATGCCTATCTCTACTTCTTCAGCAGTGGACATTGTCACAAATGCAAATCCTCGTGAATTTCCAGTTTCTCTGTCTGTAATTAACTGCAAAAAACAATAGATTGTAAGCTGCAAGAAATTTAATCACAGAAGATAGACAAACACTAAACAATTTCAAACACATATGCAGGAATATTGTCCAAGACACTTTTTTAAGATGCACGCATTACTTTAATTTATAACCATTTTTAAAACCATGAATATAAAGCAGCTGACAAATACACAAAGATCCCCCCAAGAGTCTATAAGATGGCAAGAGGCATGAAGTCTCCACTGTTTTGCTCATAACAGACCCTTAGCTGTATACCAGTGACAGATAATATCTATCATAGTGGATTTATTTGTGAAGCGTTCAAGAAAACTATATAAGTAATTGACGTAGACATGTAAGAAACACGGTTCCAATAGCATTAAATGTCACTTACAAGAGAAAAAGAACTTCAGCAGCCACACGACGAATTATTGGAATCCTCCAAAACTTACAAATGAAACCATTGGTTGGAACAACAACAAAAAATAAGATGATGCATTCAAATTCTAAAGCAGGGAATGTTCAAAATCACATAAAAAGCACAAGGTTAAAATTAACAGAAAAAAGGATAATAGTGAAAAAAACAGTAACATTTAATGATTGTTAATAATTATAGATTATTGCCACATAGACAACCAAATGGACCACCAAAAATCACAAAGAAGCAACACGACAAATGTAATAGATGAAAAACAAAAAGTTCTTCAACCTGGCGCCAATCTGGAACACATCAATTAAGAAGTGACATTAGTGAGAAAATGATGCTAGAAGTTCATTCACTCAGAAGCCTGGAACTTGATTGATTGAAAACAACAACAGACAAAGAAAGATGAAACCGACAACCAATTAAGGATCTTAAACTTGCTGAATCTAGTTCATGCATCTGCTTATGCATCCTCTAATTGTATCACATGCAAAATCTGATGTTGATGCAGAACTAATGTAAGAATTTTGAACATGTAATTTCATCTCAAAGGTCCTATACATTCCAGATCAACACAATGTTGATAAATAATATTTTTTGGATAAAGCAACATTGTAAGAAGTGTTTGGGAGAAGAATGTAGAGACATCTTCAACCTGGCGCCAATCTGGAACACATCAATTAAGAAGTGACATTAGTGAGAAAATGATGCTAAGAGTTCATTCACTCAGAAGCCTGGAACTTGATTGATTGAAAACAACAACACACAAAGAAAGATGAAACCGACAACCAGTTAAGGATCTTAAACTTGCTGAATCTAGTTCATGCATCTGCTTATGCCTCCTCTAATTATATCACATGCAAAATCTGATGTTGATGCAGAACTAATGTAAGAATTTTGAATATGTAATTTCATCTCAAAGATCCTATACATTCCAGATCAACACAATGTTGATAAATAATATTTTTTGGATAAAGCAACATTGTAAGAAGTGTTTGGAAGAAGAATGTAGAGACATCTTCTGATGCCCTGAAATTCTTGTCTGAATATGCACAATAAAATCTAAAGAACAAATCAATCCCAACCCAGACAAGGCATATAATCTTGGAAGAGCAGAACAAATATCAACAGGATACAAACTAGCTTTCGCCATTTCTCGTGGTCTGTGTAACTAAACTAATCCTAAAAACTAGTATGGAAATAGAACCATGGAATTCATACATATATCATACAAATGAAATTGAAACCAGACCATAATCATGACAAGGATTTTCAAACACAATTACCCAACTTAATAATACAGAAAAACCTAGAAGAATGTGATGGCATGACAGAACCACAAAGTAAGAAACTTGCATAATATACTACATCAAATGCAAAAAGTCTCAAAATTTGGAAATCATCAATGCTATCGTCGATCACTATGAAGGTAACTTAGGAATGACACTTGAATCGGAAATGCTCATTAGATAGTGTCAAACATTAGGGGAAGGGGCAATGGGAAAGAGTTGTTCCACAACATCAAGGAGTAGAGCCACAATCTCAAGTAGAATTAGAACCACATTGTCAAGGGAGAACATGCAAGGGCATTTGTGCAGTTGTGAGGTAGCAACATCCAAAGGGCATTTTCACCTCAAATTCTATATTCCTTCGAAAAAAATTAAGGGAAATTTTAGACTTCTCCAGGTGTATGTAATTCACAACATTACTCAATGTAAATAGAGCTATCATATCATTATTGAAAATTTCAAAATACTACCATGTGTCGACAAAAAAACTCACAAATCAAAATATCAAATAAGTATTAAACCACAAATAACTTGGTTACAAAAAAATGTCTTGGTATTTAATAATCTTACATTGATAATAACTTTGGGTCAAGGTGGAATGTGTAATATATAATGATGCTAATTATTATGTCAAGGCGGAGTGCATAATATTTGACACCAATAATAATTTTAAGTGAAGGTGGCCTTGTAGGCATTACATCACAGAAAAGCTTTTCCAATTGGTAAAGAAGCTAGAGCATAAGCATCAATACAACGTATTGCATAAGCATCAATACAACGTATTTTACAAAATCATAATACCTCCCCCATGCTAGAAAATGCTTAAAGATTCCTTTCATACTCCATAGGGCCCCTTACCTTGTCATCAGTCTCGTGGTGGTGACAAGTTAAAATAATCATCAAAGTATAATTTAGTATTCAAAAAACTCCCGTGCAGTAAACTAACTCACAAAATTTAAAATACCAAAACAGTTGGTCTGCTTTTGGCAAGACTGTGTACTCATTACAATATACAATGAAACTAAAATGAAGTACACGTCTCACAGCTCTTGGCCACAAATATTATCATTTTCATCAATCAGACTTTACCTTTAAAAACTTAAAAAAGTGCAATACTGTTAAACCAAATTTGAAATATGGGTTAACATAGCTTGACTAAGTGAAACCCAAAAAAAATTCACAAACTTATATACTTCAGAAACATGGCGAGTAAATAAAAATCTTAAATCTTCTTAAGTCAATCAGATCCAGGCTTCAGAAACGCGTTTATTTTAATTGTATTATACTTCTTCATTCCCTGTTTATTTAATATCAATAAATACAGCATCCGACTACCCACATACCCAACTGGACCAATGATTTCACTCATCGCCTACTCCTACAACGCGCCTTTCTATTTCTTTCAGAAAAATGCATGCCGCAGTCAGCATGTGATTAATTTAATTTGTAAGATACTCATACATCCAAAACCACTTAATTGTATTGTTCACTCCCTTTTCTTTTCCTTTTTATTTTACCTACTGCATTCAACGCGTCTTTGATTAATTTCTAATACACCCAATACTTCCAGCAGCATGTCTTATTGTTCTACCCCTTTTCTTCTTCCCTATTTATGCATTTCCAAATGGGCATACTGTAACATAACTTGTTTTGCTCTACCCCTTTACTTTTGTATTTATTTATTTTCAGAAATATATTTTAATACTTGCGAATAATCCATTTCTAAGACACCCATATATCCACTGTTATAAATAATTCAATAACCCTACCCATTCTCTCCCATTTTTATCCCTTTCAGAAATACACTTTATAATCAAAAATATTTTTTTCCTCGCCTTTATCCTTTTCATAGATATACTTACTAAATCAAGTATTTCATGAATTCAT
Source organism: Sequoiadendron giganteum (assembly GCA_007115665.2). Taxonomy (NCBI): domain Eukaryota; kingdom Viridiplantae; phylum Streptophyta; class Pinopsida; order Cupressales; family Cupressaceae; genus Sequoiadendron; species Sequoiadendron giganteum. Next base: position 649,444,872 of record CM021106.1, on the reverse strand, counting down.
TTCTTAGCTACCCATTTATCCAATATCCCCAGTGAGATATAGTCAATGTTGGAATCATTGGATTTACCTCATTTCCAATATACCCATAAACATACAGAAACAATGACAACTCAAAAATTAGTTGTACAACTAAAACCAAAAGAAAAACTGAAAGAAAACCACAACTCACATTGACATCCAAGACTTGTCCAGCCTCCTCAAAAAGCTCCCCAAGCATCTGAGCATTAGCATCGAATGGCAGATTGCCGACATACAACTTTGCCTCTTCTGGAGGTTCAGTAAATTGATTTCCCCCAAAGTTCTCGTCAAACACACTTGATGTCACCTCTTCTACTTCCTCCACTATTTCTTCCACATCTTCTGCCGCGTTCACCATGACCGCAACTTTTTTTAAGCTCCCTTGACGTAACGGCGACGCACACAGCAGGGGAGATTTCGACGATGCCCATTGGAGGCTCGTCTTTGACGCCCTTGAGGCGTAAAAACCCGAGGGAGAGCTTGAAAAACTGACGGCCGAAGGAGCACTCTTTAAGGCAAATACATGACGGTGCGAATGGTCTGCAAGGCGACCGTCTATGACGGATAAGGACTTACTGGCCGTGAGAGACGAAGCCATGGAGACGGTGGGGTGTATTTTACAGATTTTTCAGGGGTTTGGAAGGGGTTCTAGGTCTTATCACAACGGTGGACTCCCACGGTCTCTGGGCTTTGAAGGGATACTATCTTTTGACGCAGCCGTTCGCTGCTTCTCGGTCCAAAGGTTGTGGATAGGATTTTTTTTTTAGTAGAGAATGAATGTTTTGGGATTTTATAGAAAAAAAACAGGATTTTTTGTTCTTAATAAATTTATGCATTATATTGAAGTTGCCCTAAAATTGTAGCATATAAAGATTTTGTTTGTATTCGCATTTGGGTATGTCTCTCGATTGCACGAGGAGGCAAAACCCTAGAGAGAGAAAATAACTGAAGTAATTAAAATTTCCCAACGTCTTAAAAAATCAAAATCAAATTTTGGGAAGTGTTTGAGGTTAATCAAAAATCTTCATGGAGAATTTTATTTTTTTTAAATTGCTGCTGTTACCTATATGATTTGAGTAGGCTAAAAAAATTATATTGATTTTTATATTTTTTTAATGGAAATAATTGGATTATCTAAATCATAAAACAATTAATATTAAGTTATTTTTCGATTAAGTTATTATAAATAGGGGTTTAAGTTCGTCAAAACTATTTAGAGATGATTTTGTGTTCTTTGATTACTTTATTTATCAAGATTCAACTCTTTTAAAGGTGTAATTTCCTAAATTTTGAAATCTTGGTTTTTAAGAAAATTGTGTGAAAGATGTTAACCTCCTTGCTATATAAAATATCATCAAAGGTGATAGTGGTGTTTTTATTCATGGGGTTTGTTTTTTGTGAGTTTCCAAATTAATAATAAGATGAAATTGGAAGTTGTTTAAGTATGGCTTTAGCATCTTCCTTAAGATTTATACTAATTATAAAATCACCATAGAAAAATCATTTATGTCGAATCTTACACCACTAAGGATGGGAATAAGCATTTTATTACTATCAAAATAAGAAGTACAAAAAGGTGCTTAAATATTATTAACCCTCGAAAAAGAAAGAAGGATTATATAGAGCTTTTATCATTTTGCTAAACATTACAGCAAACTTATAGCCTCATACTAACTCGCACATGGGAATGACTACAGAGTATTTACTAACACTGCCTAATCATTTATTAAGGGGTGTCTTAATAAAAATGAATTTCTTGTCTTACATTATTCTTATTTGTGAAACATTTTCACTTGCAAGAAAAATGTTGGCATTCCCTCTAGCATGTGTCAATTAGTAACAAATGCCATATAATGTTTCTACTAATTGATACAAGTTATGGTTAGCATCCACTACCTCAAAACCTTGTAGCTATGACATCTAAAATTCTACCTATAGCTCACCATTAAAAAAAACACTCTTGACATCCATTTTATTAAATTTTCACCAATTTTGTGTTGCTAATGCAAGAACCATATGAATAGCTTGTCACTTAGTAATAGGTGCAAGTTTTTCCTCACAGTATTTACCTTATTGTCGTACATAAAGTTTCACAAGTAGTCTTGCCTTATGTTTTCAAATAGAGCCATCAAAGTTATATTTATTTATAAACCTACTTGCATCTAAGGAATTGAATATACGGAGTGTAGTTAACAAGTACCAAGTATGATTGTTCACAATAACATCACATTCAACTTGCATAACATTTTATTAGTTTTTTATGTAGATGCTTCTTCATATGTGCATAGTTCAATTGAGCAAGTAGTAATCATTTCATAATTAGCCTATTTATGAGAACATTTAGGACCCATTTTACCATCTTTTTCATGGTGTTATAATCTCACTTAGGAATGAGAACACCATAATTCTCTACCTATGAATCTATATGTGCATCACATTGATTTTTTTGTCTAGAGAGAAGAACAAGTAGCTACCTATGCAACAAAAGTAACTAAAGAAATAATTGGTTGTTTCAAATCAACCTCGTGGAAAGTTAGTTCCATTAATCAATCCCTTAGTAATTTGACACTTTTTTATCTTTCTCTCCAACTTAACAAACTTTGAATCAATATTTTATCATGTTCATATTCCTAGACTCATCAAAAATCACATCTTTTCTCACTTAAGTTTGTTGGTATCAAATGCAAGCAAATGATACCTCTTTTTCTTATCAAAATAGCCAACAAAGATGCATTCTCCACTTGTAGTTTCCAAGTTTGTTCTATGTTTAGTAGGAACTAAAGTACAACAAGCACATCAATTTTTTAACCTTGGGAATAAATCCATTTAATGCCTTAGATGGTGTTTTACCCAAAAAAAAACCTCAAACACACTAAACACTTCCTACTTTGGCCCAAAATGTATGATCCAACTATTTATAGTATAATGTGGCTCATGTTGCACCTTCCAAATCCATGATTATCCTCATAAAAACTTTATTTCATTATGGACTAGAAGTATTAGTATAATTTTGTTTGATTCCATGTTTTTTATAATAATTTATGTAGTGTCAAAAATTGCATACTGGTGCAATTTCACACTTACAGCTTGAACCCACTCGGATTTGGAAATTAATGATAAATCTTTATATTTTAAAATAAAGGATTTTATTTTGCAATTAAAAACACAAAGTATTACCAACTCGCAACAAAAATTTCAATAGAATTCTTCTGGATGATAGTGTTATGCATAGATATATGTGTGACACATTAGCATGCAACAAATTTTTAAAATTAAAAAGTATACTTTTTGTGTGGTTTTTTTATGATGCATGGTGTAATGCCCAAACAAGAAAGTAATGTCTCTTCCCTCCCCATGTGAGCAAACAAAAGCCCTTTTTTCTTCATTTTAGGGGGGGTCTTTTTTAGACTCTCGTGCAAGTAGCTCTCTCTCTCCTTCACTTTGGGGAAACTCTATCAAAATATTTACAACCATTACTATGATCTTGAAGCAAATGTTATTGGTTATTGTGATCTCTTTCTTGCAATAGCTAAATATTCCAAGTTAATGTTATATTTCCAAATCAATCAAGGACGTCACAAGGGAGCCCAAATTATTGGTAATACTCTTTTTTGTGTGTTGTTATTGTTTTGTATTTGTAGAATAAAATCCCTACATTGAAACATATCAATTTATGGTTGTGATCAAATTTATTAATACTTAATGGTGGTTTTCCCCATAGACAAGGGTTGACACCATTATTAGGCATTTTACTTTTATAGTTTTCTTTTAATCATTAATGTAGTTAGGATTCAAAATCTCTCTTTTTTATCATATTTTCCTTTGGTTGTCCATGGAGGTCCAAATACCAAAACAAGGGTTTGACTAAGGCAAACCTCTAAATAGCCCCCAACATTTTTCTCACCTTTGTGTGTGTAGGTTAGGACACCTTTGACACTTAGACAAGTATTCTGGGAATTTTTGAGTTGATTGGTGAAGGATGATAGCACTAGCGAGGATGTTTGTGCTATGCTTTGGCATCCCAAGCAATGAGCTCCAACATCTACTGTTGAGTTCTCTTCTATTTGCATTTTCATTTCTAGTTGGAAATAGAATTTTATTTCGATATGTTGTTTTTATAACTTAGTACTTGTATATTATCTTTGTGTTAATAGATTAAAAAAAAGGCTCTTAGTTTCAACACAAATTATTTCCAATATTTCTATTTGAAAGTTTTTACATTTTTGTATATGAATAATAATTTATTTATATTTTGAGATGATATAAGGATTCATTAATTTAAAGTAGTTTCCTTTAGTTGTATCAAATTCCTTACATTAAATTTTGAAAACTCATTTGAGATATATTTATCATAGTTATCTAATTGAAGTGAGGTCAATTATAAACTTGTTTCTTTTCAACTAAGTGTAGCCATTCAACAAACTTAGTAAGAGCTTCTTATTTATTCTCTGAGAAAGATAGCCATGTTATTTTTAAAACTTATTAAGGATATAAAGTATCTACAACCTCTAATAAGAGACTTTTTTAAATCACACTCATTATTATGAACCAACTATAAATGCTTTTTGGGTTGCAAATTTTCCCTATTTTGTTTTCATAGGACTTGTGACTCACAAATAACATTATCTCTCCTAAAATTAGGTGAGCCACATACCATATTATTTTTGTTTGAGTTCACCAAAGAGAAAACATTTAGATGTTTGCATCATATATGCCACAAATGTTGCATACATGATACCTATTTCAACTATTATTTTTAATTCTTGCAAAGGAAGAATAAATTTAGAATGTATTTAAACCAAAACCCTATCCTTGTATCGTATATATATATATTTTTATACCTATGTTTTACTAATTTGATGTAGATAAGTTGATTATCTATAATAGTTTGATAACCTTTCTCTCAAATTATAGATAAAAAGGGAGATTCTTTTTCAATGTAGGAACATAGGATATATCTTACAAAAACTTAATAGAGCCATCAAGAAGAAAAATCTTAATAGATTCAATACCTAGAGGAATATGCATACTTTATTTACCAATGTAATAAGTACTAGTGATGCTTATTTTAACACCAGGAAAAAGTCTTGTCTATAAGTCACGTACATGTTTTGTTGCACCTATACTTTAGAGCCAAACAACTATAAATTCATCTCTAACCACAATTTCCATGAGTGTTATGTTAGTGCATTCCTTTAATAAATTATGAATATCGTTATCTTTATAATGTTTCCTAATTCACCATACTTGTACTTGGAATATTTACCAAATTTTGGTTTGTTTATATATTTTTCATATGGGAATCTATAATGAATTTCAATATGACCAAGATCCCCACATCTATAACTCCTAATTTATGATATATAATGTTGCTTCCTTTCATTTTACCAAAATTTCCTTGATAATGATTGAAACATAAAAATGTGGTGACCTTAAATTTAATATCTAAAACTTAAGGTCAATGGGGACCATCATTTCTAGGATTTCATTAGGATGCAAATCAACAAAGTGCATGGATTGACTTTCAACCTCCAAGGTGATTCAATCATACCTATATTTGATCCTTTTGAGTCTTAGGAATGAATTGAAAATGATTTGAAATGATTGCCCTAATTAGACTACATGACCTAATATGATAAATATATTTTTTGAAGATAAAAAGACTGAAACAATGATTTGCAAGTGGATCTAGAAAGTGCAAACTGATGTGTACCTATCACCAAAATCTAAATTTGAGTGTTGTAATAGGACTGGGTCACCCAAGGGTGAATGGGACCTTGATGAGGGATCCTAAAATTGTTTTTGTAGTCCTTTGGTACTAGATCTGAGCTCCTAGTTCCCAGTTGTAAACTTGTCGGAATGTCATCAATAAATTTTGTAATTGATTTTTCATGGGTTGACAACTTTGATGAGAACAAATGCAACAATATAAAATGGAGATATTCAAATTATCTTCAATCCTCTTTAGACCTATAACCTAAACATTCACAAAGAGGGGAGATGTTGTGCCAAATAGGAGCTTGCCTTAGTCAAAACCCATGTAAGTTTTTCCACTTCCACAATGGAAATGTCAATGATAAATCGATAATGGAAAGGAAGAAAATGACGAATAGACATAATGTTGCAACTCACCACCCTTCAATGGCTTCCTTGAAGGACTGAAGTCATACACATCCCTTCAAGTATTTTTTTATCTTGCTTTGCTTGAATGCTTTGGAGACCTGTAAAAAGATGTTAGCCTTCACGAAACAATGGCAACATGAACAAACATAAGCCTTGACATGACGTTGGGTCTTGAATCATTGTAATAATCCTCTAATATGTTGCTCTTGATTTGTTCTTGACAATAGTATTTTCTCAATTGTGTGTCTTGCTAGTTGTTTTTGTTAGATTTCAAATGATAAAAAAATTAGGTATTTATAGTTGTTTATCTAATTTCTTGAAATTAGATTCTAAAAGTTGGCACCTCATATTTTAATTTTGGATGTTAAAATACCGCCAACAACATATTTAATTTGGGTTCTAGCTAAGAAGGGGGACCCAATCGCCCATGGGTAAATGGCACCTGGCCCAAATTTCCATGAAACTCAAAGTCAGGGATAATTTAATGATTGAATGCATTTGTTTAATGCTTGTCCTTCTTCAAAAATGATAAAAATTAGACTTTGGAATGCATAATTTGGAAAATTGGAAGCTTAATTAAGTCCAATAAATTAGGGGGACAAAACATAATCTGAAATTGTTAAGGTATACCATTTTCTACATTACATTGATCCCCCACTTTAGTGAGAGTATGAACTTACGCTCAGACTCACACTGAAGTAGAGAAATATATGTCAAGAGGGATTCAAATGTACAAATGTTGAAGAGATGGGATGAATAAGGATTGAGGGGGTATCCAAGCCCCTAGGATCAAGATCCCATGGCAAACCAAGATAAGCACAAAAGAACACACATGTATGGTACACAACAAGACAAAATACACAAACACACAATGTCAAAGTAAATGAAAAAATAAAAAGAGGTATGGGCTAAAAAGTTCTATTATGCCAGTGGCCATACAAAAGAGGTAGACACACAAGCTAGTGAGGACCATTTTTCACTAGGTGAGCTCCCAAAATAGGTAGCAAAATGAGAAACACACACTAGGTCTACAAGGTGTTCCATAACTATACCAAGAGTTATACTCCTTGATAACCTTGATAAAGTGCTACAAGAATGATCAAAATGCTATACCAATGCTACACTAAAATCAACCCCTATAAACAAAGTGAAGCCAAGAAAATATAAAATTTCAAATGTCAATGCACCACCAAGTTTAGCCTCTGTGAACAAAGTGAAGCAAAATAATGCCAATGTATGCCCCCACTTTAGAGAAATCACTAAACATCATTTTATGAGAAATTAATTTAAAGTAGAAAAATGATAAATGGCATGCAACAAGAGATCACAAGAGCTTATTTGGAAAGCCCTATGCCAATGATATGTTTCCAAATAAAGCTACTTCATGACAATGGATTGCCCCCAAACGTAATGCAACACACAACATAGAAAGGTACACTAAGGGATCCATAAATTTGGGGTCAATATGTCTTTGCTACAGTGATATAATAGAGCTTGGAACTGACATCATTCCCCAAATACTCATGGAATAACAAACATATAGGAGGAATGACACATAGAGAGAGAAAACAAAGAAGATTTTGGGTCAACATGGAAGAAACCTAAATGTCTCAATGCCTTGCATCATCCCCAAAAGAAAAACACAAGACATAAAGAAAAGATAAAGTTTATGACATGTAGAAGAATGTTACAATAGGTTAATTTTATTTGTATCCTTGTGCCAACAGAGCAACAAGGGTCATCCAAAGAAAACTCACAAACATAAATACATGTCAAGCAACATAATATAAGAGATCTCATTTCATGCAAGCAAACACAAATAACATAGAAAGTAAACACACAAAAGTACTTCACATGTGAGCTGACCTAGAGTAGGTCATATGCATGCCAATCTTTCTCATCATATAAGGAAGGTGGAAAACTATCCAAGGGTACTAAAACAAGTTTCATACTAGGAGCATCACTAGGTTCAACATATGGTGGGTCACTCTCATCAGGAGGATCATCACAGTTGCCCCCATCTAACTTCATAGAAGTGGAGAATAACAAATTCAACTTATTATGCACTTCATCAATTTTAGCAATCTCATCATCATCATCCAGATTGATCACAATAGAAGGTTTTATGATTATTGCTTTTGAATTTTATTGTTTCTCCTCTTTCTTTGGTTCTATGTCTTTTTTAGTGAAAGTTGGATTTCTTCTTGAGTTATTTGTATAGGTGTTGGTTTATTATTTTATTCCAATTGGCGAGCAATAACATGACGTCTACACCTATACACTTTAGAATTCAATTTATTTTTGTATGATTTTCAAGTTGTGATGGGGTAGTCTGGTTGGTTTATTAACCATTGGTCTCTTTTCTTCCCTTAGGGGAGGAACTGTCGAGGGTTGGGAAACCACTGTCTCTTTAGGTTTATACACTTATTTTTATCTTTGGTGGCACAAAAGGAATCATTTTATTATCTCCTAGTCTTTTGTAGGAAAGTGGTGGAGGAACTATAGTGTATTTACCCTAATTATTTAGAAGAGTTTTTGGCTCAATCATAGGTTCATCAATGACAAGATAGGGAAAAGGAACAACCATGGACCTATTAGACTTGGGAATATGGCTAAGAGATAATTCAACTATGTGTTTTGCCTTGAACTTTTGATATGACTTGAAAAATAAATCTTCACGAGGCTTTAAAGGTTCCATAGGTTGAAGCCAAAATAAATCCAATGAAAAATTCCCACAGGAAGACAAAGGATTGAATCCGTTATGATGCACTATGAATATCTCATTTTCAAAGGGGAACTTTAAGCACTTGTGAATAACCGATGGGATGAAATTCATGGAGTGTAACCATGGGTAGCCTAAATTCACACTAAATCAGTTTGACATCCACACGATGGAGAATGACACATCTAATTTTTTTGGTCCAAATTTTAATGGAAGAGTGATCAAACCTATCGTAGGGCGAGCAAAACCATTATGTGTTTGTATCCATCCTTTCGATTGTTCATAAGAATCTTGATAAAGTTATGAACTAACAAGAATTCCTTGATGATCACATTCTCTACACACATCAGGTCAATAAGTATCCCAGTTGTGGGCTTATCATTAATTCTTTTGACGATATAGATAGGACCATCGGGTGCATGCATAAAGGCATCAATATGTGTGAAAGCAATGTTAGGTAACAAAGTGGTTTGGCCCTTATGAGGTTGAACATCTATGAGAGTGACCATGTCATGTATATCATCCTCATTATCATCATTCATATCGTCAATCTTATCAACATTCATCACATCATTCTTGACTTCACTAGCTTTTATAAAGTTGGTTGAATGTTTTGGCATTAGGTTGGTAAAAATTTGAAAATTTGATTGGGTGGGGCAACTAAATTATTTCATTTTTCATTAACACTTCCCAACTGGATATGATTGGAATTGATTCAAGGTCTTGTACTTGATGTTTAAGACTCATGCATCGTTATGTGTCATGTCAACTTTATTAGTGATATTGGCAAAAGGCATGTGGGTTATAATTTGGAGGTAAGGGTTTGGTTGTGTCCATAGGTTTTATTGAAGGTAAATGAGTTAGGTTCTTATTCAAAAGTTGCAACATTATTGAATGGAGGGAATCAGGTAATGGAGTAAATTTTTTATCCCCGGGTCTAAATTGGTATTGGGTAGAGCTTATGGCAGCAACTTGAGATTCAACATGGTTTGTTTGGGATGGGATTTATCTTTAAATAGTTCTTGTTTGGTTTCTTAAATTGTTGATAATTGTCATGATGTGTGGGGATGAAGATGCCTCTTCATACTTATTAATTGAATTATGGTAATCGCGAAGCGTCGTGCATAAACTTATAAAGGATGGAGATTTTTGTAATAAGACTTTTTCTCTTGTGTCCTTTTACAAGTTGTCAATGAAAATTCTTTCGATTTTCACATCAAGGAGAGTTAGATTGACTTGTGATAGAATCAAATAATGCTGACTTATGAAATATGTGACCTTTTCGCCTTCTCTTTGTTTGCATTGTATTAAATCAATTATATTGATGTTGGGACCAATGTGCACTTGGAAATGGTCAAGGAAAGCATCGACAAGCTTAGTAAATGAGTGACTTGAGTTATTTAGTAATGAATAAAACCACCCTAAGGCCATGTCCTTCAATGACAGAGGAAATTTTTTATCCAAGAGCTTATCTTCAAAAATGAAGTCACTACATAAGGTCATGTATGCTAATATATGGTTGTTAGGGTCTTCTTTACCATTGTATTTCTCAAAGCAGGGTACCTCTATATTTTGTGGCATTTGTGCTTTCAATATCTCCAATGAAAATGGGTTTCTTTTGAAATATTGTGATGGTTGTCCATTTTGATTTTGGTTCAATGTTGATATTTGTTGTTGAAGGAATGACATATTTTACAGGACTTGGTTTATGATATCTAATCCTTGCTTGTCATGTTTTGGGAATGAGGTGAATATGCTGGAAGTTTATATGTATTAGATGGGCTACTATATTGAAAGTTTTTGAAGGGTGATGGGTTTGGAGATATGATGTTTGAGTTGACAAAACTATAAGGATTCCCAGTGGAAATACCCAAAGTTGGAGCTATATTGTTGCTTGGTTGCAATGTTGTGGCAATGGTTGGATTTGTATATGTGGGAATACAGACTATAATTTTAGGGAGAGAAACTTGAATTCCTTCTTGACTTTGGGTGCACCCTAAAGCTTGAGAACAACTAGCCATTGTAATTATATGATTGTCTATGATGTACGCTAGACTATGGATTACCTCTAATCCTTGAGAATCATCAAGCATTTTTCTCGTATTATCTATGAGAGGGACCATTGTGCCAACGATATATTTCATGCTCGCATAATCTTGAAGTTTTTATAAGGATTTGTCCAATTGTTTCAGTTTCTCCTCAAGGACATGAGCCACCATGGTTTCAACAATAGTGATAGTGGTTGATGGTAAGGTAATGGGAATTGTGGGATTAGGGATGGAGTCCAAAATGGGTTGATTATTGACAACACTTGTTGTGAAATGGTTGGAGAACTCAAGATCCATAATAAATGTACTAACAACACATGATGACATGAGTTTCGAACTACGTCTCAATAAATTATTGGTAATAGGACACCAGGTTGTGAAACTCATGCAAGTTTCACAACACCAAAAGTGCACCCAAGATGAACACAAATTGTTAAATAACTACAACAAACACTCAATAATAGAAAGAAACAAGTAGAAGCAAACAAGAACCATAACAACAGAGATCTCAAAAAAACATTTTTGGCCAAGACAAGTAAGACAGGGCCACCCAAGGGTGTCTGAGTCTTGGTCAGGGGTTTTGAAAGTTTGAAGTTGGACTGAAGACTACTCTACTTAAGGATTCTGATTCTTCTTGCAAATAGTTGAAACAATAAATAAAATTTATAGAATTTGCATAATGTATCCCAATTTAATGCAAAATGCATGTATATAATGATGTTGAAGATTTTTTAACAAATTTGAATGTAATTTTCATATATGAAATGTAATGATTGACTAATTAAAATATGCACAGACCTTAAAATGATAATTTTGAATGCAAATTTTGACCTTAAAAAATGCACTTTCTTTCACTAAATTAACTAAATGCAAAGTTCTTTAAAAAATGTAGTTGCTAATTCCAAAACAGGGATATGCAAGTATAGTGAAACTGAGCAGAGAGAGACAAAAAAGTGTGGAAAAGCTTGTTTAAGCACCTATACAAGGACAGGGTTGCCCAGTGGAGTCTGAGTCTTTGTTTAGGGTTTTAAAATTGAAAATTTGAATGTTGAGATTGATGTTTAAGGTTACTTTTCCTATTTGCAAACTAGTTTTATAGTTCTTTTGAATTTTTCAATGTAAAGGAAATGCAAATGTAATTTTTTTTGGAACAAAATGACTCTTTTTGTATGTAATTTTGAAATGAAAACTAATTTAAATGGCTGAAACACACTGTAATGCAACCTATGATGCAATACGAATGTGATATTTTTGGATTTTTATAACTTTTATGATGGAAATATGAAACCCTAAATGAAAGATGCAAAAAAAAATGATGCAAAACCTAGATATAGGGTTTGAAAGACTACCAAATCAAAAATCTATGACGTAAGAATGTCAGGTTGACCAAAATAAAATATAAAAATGTGGTGACCTTAAATTTAATATCTAAACTTAAGGTTAATGGGGACCACCATTTCTAGGATTTCATTAGGATGCAAATCAACAAGGTGCATGGATTGAATTTCAACCTCCAAGGTGAGTCAATCGAACCTGGATTTGATCCTTTTGAGTCTTATGAATGAATTTAAAATGATTTCCCTAATTAGACTATATGACCTAATATGATGAATATAATTTCTCAAAGATAAATAAACGAAAAAAATGATCTGTAAGTGGATTTGGAAAGTAAAAACTAATGTGTACCTCTCACCAAAAGCTAAATATTAGTGTTGCAACATGACTAGGTCACCCAAGGGCAAAAGAGTCCTTGATGAGGGATCCCAAAATTGTTTTGGTAGTCCTCTGGTACTAGATTTGAGCTCTTGATTTTGAGTTGTAAACTAGTCAAAATGTTGTCGATAAATTTTGTAATTGATTTTTTTGTGGCTTGAAAACAAATGCAACAATGTAAAATGGATCTTCAAATTCTCTTCAATCCTCTTTAGACCTGTAATCTGCACATTCACAAAGAGGGAAGATGTTGTGTCATATTGGCAATGTCAATGATAAACCACTAATGGAAAGGAAGGAAATGGTGAATGAACACAATTATGCAACTCACCACCCTTCAATGGCTTCCTTGAAGGATTGAAGTCATGCACATCTCTTCAAGGATTTTTGATCTTGCTTTTCTTGAACTCTTGAATGCTTTGGAGACCTACAAAAAGATGTTAGCCTTTGAAAAATAATGACAACATGAGCACACATAAACCTTGACATGATGTTGGATCTTGAATTATTGTAATAATGCTTTGATATGTTGCACTTGATTTTCTCTTGATAATGGTATTTGCTTAATTATGTGTTTTCTAGTTGTTGTTAGATTTCAAATGATAAAAAGACTAGGTTTTATAGGTGTTTATCCAAATTCCCAAAAATTACACTCCAAAATCCAACACTTCATATTTGAATTTTGGATGTTAAAATACCATCAACAATATATTTAAATTTGGGTCTTAGCTAAGAAGGGGGACCTAGTCACCCATGGGTGAATGGGTCTTGGCCCAAATTTCCAAGACACTCAAAGTCAGGGACAATTTAATGGTTGCATGCATTTGTTTAATGCTTGTTCTTCTTCAAAAAATGGTGAAAATTAGGCTTTGGAATGAATAATTTGGAAAATTAGAAGCTTAATTAAGTTTGATAAATTAGGGGGACAAAACATAATTTGAAATTGTTAAGGTATACAATTTTCTACACTATAATAATGAGGATGATTATGTTGATATGAATAAATTGTGGTTTCGGTATTGTTCTCTTCTGCCATCCTAAAATATACCTCCCTTGAAACCTCTACCCTTTTATAGCTTCAATGACAAAAATTTAAAGTATTGGTTTTTATTTTCCTACATAATTTTCTTATATTTCTTATTTTTGGAGGGTACTAACATATCATGTTAAATAAGGTAAATAATTACATGTATATATCAATTTTATTGGTCTTGGAATTTTTATCACACAAATACAACAAGGTTTTCTTAGTATTATGGATGTGGGGAGAATCAACAATGTGAATGTATCTATAATCCACTAGTTCATTAGTTAAAGCCAAGGATTTTGAATTATTTATGTTGAATGCATCCTACTTATCTTTGTGGTAAGAAATTTGGGATTTTTGTCTTTCTTTATATCCCATAACTTGGTTAAAATTAATGATAAATCTATCATTTATTTCTTGGCATTCTATAACTTGTTGAAAACTAGTGACGACACTAGCATGAAGCTCCCAAGCACACAAAAAATGTACTCAATACTAAGAGAACTATCAAGATCATTGTTAAAGCTCCAACTACATAATTAGGAACACATCATGACATCTTGATTTAATTATATCATGCCAATACTCTATTGTGCAGATAAGAGTCCACCATGGCACACCACCAAAAACATCCTCTCAACTAAGGATCACCTATCAAAAACTAAGAAGTGATAAAATTAATACCTCACCAAAGACTCAAGAGTCCTCCATGGTTAATTGAGATATCAAAAAATCTCCAATTACATGAAGAAAACCATATCATATCAATGACACTAAAAATACCAAAGAACTTTCACTACAACAATCAAGACCCGAGAGCTCCTCCATGACACTAATAATCATTGTAGAAGATCAACCATCACCAAGTGATGAATCCACATCACTACTAATTCTCCCAATGATTTGTGATACCTAGCTCTATGGCATCATGATAAATATCTCCTGACTAAAGATCATCCATGGTCAACACACACTCAACTATAGTACTAGAAAATCCAAAGAATAGAGTAGAACCAAGATCTCCAAGCCAAGAAGATACAACCACCACTAAAACATCACTATAAAATCTCCCTCTAAATCATGTAACTAAGTTATCAGCGAATTCATGATTAAAAAAACATGTTGAAAGTTCCCATAATCGAATGTTCAAACACTCTAATCATCCATCCTCTCATCTCAATGCAACATATCAATGCATGAATGACAATAGATAAGGTCAACTATTTAAATCTATATCAACATTGAAAATACCTATGGATATAGATAATCCACATCCTAGTCATCCCATTGCAACCAAACGGGTGGACAACCCACACAACTTTATAACTCATAGATCCTCAATAAATGCAACATGTAAACTCACCATCATATCAGTAACTTACATACTAAGATAGCCAAGAAGATAACTTGTATATCTCAAGACTCAAACACTAGATCACATACAATTTTCCAAATTAATGCATAATTGAGTGTCATAGTTAAGGAACCAAATAAGCATCTAGGAGATAAGAACAACCTCCTAACATTGAACCATACCACCACCTATCAACTACATGCATGGTCATATTGTTTCAATGATCAAATATACATAAAAATCCATGGTGCCATAATCATCACCATCTATATACCTATACTCGACTCTCACTAAACCAAGACTCCAAGTCTCACATGTGGAAGAACCATGTCCTCAAACTAGAAGACAACCTATATACCTATATCTATCAAAGTCCAAACTCTGAAAACATGTGAAAACCTATATCAAGAGGCATAAAATCTAACAGTATACTGTACTCACATTCTTCCAATCTAACCATGATCTATGAAATTTCATGATCATCATTATTGAGCTTATCTTAGTTGTGCAAATGATTATGAGAGCAACAACTATTAAAATCGTGAAAGAGGAGGACAATGGAGGTGAATAAAAAAGGAGTGCTTGAATGTATAATATTTTCTTAGTTTTTGTATTTCTTGCATCTATTTCTTTTGTTCTTCATTGGTAGATTAATTTTTTTTGCATAAATCTAATGGTTTTTATGGTTGCTATTGATGGTTTATGCGCACTTATTGATTTTTGATCTTATAAATACCATGTCAATCGTAGTGTACCTTGCCTATCAAAAATTCATCACAATCATTCCATGATAGTCCATGTTATCATGCTTATGCTAAGCAATGTGCATTTTCATTGTAGACTATCTTCTTTCCTCATTGATATCACTTATTCTTAATAAAATCTCTTTATTCTAGCCTTTCATTGATCAACCTTGATTCTTTAGCACTATAGTGTACTATTTATTGGAATTTTAAGACGTCCTCTTTTTACATAGCGTTGATGAGGCTTAACTTTCATGCAAACTCATTGAAACATTGGTAATCATTTGGATTAACTTCATATTGTATTTTCTTTTATGGACCCTTTTTACGTGTTTACTATTATGGACCATTGAAGCAGGCCTATGTAATAATGGAAATCACTTGATGTAATTACTATCCAATGTTAAACAACCTACACCTATTTTTAAAATACCATTTTTTATTTGGATAGCATTATCATTATACTTGTACTTTAAACCATCACTTGATAGCATCGTCCTTTCGTTGTGATGAATAGTTGTTCATAAGAGCTTTGAACATACACTGTCATTTATGTTGGCCTTTAGGGTTTGAAGCTACCTTCTTCAACACATGCCATGAATTTTCATTTCATATAAAACTTTCCTTTATATATCTTCTTGTGATCATATCTAACATATTTTTCATGGGCTATCATGACAAGCATGTATAATGCCTTACCATGCACTATAGATTGTCATATTGTTGCCAAAAATACACTTATGGATAGCCATAATTTTATGAAACTACTAAACTCTAGTAATGAGTTTCCATCTATCGGCATCTATAAATTTATTTATTTTTATTGTCACGGGATAAAATTTCATTACATTTACAATTTGAAGTGATTGTCATTAGTCACAATTCATAATGTCATTGAGTGTTCATAGTCCTCTCCCACAATCAACAATAATATATTTTCTCTTCTCCATGATTTAGGGCCAAGTGAGTCAAGGATATTAAATATGCTCTCTTCTATCTATCATGAATAATTCATTCTACTATTTATCATCATATATTTCTCTATCAATTTTGACACAAAACTTGTAGATCACTAGGCTTTTCATATGGTTGTCCTCTAGGGCATATAATTGTCAACCATGATAATTGATTATCCTCTTAGACTATACACGGTTTATTTCTTATTTTACAAATTCATGATGCCTTCTCCTCTTGTCATGTGTCACTTGTAAGTTGTCTTGATTGTGCTACTAAGAAATTTTTGATAACATTTTCAATATGTTTCCTTTTACACTATCCAAGGATATTGTGTGCACAAACCTTCAAAAGGTCTTCATGGTGGTGATGAAATCCTTTGTTACTAGCCTACAACTATTTTATGATCACTATCCTATGTTGATCACATGCTCGATATCATAAATATTATCATATTTTCTCTGTACCTTTAAATTGTATTTATTGGTATCATGTTGCTTATTCACATATAGGTTGTTCCTATACTATAACATTACAGACTATGACTCATAGATCCCCATAAATTTGTCTTGTAAACTTAATAAACTCTCCTATCTCCTCTAGATCGCCATTTCATATCACCACCATGGTTAAATTTTACCTTGGAACTTGTATGGAGCATGCAATGATTAATGCACAACCATCTTAATATGTTATCCTTTGAATGACCGCTCTTTGCTCGTAAGAATGACCATTACCACATGATTGAGTGATTTCACATATGGTCATCGAGAACCTTGACTACTCTTTTCACTTATCTTCTTAACTTTTGTGCATTGCTTCTTGTGTAGATGATAAGTGTGCACCACTAACAAACTTTCTTGAGGAACAGGGGCTTGAAAATATGATTACAATTCATTTTGATCTTCTCTACAAATTTATTGTATCTTCACCTAGTTTTTGTGACATTTCTTCAATGTTAGAGACTACCATCTCCAATTCATCATTTAACCTGAGTTGACTTTCAAGACATTTCTCAACTTCCCAGTATCCTTGAAGGGTCCTTCTCCTATTGCTCTTCTCATTGTCATTACAATGACTAGTATCACAAAAGAGAATTTTACTATCATTTTGTGTACATATTTTATGAAAGTCTTCATTCATTCTTCTTGACATTGAACTACACATGCTAAACATTATTGCAACTATCACATAGGTTTTGAGATATTCCTAATGGATAAGGCATATAACTCATGATAGAGGGTTTTTTAAACCATCTTGACAGGTCTAGAAGAGTATTTTATGGAAAAAAGAGCTAAAAACTTGTTATGATATATTTCTCACCTCAACTATCCCTAGGACTTAGCACATCTTTCACATTATTACTCCTTCAGACTGTATGTCGATACCCATGCTAGTGTTGTTAGAGTAATTGGTTATTTACTTTATTAATTAAACAATATTTGTTTAATTACTTAAAGTTCCCTTTTACCTCTTTTACACTTAAGCTAACATTAGGTGCATATTAATTAATTACTTTCTTAATTATTAATGTGCAAGCTTAGGGTTTTGACCTATATGTGGTTGAACACTATCTTTTGTATCATTATTCATTTTACATTTTGGGTGAATACATTGCTCCACATTCTTAAGCATTCTCTTTGTTGCTTATTTTTGCTTCTCCTTGTAACAGGTATTCTTTGCTTGCAGAGGTCACTGGACTCCTATGAAGTTGTATCTTCTCAACTCCAACATGGTATCAGAGCTTCAGATCTGCAGCTGCTTGTTCTTGTTTTGAGTTTTTTGCATTGGAAGCAGATCTAGGGTTCTAAAGTTTTTTTTGGTGGATTCAACATACTCCTTTTTTTGGGTTCACTTTGAGCCCAAATGGACAGTTCCATTGGATTTGTAGTGCCCAAAAACCCCTAGATCGATTGTTCATTTGTTGATTTTGGTTACAGTCGATTAGGGAAGCAAAAAAAAAATTGCCCTAAGGTCGTACGGCCCCAGGGCGGAACCTGTCTACAAAAAAATTAATTTAAAAAAAAAAAAAACTAAGGTTTTTTATTTTATTTTTGCGTGGTCTGTGCAAATTCCATCGACCACTGGCCACACCACCCGTCGGCCACCGCCCAACCACCGCGCCGCCCGGCCACAGCCTGCGCTGCTCAGCCGCCACTCGCTCCAAGCTCCGTCGACCTTGCGGTCTCCGACCTCCGCCGATGCCCTGTCAGCCCTTCCAACACCTGCCCGTGGTCACATTCATGACCAAGGGCTCTGAATTAACCCCTGGTCGCTGATAGGACCAAGGGCCTTTTTTTAAAGCCCTTGAGGGTCATGGTGGTCTTCTTGGGCACATTGGAGCAACTTTCATTCAAACAAGCATAACTCGAGCATTTTAGCTCCGTTTTTCGAATGGAAATAGGCGTTGGAAAGCTAGTTTTGGCATAAATCTGATGGTGCAAGAATTTTTTTAAAATTTTACCAGTCTAGATATTATTTTTCCATTCAAAGTGAGGTCTTCTTTCTTCACTTTCGGGGTCGTAAAAGGTGCAAACGGATTCCGTTTTTCAAACTCGAATAGGTGTTGGAAAGCTCTCAACATGTTCTATTCAGATATATGATTTATTTTATCAGAATTTTCACCCAAGTACATGAGAATTTATTTTGAAGTATTTTTTGCTTATGCATTGCTTCCTCTTTTTCAGTTTGTACTAGGGTTTGGGTTTATCTCTTATGGGGGGTGTTTTTCTCTTGCTTTATGTCATTTATATTAGAAATACCAAAACACCAAAACTCTCAGAAAATAAAACCCTTATGCATCTGTCTATTCTAAAAGATCACATAATAATAAAAAACACAAGCAAGTACATGTGAAAAGTTTCATGGAAGACTCTTCAGTTGAGTTACTCACATCACATAACTATCACACTTGGAAGTCTTGCATGATGAGGCTACTTAGGTCACGAGGGTTGTGGTATTGTTTAGATGAGGTTCAGCCTCAGTTGCAGCATCCTTTTGAGATTATGCAGCACAGGAACAAGATGGATGAAGCTATGGGTTTGCTATGCATGCATGTTTCAGACAATCTTTTGTTTCACCTTGATGCTTTGCTCACTCCTCGAACCATGTGGTTGAAGTTTGAGACACTTTTTTGGGCCATTAATGAGTTTCGAGCATTACAGATTGAGGCAGATCTCACTTCACTGTTACCTGAATCATTTCCCACAATTGAGGATTTTTTGAACAAGTTGAAAACTATCCACACTATTTTATAGGGTTGTGGCAAGAATAAGTTAGACGCAGAGTGCATTTACTTGATTCTTTCAAAGCTTCGTGGTCCATTTCAAATATTTGATTCTTCCTTCCATTCCATCATGGATGGTCTGGGTGCTAGTTTTACCATGCCTACCTTTGATTTGTTTTGTGAGCGTTTGTCTCGGGAGCAATCTCACCTTTCTCAGATGGATATGCTCTCAGGATCAAAGAACAAAGCATTGGTTGCTCAGTCACCTAAGGGGAAACATAAGCAAAAATTGAGGCCCAAGATAGATTTTTCAGGCAGTGAGCATTCCTCCAAACCTCCTCCCAAGTCTGATTCTAAACCACCATTTAATCCAAAACATGGTAAATCTTTGAAGTCTAGTGAGTCTTCCTTCAAGACTAAGGAGAAATTAGGAGACACTTGCAGCTTCTGTGGCAAGCAAGGACATCCAGTTTCCAGCTGTTGGAAATTATTAGAGGCTTTAGAGGAAGCCATGCAAAAGCAACACATCTTCTCACCTCAGTCGTCTTCTTCTTCCACAGGGAAAGGCCATGCTCTCACTGCTCGAGCATTGACCTATGGGTCCACTTGGATTTTAGACTCTGGTGCTTCTCACCATATGACTCACACTCAACAGTTGGTCACTTCTCTTGCCTCTTGGGGTACTTCATAGATTGCAGTGGATGACTCTTCACAGCTTTCCGTCTTGGGTTCAGGTTCTGTCTCTTTGGATGGGGGCACTCTAGAGGATGTTTTGGTTGTTCCTGACATCTCGACGAACCTCTTGTCCGTTTATCAGATTTTCCATATTGGCTCTAGTAAGACAATTGAGTTCTCACCACATGATGTGGTTATTCGAGACCTCCATGACTCTGATTTGGTTGCGGCTACTGGGAGTGTTGATACTGCATCTTGTCTTTACAAATTTGATGGATTTGAGCCTTCTGAGGGTACAGGTTCATCTCTTATAGCACATGCAGATTCAGTGGTAAGCTTTGGCATGAGCGTTTGGGCCATGTCAATTACAGATATCTTCAGCAGATGAGTACATAGACACTTGTTCTTGGTCTTCCACAGATTTTTTGCACTGACGGTGTTTGTCATGGTTGTGTGCTTGACAAGCATCATAGGGATCCCTTTCCGAAGGGAAGCGCCACTCGTGCTTTGGCACCCTTGGAGTTGATTCATAGTGAAATCATGTCATTTACCACTCCTTCTTTTTCAAGGGCCAAGTATGTACTCACATTCATTGATGACTTCTCCAGATGCACATGGGTGTACTTTCTTAAGTACAAGTTTGCTATCTTTGATTCCTTTCGAATCTTCAAGACATTTGTAGAGAAGCAATCTGGTCTTTCTATTCGACGGATACATACAAATAATGGGGGGGAGTATGTGAATCAGGCTTTCAGATATTTTTGCACTGAGCATGGTTTGCAACATTATTTTTTTGTTCCCTACACCCCTCAACAAAATGGTGTCACTGAGAGAAAGAACAAGACTTTACGAGAGATGGCTAATTGTATGATTCAGTCCAGGTCCATGGATTCGTCTTTTTGGGCTGAGGTAGTCAATTGTGCCAACTATATTTAGAATTGAATGCCTCACAAGGCGATTCAACATATGACTCCTGAGGAGGTTTGGTCTCATGACAAGCCTGATATTTCATCATTTCGAGTATTTAGTAGTGAGGCATGGGCATTTATTCCTGATGCTCAGAGGAGAGCCATGAAGCGAAAGAGTCGACCCCTCATTTTTGTCAGCTACTGTGAGGATGTTAAGGTGTACAGGTTGTTTGATCCTGATTCCAAAGAGGTCCTGTTTCGACGGGATGTCTAGTTTGATGAGCGCCTTCCTACAGTTGATACCCTGTCTCCAGTGTCTACTTCACTACCTACTCCACCCACTGCAACTCTTCAAGATTATTTTGAGGATGATTCTGATGAGGATATTGATGATCCCCCATCTCCACTCCACTTGCTCCACCTTAGAGGCCCAAATGGGCTCGCTTTACTATTGAGGTAGCAGGATCTATGGCCGGTGATCCTTCAGACACTTGTTGCAACTGTTCTCATGCTGTGGGTTCTAGTCTTTTGTGTCATGCTCTTTCAGAGGATCCTCAGAGGTTTTCAAAGGTGACAGGTCACCTTGAGTGGGATAGTGCTATGGAGGAGGAGTATTCTTCTTTGATGAGGAATAGTACATGGGATCTCTGTCCTCTTTCTAAGGGCAGAAAGATGGTTCGACCGATGGTTGCATCGTACCAAGTATGCTACTGATGGTTCTATTGATAAGTACAAAACACATCTTGTTGCGAAGGGTTTCTCCCAGGTTGAGGGTATTGATTACTCAGAGACATTTACCCCTGTCGCCAAAATGAATTCTATTCGTTTTGTACTATCACTTGCAGCTTCTAGGGGATGGCCCATTTTTTAGATGGATGTGAAGTGTGGCTTCTTGTATGGTGACCTACAGGAGGAGATCTATATGGAGAAGCCTCAGGGATTTGTGCATGATGTTTCTTTGGTTTGCAGACTTCAACGTTCATTATATGGTCTCAAATAGGCCCCTCAGGCTTGGTATGAGAAGATGGACTCCTTTTTGCTCTCCATTGGTTTCACACGCTGTCATTCTGATCCCACGGTCTATATTCAACATCTTGAGGGTGAGATCCTAATTCTTGTGCTATATTTTGATGATCTTCTCATCACAGGTAGCTCATCCTTTATGATTCAACATGCTCAACTAGCTTTGATGGAGCAGTTTGAGATGACAGATCTCGGCCTTCTGCACTATTTTCTTGGTCTTTAGGTGATTCAGTCTTCAGAGGGGATCTCCATTTACCAGCAGAAGTATTCTCTTGATATGCTTCAACACTTTGGCATGCTTGATTGCAAGCCTGTCCCCACACCTTTTCAGTCAGGGGTTGTTTTGACTACTACTTGCCCCACTCCTTCAGTAGATTCTACACTTTATAGGCAGTTGGTTGGTAGTTTGTTGTACCTGACTCACACTCGTCCTAATCTTTCCTTTGCGGTTGGCCTTGTCTCTTGATTCTCCCATGATCGTCATGAGAGTCATTGGCAAGCTGCCAAGCGTATTTTGAGGTACATTTAGGGCACCACTTCTTATGGCATTCACTACACATCAGGGGATCCTCACATTGTTGGCTACACTAACTCAGATTGGGCTGGTGATGTCAATGATTGAAAGTCTACTTCTGGCTTTGTTTTTTGTCTTGGCTCTGGTCCTATCACATGGTCTTGCAAGAAGTAGACTACTCATGCATTATCATCTACATAGGTTGAGTACCGAGCTGCTGTGCTTGCTAGTTAAAAGATTTTATGGCTTCGTCAGTTGATGACTGAGTTTGGTTTTCTTCCTGATAGTCCCATTATTCTTTGGTGTAACAATCAAAGTGTTATACACATTCTTCTCAACTCCAACAAGTGTTTCCTCTAGGTGTAACTTAATGAATGCATAAGACAACTGAGAGGGGGGGTGAATTGGTTTTACATTAAAACATCAAAACTCTCATTAACATTTAGATTTGCATTAGTCATTAAACCTTTATCAATCATTAAACCCTTATAATGCATTAATGGAATACAAACATGAGAAACGATAATGCAAACACATCCATACACACAAGAATGCCAGATTTATGTGGAAAACCCAAGAAGGAAAAAATCATTTTGACGATTAGCTCCTAATATAAAGTAATTGCAACATCGAACACAATAGGCTCACTATCGGAGGGATCATTTCCCAAAATGAAAGGACTCACTACCAAATTCTAAAAAAAAAAAAGATTGTTACAACGAGAAATCCATCTCAGAGTAACGGAGAAGTTCCACCACTGCATCACCTAAACATTCACACTCTCTCTGAAGAATGTAGACACCTTCTACTCACTGATTCCATTAGTCTTAGTTGTTAAATATCACACTACACTTCGTACTTTCATACTTCATATTACAATTCAAATCACACACACTTCATACATTCATCCTCCATCAACTCAACACACATATATACCCATCACTACCCTGAAAACAATTCACAAGGTCAACTATGCACCCCAAACATGAAAATTCAAATTAGGTTGGCACTAAGAATTCCTGCGATGGAGATGAATGAAAGCATACCACATCACACTTTAACTTAGACCTAGATCCATAAATATACACCACACTATGCTTCCACAAACACTGAAGCATTTTTGAAATTAGTGTAAACACCTAAGGTCAAACGAACTTGTGTAAACACCATTGAAAATTTAAGTACACGCTTCCTTTTATCAAAGACAATTTGCAAACCACACACAACAATCAAACACAATCTAGAATATTCCACCAACATCCTGAAATCCAACAAATTCCTTCAAAACAAATTTCACCTGAAGAACACATTCATTCTATACACTCAACTAACCTTCCACATACTATAACACATGAATCCAACCTTGTAGAGCACCAAACTTCAAACAACTCAGACTAGAGATTGATTTGAGCAATGTAAGCACACCCTCAAATCCGCAAGATTAGAAACCATATTGTGAAGAAATGCAGAGCAAAACTATTTCTCCCAGACAACATTTCTTTCACAGTTCACACACCAATGAACATAACTTTCTCTACACAACAATACAAGACAAGAAACTCTAGATATAACACCTTTGAACACCTCTGATCAACATATTTGAACTACATAAGTAGATCTTCAATAAAAAATAAATGCAGAGCAAGACACTGAACACTACTTTGCTACATTGAACACTCTTTTCCACACTATTATTAGAATTGTGAAACAAGCACAAAATCATGAGCCACAGGATCAAAAAAAAAAATAATACACCTTCCATGCAAGAGATCTACAAACAATATGTGCAATATTCTTCAACAAGAAAAATCTAGAGAACCAAAGACTTTCAAGAAGATATGAAAGCTCAAGATAATATCCAAGAGATATTTACAAAGAGGGTTGAGTGCTTATAAGATCCAAGCCCTAAATGAGAAAGGGATCAGATCATGACAAGTGTCAACATCACATGAGATGAAACATAATTATCTAATATTAACTCAATTAACAAAGCATAAAACCACTTCTAAGTTTAGCTTAAGTGCACGAGAATAAATTAGATTAATTAAAGATTAATTAATTATTAGCTAATGCATGATAACTCTAACACCCCCCTTAAGATGAACTTAGGGAGTAGCTAAAAATCCTAAAAAGAATGCATGATGGGTCCCGACAAACAAGGTCATGTAAGGTACCCATGTACAAACATAAGATATCTGTAATGCGGAGAAATATTAGTTTGTTGTTTGATCCTATGGCTCATGGTTTTGTGCTTGTTTCACAATTCTAACATGGTATCAAAGTGTGGATTCAACGAACCTCTTCTCAATTTATGAGATTTTCTTTCTTTAATGAGGGTTACAAGCTTCAGATTTGAATCCCCTTTGTTTTTTTTGTAAAATTTTGGAGGTGGGAATTTTTGAAGCATTTTTATGTGAAAAGGACCTTGTTGTTGGATCCATAGCTATCGAGAAATTCAAATTTAGCTTTTATTTGGCTTGATTTTGATTCCAGACGCCAGATCTACAAGGTTTTGAAGTAGTTTTTTTTCCAACCTCAGAAAGTAGCTGCTTTTTCAGCGCATTTTAGCGTAAAACATGTATCACCATCGTGCTCAGAAGGCCCAAAAACCTTTAGATTGCCTATCAAATCGCCGAAATCCGAGTCGAGAGTTTTTAAGGAAAAAAAAAATTGCTAGGAAAGTCATATGTCCTCCCGAGCATGTGAATCGACGTAAATGTTTTTTTTAAAAATATTCTGCCAAAAAAAAATCATCAAAAAATTTAAGAAAAAAATTGAAAACCCTTTAAAAGGGAAACTTAGGTTTTTTATTGAAAAAAAAAATTTATTGTGGGGGGTACTGAAGTACCTGCCCCCTTGCCAAATGGTAGGGTGGCAGTACCCTCATGCCTCGCCCCCACGTGGGGAAGGTACTTGTGGGGGTATCACCCTTGCCAATGGCAGGTGGCGACCCCCTCAGGCTTGCTACCCTTGGGGTTGGCTTGGGGTGGGCTCCACCCCCCACCCCTCGGTCGCCTCAATATTAATTTTTTTTTTAAAAAGTTTTTTATATGTTTTTTCATTAAAAAATATATAAAGTGTTTTTAGCCTTTTTTAACTTTTAAAACATTAAAAAAGGAAAAATCTATGTAATCAAATAAAAAAAATTTAATGTTTTTTTTCACTTGAAAAATAAAAACATGTCAAATTATGCATTTTTTTTTGCAAAATACATGCACTATACCTAGAAGATTTTTTTCCAACACTTCTAAAATTGTCGGACCCCTCTTTTTGGTAGTTTTTTGAAAAATTTGGCAAAGATCATTTTTTGCCCTTCTCAACCCTTCTTTGTTGGGCTTTTTCAGTTTTGCACCTCATATTCCATAGGCCATATCTTGGGCGTATGATGGTCTTTTCCAGTGCAATTTTTTTGAAACGAGGTAGAATTTTGAGCTCATCACGGTGGTCCAGGTGTTTTCTAGTTTTTGAATATTGGGTTGTTCCAGAATTCAGTATTCTTAGTGTTGTTGTTGTTCAATTCTCATTTTGGAGACTTTGACTAGCCATATCTTCTACATCTGGACACATTTTTGTGTGTCGTTTTATTGAAAGTGCATGTTTTTTCATGTAATTCATCATGGTGCTACCAGTTTCCTCTTTTTTTGTCAGAGAATTGTATCTTCAACATGTAGTCCTTTTTTAGACATTATGGGCTCCCATTGTATGGATTTTCCATTATGTAAATGCACTGAAATAAAGTGCCAGAACAGGTGTATCTTCTATGGGATCTTGCACATCTCTTTGTGCCTTATTGTACTTGCACTATGATATAAAGTGCCACGGGGGTTGATGTTTTCCTTTTTTTTGCCTTCATACCTTTCTCATGCGTGTGTGCCTTGGTTTGCACATCCTTTATATTTGCTTGTACTTTCATGTCTGCACATTCATATGTTCTTGATTCTTTATCATGCACTACATTCAAGCATTCAGTTTCAGTGTACCTGTCATACCTCTCCCTTGTCAGCATTATGGGGGGGGGGGTTTCTACTGTTGGTGCTAATGCTTCCTTGGTTTCACGTTGGAGTGAGCTATGTATATAGTATTTGTTCCTATATACTAGGTGGATGCAACAACTACATACCCATGCATTTCAGTGAGATGGAGCACTTACCATATGGACACTCTTGCATTCCTATTTCTGGAGGCGACCTTCCGTTTTTCATTTGATCAGTTCTTTAGACTATTGGTACTTGTGCCATATGTATCTTTGAGTTCTTGATGTATGCCTTGGTTTTCCATTAGATTCAAGTAGTGTCGTTGGGGGCACTTATACAGATTCTTTGATTCTTGATTCTAATCATCATATGTTTCAAAGGAGGTTCTTCTTTTAGCATTTCAACAATCATTCTATGACAATGTTTGCAACTTCTTCATGCTTTAATGGTTTTCTTTTTGTTCATCCTTTATTCTTATCTTTTGGGACAACATTGTCTTGTTTGGAGGCTTCTTCGGTTCTTCACTTGGCTTTCATCTCTTTTTGGAGTAGAGTTTTTCCCATGAGGTTTTCTTTGTTTCTCCACATTATAGAGATCTTTTGTTTGTACATGGGTACCTTTCATGGCCTTGTTTGTTGGGACCCATCATGCATTCTTTTAGGGTTTTTAGCTACTCACTAAGTTCATCTTAATGGGGGTGTTAGAGTTATCATGCATTAGCTAATAATTAATTAATCTTTAATTGATTATTGGTCTAATTTATTCTTTGCACTTAAGCTAAACTTAGGAGTACTTTTATATTTATTAATTGAGTTTATATTAGATCATTATGTCTCATCTCATGTGATCTTAACACTTGTCCTGGTATAATCCCTTTCTCATTTAGGGTTTAAGTCTTATAAGAACTCAACCCTCATTGTAAATATCTCTTGGATATTATCTTGGGCTTTCATATCTTCTTGAAAGTATTTGGTTTTGTAGATTTTTCTTGTTGAAGAATATTGCACATATTGTTTGCAAATATCTTGTGTGGAAGGTGTATTAGTTTGTTGTTTGATCTTGTGGCTCGTGGTTTTGTGTTTGTTTCACAATTCTAACAACTATTTCTTCTTCTATTCAAATTTTCTCAAAAATACTTCGAAACCAAGCACCACAAATACCATTTCATCATATGCAACACTTTCTCATCACCACCAAACCAACTGCACTACAAATCAACCACACACATTCTTATCAAGGCAACACTATATGTTAACACCAATGAGACTACTAATGAAAACATAATACAACAAATCAAAGCATATCTAAGATTGACATCAATGTAAAAACATATACCCATTGACATCAATGACAACATAAATTGCACAGACTTCCAACAATCTCCCCCTTAATCATTGATGGCAACAAATGATATGAAAAACCACCAACAACAAAAAGCAACAACTCTGATCACCAACACATACTACACAATAGTGCACACGACTTCCCATTACACAAACATCTATCCTTTCCAACACTTTCTCTTTCTCCCCCTTACATCATAAGGTTTTTAAGTTAAATCTCTCCTCCCTTGACATCAATGGAAAAAGGGTAACATCCCCTTTGACATCAATCAAGCACACTCCTTCTTAGGAGTACACAACATATTGCACCATCCAACAAATACTGCACATATCCTTTGACATAGCTGACAAAGGAAAACACCTATATATGACAACCCTTACTCCCCCTAACTGCAACAACTAGCAATGCTACTACCTACTCCCCTTGAGAGGCAACCACCAACATCAGTCCAAAACAATGAATGAATCTTGAAATCCATTGGATTGATGCATATCCTTATTCATCTAGCTAAAAGGAGAAGTGGAAATAACCCCTATCTTCTTTCAGAGATACTCAAAAGTATCCTTAAGAAGAGCCTTTGTGAAGATATCTACACTTTGATCCTTTGCAGGCACATACTCTAGCTTCACCTCATTCTCTACAATCTTCTTTCTCAAAAAGTGATACTAAATTGAGATATGTTTTATCCTTGAATGCATTACCAGATTCCTTGAAATGTTGATAGCACTTGTATTATCAAAAAATATAGAAATAGGTTCATCATATACCACTTTGGTATATTTCAAAATCTATTTCATCTAGAACACATATGTGCAACATGATGTTGTAGCAATGTATTATGCCTCTGCAGTAGATAATGTCACTGAATCTTGCTTCTTGCTTAGCCAAGACACCAACCTGTTTCCAAGAAAGGATGCACCACCACTTGTACTTTTTTGTCATCCACACAACTTGCCCAATCTACATCAATATAAGCACTCAAAGAAAAATCAATATCCTTTGAATACCACAAGCCATGTTCTAGAGTACCCTTCAAGTATCTGAATATTCTCTTCACTATTGCCACATGTGATTCTTTGGGACCTTCTTGAAATCTAGCCACAAGACAAACTACATGCATGATATATAGTTTGGTAGCACTTAGATACAACAGTCCTTCAATCATTGATTTGTACTTGCTCCGATAAGACTTAGGATATTCATCATTCTTGATCAACTTGCAACCAGTAACCTTAGGAGTACATACCAGTTTAGAGTCTTCCATTCCAAAATTCTTCAACATTTCCTTGACATATTTTGATTGTGAAATGAATATACCTTTTTCTATCCAATTAATTTGTAGTCCAAGGAAGAAATTCATCTCCCCAAACATTGATATTTCAAACTCATTTTGCATTTGTTCTATAAATGTCTTGCACATTGCTTCAATACCTCCAAAAATTATGTCATAAACATACACAACCATAATCAATATTTGATCTTTTTCAACCTTAAAATAAATATTGCTATATGTGGTACCTTTATTGAATCCTTGCTATAAGAAGTACCTATCTAATCTTGCATACCAAGCTCTAGGAGCTTGCTTGGGTCCATATAATTCCTTCTTCAATCTATAAACCATATTAGGGTTATTTGATAACTAAAATCCTTTTGGTTGTTAAATCTAAAATTCTTCTTCCAATTCACCATTCAAGAATGCAGACTTCACATCTATCTGATATACTTTAAAATCCTTGCATGCTGCAAAATCCAAAAACATCCTAATAGCTTCCATTCTTGACACCAAAGAAAATGTCTCTTTAAATTCTATTCCTTCTACTTGTGAGTAACCTTTACATACAAGTCTTTCTTTATTCCTAAAAAAATCTCTATTCTCATTTAGCTTATTATGAAACACCCACTTTGTTCCATTCACATTCTTGTTTACTGGTCTTGGGACAAGTTCCCAAGTCTGATTTTTCTCATTTTCTATTAATTATTTTTCCATAGCCTTGATCCAATCTCATCTTTGCATGCTTCACCCATTGTTTTAGGTTCAACTTTGGAAAGTAAACATAAGTTTACTTGTTATTCTATCATGATAGCCTTTCTTCTCATCAATACACCTTTTCTTTTGTCACCAATGATCTAATCTTTAAAATGATTCTTCTGCATATACTTAGAGGTTTTAAGGATCCTTTCTAGAGCTTCTTCCTCTTTAATTTGTACTTCATTTTCCTTACCTTTATAAATTTATTCTTATTTGCTTGAGGGCTAATCTGATTCATATCCATTTATCATTACTGAGATTTTGTGTAAATCTTCATCCACTTTGACACTTGCACTTTCAACAATCTTTTTAAACCTCTTATTGTAGCACCTGTAGCTTTTATTTTTGTAGAATATCCAAGGAATATTCCTTCATCAAATCTTGCATTAAACTTTCCTAAGTTTTCTTCATCTCTCCCGATGTAACATTTGCTTCCAAAAACTTTGAAATATTTAATGGTAGGAGTCCTTCCATACCATAACTCATAGGGAATCTTTGAACTATTTGTCCTTTCTTGTGCTCTATTAAGTATGTATACTACGATATGAATTGATTCTCTCCAATAGACTTTCGGTAAGTTTGCTTCTTTCATCATTGTCCTTGTTGCTTCTTGAATAGTCCTATTCTTCCTTTCAACCACTTCATTCTACTAAGGATTCCTAGGGGCTGACAAATGCCTCTTTATTCCTTAAACTTCACAAAAATTGTTAAACTCATTGGAGGTGAATTCTCCACCTCTACCAAATCTCAAACATTTTATTCTTATATCCATTTCATTCTCAACCATAGCTTTGAATTTCTTAAACTTATCTAGAGCTTCTAATTTTTCTTGAAGAAAAGTAACCCAAGTCATTCTAGAATAATCATCAATGTATAGCATGAAATACCTGTCACATTGAAAAAAAATTATTTTGGTAGGTCCACAAAGGTTTGTATGCACCAAATCCAAAGGATTGGTAGAAAATTGTTCTTTGATTTTGAAAATTTTTCTAGCTTTCTTCCCAATCTGACATTCCTTGTGGACAACATTGATAAGATTTGTAATCATTGGAAAATCTCTCATAGCTTGAATTGAACTAATCTTTACTAGGCTATCAAAATTGATGTGACACATTCTTCTACCGCATAGCTAGCTTCATTGATTTGTGTCATCAAGCACATACCATTGGCACCCTTAAGATGATAACAAATTCCATTTGTCCTTCTTCCTACAACAACTAGAGTTTTAGAGCCTTTTCTGATCTCACAACCATCATCCTAAAACACAAGGTTATATCCTTTGCTACACATCTATCCTACACTCAAAGCTTTGTGTTGTAGATCCTTAACATAAAGAACATCATTTGTATTATACTTTCCATTAAAACCGATTGAAATTTTTCCACATATCTTAGCAAATGTAATATCATCAAACTTAACAAGACCTCCTTCAAATTTCTAAAGTTTAACAAACTTACACTTATCACCAGTTATGTGATATCATCTACTGTTACTGATCCATTTATTCTTCTCTTCTTAGCATAAAAAGTAGTCACCATTGCTCCTTCAATATTATGACCTATTTCAGGAGCACTTTCCTTCGTACATCTCTCAAAGTTAACAGAATTAGTTCCATCATTTAGAGCCATGAAAAAACATTCATTATCCTCATCATCAGGGTAATTAGATTCATCATTAGATATACTAGTATCTTCTTTAACATAATAGCTTCCCTTAACCGATTTACCTTTGTTCTCCTTATATTTATCTTTTGAAGCTTTGATAGGACATCTTGAAGCATAATTACCAATCTTTCCACAATTGAAACATTTGAAAGGTAACTTACCTCTATATTTTCTAGTTCCCTTTTTTAATCTCCTCACAAATTTTACTTCTACATCATCAACATCATTTCGATTTGATTCTTCATTCTTTTCAGCTTTTCCAACTTTAAAAGTAGTCTCATTCTTTGAATCACTTGGACCAAACTCTCTCAATTCAAAAGTAGTTAAAGCACCAAACAACTAATCTCTAGAATATGGATTTAAAATTTAAACTTCTTCAATAACAAACTTTATGACTATAAGAGTTAGGTAGAGTTCTTAGTACCTTATTTACCACCTCATCATCTTCAAGTTTTCCACCAAGGCCTCTAATGGAATTGACAACTTCATTCAATTTATGCATGTAGCTTGTAATATCTTCATCCTTTGACATCCATAGAGTTTCAAATTTGATCTTTAGGTTTTGCATTTTAGCTTTCTTGACTTTTTCATATCCTTCATTGATACTTTCCAACTTCTTCTAGATCTCACTAGCAGATTTAAGAGTCATAACTTTCACAAGTTTAGTATTAGAAATATAACTCAAAAGTGCATACCTTGATTTCCCATTGATTCTATGGTTTTGATATTTTAATGTAAAATTGATTCACCCCCTCTCAGTTGTCTTGTACATTCATTAATTGGTATTAGAGTTGGAATAAAGTTTAACCACTTGAGGTAGATCTTGGATGGCACACAAGAAGGAGGCTCCTCTATTTGATGGATCAAATTATGCATTCGAGAAGACCAGGATGGAAGGTTTTCTAAGATTGAGATCAATGCAACAACATAGACCTATTGACATCAATGACAACACAAATTGCACATACTACCAACAATGTTTATATGAGTCTCTATATTTTAAAAAATCTTTTAAAACCCTATATAGTTTTCTAAAATCCTTAAAATGCCCTTGCTAAATATAACAAAGATTTTAATAGAATTTCATGTGGTAGATAAGTCTACAGGTATAAGAGGCATAACATTTAGAATATGAAACTTTCGAGGGCTTTGAACACATGGAGGAAATATAGATGAACTATTGAAAACTCTCTTTCTCCCCTATAACATGCCATACATTGCTTCTGCAATGTGGGTCAATCTTTAAATGCAACTGAAAGTGCAACTAGAAAACTTCTCCAACCTCTTCCAAAAATGCCATACACCTTTTACTTCTTCTACAATGTGGATTTAGCTCAAAGTAACAAAGGGTTTGTCTCCATGCTAAGTATGGAAAAATCTTTCAATGCCATCAAAACATAAACCCTAGATCTCCTATGCTACACAGGTGAAGCTTTCAAGGGTAGATAAGTTTATCCTTTTCCCTAATTTATGGTGTGAAACTTAAATAATAAATAAAAAAATATTTTTGCCTTCCTTTTTTAGTGCCTAAGACTCAAAAAACCATGAATGAAGATTTAATTTTATAAAAAAATCGAAATAACTATTTGAGGAAATATTTATGTTAAGGTGATAAAATATCAACAATGCCAATGATGCCTTTGAATTATACTCAAAGATATCCAAGCCACTACTGATGTGTGATAGATTGTGCAAATATTTATGAGTTGACCTATTTGACTTAGTCATCATCATCTATAGAAGTGGAGAATTCTAGGATCAAAGAGCTCAAATTGATAACCTTCCACAAGTGAAAATATGAGCACAAAAATATGTCTATTAATATATAATGAAGAGTGTATACTCGAGAATTTTGTACATAATGGTTGTGTTTTCTTGGCTCCATGATGCTTCATTGATAGGGCTATATTCAGGAAGGAATGGGATCTCATGTCTTTGATACCATGTTGGAGAATTCCAAGATCAAAAATATCAAATTAATGACCTTACACAAGTGAAAATATTAGCACAATAGTATGTCTCTCAAATAATATAAAGAATACATAATACCATGAGGAACCTTGCATATACAGGCAAGGTGGATGTGTTAGGAAGGTAGGACCAAACAATTGACTAACCCTCCAAAGATGGGACACTTGTGAGCTCACTTAACAAGTGTGTGAGAAAGTGTAAATAGGTGTCTCAAGTAATGAGGATACATGTCCCAATTTTATAAAGTGAGAAAAAAGAAAAAGAAACCTAAGTGAACTTAAGCTATGCGTGTGAAAAGGTCAATCCTAGAAAGGTGAGTAGTTAACTAGGTAAATAATGACTCTATTTACACTAACATTTTCTCTCTCTCGTACTATTAGATAGTGTGGGAAGAATGCTTGGAATATTATAGACATGTTGAAGCTACTATTGGTCTCTTAATGAGACATGCACATCCAAGAATCATTTTTTTCCATTTTTTTTTCCTACATTATGTACAATAATAATGTCACACCTTACTATGTTTGGAATTCACTCCATAGTATTGCTTGTTTCCAAAATCATGAGTGGTATCTCCCAAATTATTCTCATTGTTCCTATATTAATCAATGGGAGAGATTATTTGAGAATTTGAGAAAGAGAGATATCATCTCTCCCACAAAACTAAGGTGGAATCTCAAGCGAAAAAGGGAACTTATCACTTATATTCAACAAGAGAAACATGCTTGGGTTTGGATGTGGTTCATACCTCCTCTCATTACTATGCTAACTCTTACTTGGTCTTCAATAGGGTAGATGCCATCACACATGTTTAAGAAATGGTAATCTAGTATTACAAATCATAAGGATATGAAAACCCCAGGGCGCATACCTCATATAAGGAAGATGATTATGATTAAAACACGATTCATGAGGAGAAGGTGTTGGTTAAAGAGGATTCCATGCAATTCATTCCATGAGGATATGGGGGTTTGAAGAGATAAAAACAATGCATCCTTTATTATCTAGATATTGCATGATTTCACATTTAAACAAGTAATAAGTAGTGAGCTTATTGTAGTACTAATGAATTAAGACTGTTATAAAGTAGAATTTATTATGTTTTTCTTTACTTGTTTCTTATTTATGTAAGAAAGCATAAATAATCATGTAGATCATGTTTTCTATATCTCTCTATTTTTTTATGACAAATATAGAGCTCAAACAAAGAAAAAGAATCTAAATTTGGAGATTGATAATCTTTAATTCTTATAAATTTACTAGAGTTGTTATAGCTATCTCTAAAGTGAATTGACAAATTACTCTAGAATTGAATATTATCATCTTTGGACTTGACCAATCAACTTCAAAATAAGAAGAATCACAATCCTATCAATTTGAGATGGTGATTATCAACTCGTGACAATTGTCTTGGGAATTTTGGTGCATATTTTATGAAGTTTGAGTTGATTTTGAGTACTCTTAGCCAACTTAGTTTTTAAGAGCCTCTTAACCACATATTTTGGGAACAATTACATGCATGCTCTCTTTTCTATTTTATTCAAGGAATCAATTTCCCTAGCTATAAATAACTAAAGTGTTACAACTTCAAATTGTCTCTAGGAATTAAGAGCACTTTAATTCAACTTGAATAATACCACCCTTGTCTAAGATCTAAGATAAATAATTTGTTAAGATTGAATCTTTCCCTTTTATGCTTTAGTTATAAAAATAAAGAACTGTTATTTGAGTTATGATTTAGAAATCTTAGGCTAGTTAGATCCTTAGTAATAATTATTTTTAAGTTCATTTAAAGAAGCTCACAAAATCATTCATGAGATAGTTTAACACAATTCAATCCAAAAGTTGAAGTAAGAAGTAACTAGATTACTTTAGTAACATCAAAGAGGGGCAAATTTTTTATTAAACAAGGAAATATTACAAAGCACGGGCATTAGATGGCCCTATCAAGATCAACCAAGTGATCCAATTGATGAGACAAATCAGCAGGTAGTTGCCCCCGATCCACCAAATTCCAATCATGAATATGGTTAGAAGCCCATTTAGCCAAGCAATCAGCCACCCCATTCCATTCACGAGGGATATGAGTGAAAATAATATCCTCCAGAGAAGCACAAAGAGTGATAATTTGTTCAACTATCAAAGCCAGTTGCCAGTTCACATCGTCCAAATACTGCATTTTTTAGTAAGTTTACCACAACCTGTGAGTCAGATTCACATATGATCCGGCACCATCCCAATTGACTGCCCCGTTCCAAATCCAGTAAAATATCCTGAGCCTCCATAAGATTATTAATATGAATACTCTTGTACACAAAGAAGATAAGATGAATATCTCCTGAGCTATCCCTACCAACACCCCCAATGCCAGCATGACCCAGATTTCCACGAGAAGAGCCATAAGAGTTGATTTTTAGGACTCCATAAGGAGGAGGGGTCCATCTTCCCTTCATATTCAACTTCGAGGTAGGATGTCTACATCTGTTGCGCCTGAGCTACTGTTGCGGAGGAGGAAGATGAAGACGATTACAACAACCAACATCATGAGGGTCCACTAGCACAGTCATATCACACTTAGCCACAATAGTTTCCCCTAAAGAGTGAAGAATTTTCCACCACAGGTGAGGGGCCCGCTATAATGAATCTTGAAAAATCTGCCTATTCCTTTCCAACCATAGGTTCTAGATAATAAAGGATGGCCCAAGAGCCCAAGCAACCTGAAGAAAGGAGCTAGAAATAGGGGCTCTACCCCACCTTTCCCCAAACTCCGCCAAAGTGGAATCATGCCAGCAAATCATATTCCACACTCCCCACTAGAAATGCCAAATCTCTCTAGAATAGGAACATTGGAAGAAGAGATGAGAGACACTCTCTTCACAACCATGACACAAAACACACATAGAGGGGCCATGGAAACCACACTTACATAAGTTATCCCAAGTAAGACACCGGTTTTGAGCCACTAACCACATAAAGAAGTTGCACTTGGGCCAGGATAACTTATGCCAAACTTGCTTCCACCGTGGGACCTCAATGTCCCCAAACAACTGCCTACCTAACTGCTTATAACTAGCCACCATAGAGTACTTTCCAGACAACTCTGAACCATCCCAAGCCAAGAAATCAAGTCCCCTCAGAGAGTTACATGCACGAAAAGCTTGAATCAGGGAAATCTCATGCCTATCCCGCTGAGATCCCCTAGGTGGCCACTTTGAAGGCAGCTTCCAACAAAAACTTAAAACCAAACCATGTTGCTCCATCTTATACTGCTCCACAGTATCCCAGCTGGCCGCAATAAAAACATCACAAAGGGGTTGGAAATGAGGAAAAGAAGAGAGAATAGGAGGGTGACCATCCCAAAAATCAGACCAAAAAATAGCCTATGACCCTGAATGACAGATCCAAAAAATCCCACACTTAATCAAGTGTGCCCCCACTTTCAAAGTTTTCCAAATCATAGAACCACTCCCTTCTAGAGGATAGCGAGGAACCTCAAATGAAGCAACACCCCGAAGATATTTATGGCTAAGAATATGAGCCCATAACTGATGCTGATTAGTAAACCATCGCCAGTAAATCTTGGTAGCAAGAGCTTTCCCATTCAAAATAGCAGAGCGTAAACCAAGACCACCCTCCTGCTTTGGCCTACACACAGAATCCCACTTAACAAGGCTCCACTTTGAAGACAATAGATTACCGCTCCACATAAATTGATGAGAAAGGGCATAAAATTCTTTAAGGAAATACATCGAAGCCACTTGAACAAAGTACCTATAGATGGGAAGTGCTTGAATAACAGACTTAAGAAGAGTCACTCTAGCAGTAGTAGACAACCAATGATGGGTCCAATGAGTAACCTTCCACCTAAGCTTATCAAGCAACAACTGCCAGGAGGATCTGGGTTGACGACCAACAACAAGAGGAATACCCAAGTAAAAAAAGGGAAGAGACCCAATTGGGAACTGCAGAATAGCAACAATCCTCTGCTGGATAGCTTGAGGAGTATTAAAAAAGAATATAGAGGACTTCTGCTCATTGACTTTCTGGCCCGAAGCCCAAGGTAGCTGTCCAAGGCTGCCCTGAAGGAATCAACCTCCCTAATATGAGCTAGTCCCATAAGAGAGGTGTCATCCACAAATTGGAGATGGGAAAGCGAAGGCAAGCCCATCCCCCACTGCCACCCATGAATCAATCCCTGTGAGACCCGAGACTTAAGAAGCCGACCCAGCCCCTCCGCCATAATAATAAACAAATAAGGAGAGAGCGGACCTTCTTGACGAAGGTCCCTTGAAGCCCCAAATAGCTCAGACGGTTCCCCATTCACAATAACCGAAAAGGAGGAAGAGGTCATGCAACTCAATATCCAACTCACCTAGTTAGAGGAAAAGCCAAAGACCAAAAGAATCTTCTGAAGAAAACTCCATTTAACTCTGTCATAAGCTTTGGCCATATCCAACTTGATAAACATAGACCTATCCTGCGAGGTTGCCATGGAATGAATAACTTCAGATGCAACCACCACTCCATCCAGAATTTGATGACCAACCACAAAGCCACCTTGCTCCTCATAAATGATCACTGGAAAACAAGATTTAAGCCTCTCAATGATCAATTTCATAATAATTTTGTACACCACATTATAGAGCGCAATAGGTCTAAAGAGATCAAGCCTGTCAGCACCTTCCTTCTTAGGAATGTGAACCAAAAAAGTAGCATTCAGGGCACGAAGCATCTGCTTACTATGAAGAGACTCATGGACCACCTCCAATAAATCCAGCTTCATAATATCCCAAAACTCCTGGAAAAACTCAATAGGGAAACCATCAGGGTCAGGGGCTTTCCCCTTATTCATCCCAAACACCACCTTCTCCACTTCCGACAAAGTCACTTGGTGAATAAGAGAAGCATTCAACTCATTAGAAATTAAGGAGGGAATGCAATCAAGCACCATATTCTCATCCACCTTAGCAGGAAGTGAATCCTCAGTGAATAGATCAGAGTAGAATTGATGAGCCTCTCTAGACAAAGCCTAATGCGAAGAGATCGAGAGACCCTCCGAGTTAACCAAAGAGGAAATAAAATACTTATTCTGACGATCTTGTACCGAATGATAGAAAAAAGCCGTATTCCTGTCACCCTCTTGAAGCCAATCAGTCCTAGCCTTTTGTTTCCAAAAAATCTTCTCACGAAGCTCCCACTCCTCCACCAAATTCAGAGCCTGGGCCTTAGCCTATCCAAGAGCCTCCGAGAAACCCAAATCCCGAATCTTGCGAGTAATGACAGCAAGGCGATCCTACGCAACTCTTTTCCTAGCCCAAAAATTACCAAAAAAGACCTATTCCATCGCTTAAGATGATACTTGACATATTGAAGCTTCTTAATCAAAGAATACATAGTTGTACCATATGTAGGGGCGCCATTCCGCCACCACTGAGCAACAAGATCACCCAAAGATGGATCACACAACCACATAAGCTAAAATTTGAAAGCAGGATTCTTTGGATTTGGGAAAGTAGAAGTGATCCGGTGGATATTTTCAGTGAAAATTGAAGTGTCTCATTTCTCTCCAGAATCAGCACCATCAGAAAGAGCTCGACGTCCTGATTCCAACGCAACTCGAACAGAGCGAAAAGGAGTCCATTTGTGCAAGTTATGGCCAGTCAAACCTTGGGTCAAACTGGGATCAAAGGGCGTCCAGGAAGCGAAAAAAATGATGTCGTCAAAAGTTGTCGAAGTTGGCATCATTGCGAAGAGCCCATTGCAAGCTTTCCAACGGCATTCGTTTCGTCGAAATCCGACATCGGAGGCTCAAGATACAGCTGGTCAAAGTTTCAGGTTTGACTTGTGGACTGAATGTACAGTGATGATGTCATCATCCGTACAGCTGACGTCAGCATGTGGTAACGGAATATGATGTGGACAAATTAAAGTGTGACGTGGCATTTGTACGGACCAATCACAGAGTGACACGTGGCAGTCCGTACGCCCAGTCAGCATGCCACGTCATCACTCAGTACTCAGTCAGCATCCACGTGGCGGCGTTGTCATCGGTCCAGTCGGCAGTGACATGTCTTTGTCGGTGAATGAGCGCTTGGCACGTGGCAGGTACAGTCATGATGTCATCATACACTTAGCAGCGTCAGCGAATCTATGTCGCCACATGGCAGCTCGTCGGCTTGCCACGTGTCCCCTGTCTTCCTCTCTCCTTCCGTGCGGGTTGTTTGTTGGTTTGTTTGTTTGGTAAAAAGTTTGTGGGCGGATTTGAACCCCCCACCATTCGTATGCTACAAACCCGGGCGACCGTTGCACCATCGAGCGGTCTGTTACCTTTGTATAGCAGCCGATTTGTTTTGTTATGTAATGGTCGGATATGGAGGTTAAATTGCAACCGCCGGGCATCGAACCCGGAACCACCCGCGTACCAAAAGGCAAGCCCACCAACGAGCCGCTCGATGGCTTTAATATTAGTCGGCATCGGTTCATTTTGTCAATAGTACAAATACCGAATGCCTTAAAAATTAAACAAAATCTCTCCATATTTAAGAAAAAATAATCCTTCTTTAGGATTAGTTAAAATCTTACAAAAATTTAGAAGCCCGGAAAGATAAGTGGAAGGGCTCAATTAGTTTGAAAGGATTAATTAGAATTATCTAATAATCCTAATATGAAAATAAGAGAGATTATTAAGATCTTTTATGTAAAAATGGAGATAGAGAAGATTTTGTAAATCATATGGTTTTATACCATATTGAGCAATTTTTATGTATTTAAAGGGGAGAGAGAGAGTGAGTTGGGTACTCATAATTATCAAGTTTTCTTTCAGGTGACGAAGTCTTGAAGCTGTGGAGATAATCGAAAGAGAGGTCTTGTAGAGATTCCATTCTTGCACGTCAGAGCGTTGTTATGCTGCCGAAGTGCTTGGAGAATGATTGTGGTGCTTTGTAATTGATTTTGGAGTTAATCGGATCGGTCTCTCTATTGGAGTGGACCCGGAGACGTAGTCACGTTTGTGACGAACTCCGTAATCAAACACTGTTTGCACTTCTCTTCTTCTCTCTCTTTCTTTCTCTCATTTCCTTCCTTTCTGTTATAATCACCTTATTATTACTTTCATTTTGTTATTTCCATAAGTTAATTTTGATTTAATTAACTTGGAATAATCATTGTAAAAGTTAAGCATTTAAATACTGCAATCTAGTCTAGATCCTATACAGATCAAGAAGAGAAAAGCTTAATTGGTCAATGATTAGAGCCACACCAGTCAAGAATGTCAGAGCAAATAACCAAGTTACCTCTATCCCAAGAGCAAGAGACAAAGAAACAATCTAGCCATTGGGAAATCACTTAAGACCCGCTCCGTCTATTATTCCAAGTGAATATTCCGTTAGAGGGTTTAACATCCACTAGAGCCAGAGAGTCTACATTACTTCGAAACAGATCTAAAGCAGTCCCAAGCCTAGGCAACCCTCCCCTTTTCTCCTCCAAAATCAACACAGTATTGAAATCACCAGCTAAGATCCAAGGCAAAAAGGGAGCACAAAACCTCACATACTTGATATGGGCCCAAAGATGAATTTTACCATGAATCTCAATCAAAGCATAAACATTGCTAACCAAAATAGTCTCACCTGATTTGAAAACCGAAGCCACCACCAAAATAGTCTCACCTGATTCGAAAACCGAAGCCACCACCAAAATAGCAGAGTGACTTGAAATCCACCAACGAGGAACCACCTTATGAGGATTCCAGAAAAGAGCCAAACCCCCAGAGGTTCCCCTAGACCCAATACACTAACATTGGCCAGAAGACCAAATACGAGGAGCATGTTGAAGCATAAGGTCCACCTGAAGCTTAGTTTCGTGAACACAAAATATATCAGGAGACTAAACAACAATCAAATATTGAATAGCCTTTTGACAGGAGGTGCTATTCAACCCCTTGCATTCCATGAGAGAATAATCACAAGGAAAGTTGAGAGAAATGGGCCTCAAGGGTTTTAAAAGACCCGGATTCCACTAGCAAATCCCCAGTAGATTTAAGCTTGTCGGCATCCTTCTTACGACCAACTTTCAAAGAATTTTCAAAATGCCCCTTCTTGAGAGGGCATTGCAGAACCCCCAAAGTAGGAGAGGCTCCATGACCTTTACTTGTAGAGAACATTGCCTTAACTAAATCTTCTAAAACAATATCATCCTGCCCGTCTGCAGCAGCCCCAAGAGGCTCAGAAGTCCCCTGCTCCAATACCAGAGAGATATTCTGAACAACAATTGCCTGCTCCAGCCATGTATCCAACCCAACATCCATACCAGTTGCCCCAGAATGAATCTCGACAGGAATCCTTCCTCCAAAGCCTGATTTTCTAGGACCTCAAACCGATTAAGCCCCTGATCAGTTTGTCTATCCTTATAGGTCCGCTTCTCACCCCTCCCTTTATTTCTCTGCTTAATAGGAATAAATCCATCCTTATCAGGCCCACCCTCAACCACAAACGCCTTGCCTTTATCCCCCT
Organism: Sequoiadendron giganteum; assembly: GCA_007115665.2. Classification (NCBI taxonomy): domain Eukaryota; kingdom Viridiplantae; phylum Streptophyta; class Pinopsida; order Cupressales; family Cupressaceae; genus Sequoiadendron; species Sequoiadendron giganteum. The sequence continues at coordinate 649,402,332 of CM021106.1, read as the reverse complement.
TCTCCACCGAAGGCCCAGAAGAAGGAGAAGACGAAGCCCCTGCCGCTTTGGGTGCCCGGGGGCATTGGCACTGAAGGTGTCCATACTCGTGACAAAAGCGGCACCGAAAAGGAAGGGACTCATAATCCAACGATTGAATCCACGAGGCAACACCAATACAAATTTCCATCGAATCCGACAAAGGGTTATTTAAATCAATTTCAACACAAATGCGAGCATAAGAGAATACCTTTTTGCGCAATGTATTCTGAGCAATGGAACCCGACTTTCCCAACAAGGCAACAATTCGAAGTAGAATATCCTCCCTCCAAAACTCCAATGACAACCATGGAAGACAAACCCAAACAGGAACTCATGTAGGAAGATCCTCTGTTGCATTAAAACCTCCATGCCAGGGCTTAATAAACAAGCCCACATGATTGTAAAAATATGGCACTCCCTCGAAAACACGATTGCGATATGAGATGCAAGAAAAATCAATCATAAAATAGCCCTTCGCAACCACCAAAAGATCAAAATCACCTTCAACCTGCCAGGTCTTTCGGATCCAAGACTTTAGCGCCGAGAGAGGGATGCGAATACCCAAAAACTTACAAATCAAAACATGTTGGCTCCAATAAGCTATGTCCTCTTGAATCGATTTAGGAGAAATAACTAGAATTGGGCGATCTTGACTCCTCAGTAAGCACCCATTAACTTTCTTGAACCTCAAGCTCTCCCCCACAAAGGAAGAATCCGAATTTTGAGCATGCATGGCCACCGAATTTTTTTGAGATGGCTCTGACCCAGCAAGCACTAGAATTTTGGAAGCTTCAACCATACCTCTTCACCAACCCCAAAACACAACCCCCACCTATCCACCACCTCCACACCCGCACTGATTCCCCCACCACAACCCTCACACAACACAACCCCACGATACCTAACACCCATGCACCACACAACCCCACCACCCGCACACCCCCAAACTCCCACGCAGCAAAACGAAACAAAAAATTCCCTCGAAAGCCAAGAGACCCCACCCACTAAGCGCCACAACTGCTTCACTCCACCCACAACCTCTGCACAGACATGCACCAGCTGAGCGCAGCATGCAGGCCGCAGGCCTGCTCACCAATGCTATCCACACCCACGCCATCTTCTGCTCTCTTCACTTTTTATTGATAGAAATTCATTCTCAAGTATATTACTTTAGTAGAATCAACATGTAAGAGCCTATTTTTTCAACATTTTTGAATAGAAGAAAACAATCTTGATATCATCCAAGAAGTGGAAGATTGATCTATAAGGGGAGTAGGGCCCAATCGTTTGGAGGAGAAGATCTTGTGATATTTTTGTTTAAAGTAATTTGTTTTATTATTTTTTTACTTAGTTTATTTCACTTGTATGTTCATGCTTAGAGATTTGTTCTTATTTTTATATTCTCATTTAAATATTTGCAGGCATCCATTTAAATGTCCAAAAAAGAAAAACATTTCCCTTTCAATATTTCGATTTTAATGCAAAAATACTTTTTTTTTCAAGAAAAATCTATTTAATTTTAATATATTTGCACTTTTTAGTAAAGTGTGTTTAATTTTAGCATATTTACTTTCCAACAAAGTGTGTTTAATTTTAGTAGTGATTGAATAGATTTAATATTAGTTAGCAACCATATGATACATTGTTATCAATTAGGAGAAACTTGCTACCCTCATAACTTTAGATTGTATTACAAGTCACCCTTGGACACCACACATTGATAAAAATTAAATGGTGAATAATTGAAACCACTACAATGACCTCATCATATACTATTTAAATATAAATAACATGCATAAAACATAGGACACCATAGTATTATGGTACGCATCTTAATATTATGACTTGAGACACATAAGGTAAATGTCCTAAGTAAACTTAGATAATTATGTGTGAAAAGACCCAAGAGGGTAATTTGTTAGTAAACCATAGATCCTTTTTTAGCATGAGTGCAATTGATTAATGAATCACTCATATATTTTTAGCATGAGAGTAATAGAGCAGAATATGCTTACAAAATATGATATAAATTTTCTCATAAAATTAATCTTTTCCTATAAAAGATTATATGATTTTCTTATGTTAGGGAAGTGAAAGATCAAGGATAGCTTGAATCATTTTAGGATCAATAGCTATACCTTCTTTATAAAGAATGTCTCCCAACATCTTTCCTTGATGAACACCAAATATAAAAATTTTAGGGTTCAAATATTTCCCAAATCATTGGTATCTTTGAAATATCTTCTTAAAAATATCTTCCTTGTTTATAGAAAAATAGTTAGATTAGGATGATATATTTGATAAGAAATTTAATATCACTATCCATTGTTCTTTGGAATATGACCTGAATATTAGAAAAATAAAAGGTATTTAGTGATAAATAAAAATGCCCCATTTAGTGGTAAATGAAATCTTATGTTGGTTCTCCTCCTTAACTAACATTTAGTGAAGCTAATGAAGTCATCTAATAGTAAAAATGTGTTTGACTATGCCACCATTTGAAAGATTTAATTTATTAACGATAAATGGTAATGGTCCTTGAGGAAAGTTCTATTGAGATCCCTAAATCTACCTAAAGGTGAATTTTCCCATTCTTTTTTGGTTAAAACTAGGTTGGGAACTATATTTGATAAGAAAATTTATTTTTGAATGTACCAACTTGGATAACTCTTACTTTATGATCGGATCTATCTTTCAAATTGACTAGTCTTTCCTTCTATTTAATTAGTTTTACTTTAGATTTAATCTCAATTGCATGATACATAACATTTAAGTTACTATATAATTTCATTCCCTTGCAATAAAAGAGAGTAGATTTGTGGAGTATACTTTCCATAGGCATGTGCAAAAATCTAGGGGACCAAAAATTGGCCACAACCAATTTTTGGTCCATCTAAGGCATAACTCAAGTGTGTTATAATTTACTCGCATTAACACACTTGCATTATGGCTTGGTAGTGATTGAGCCTAGGCTAGTCACTATCAAACCATAATATGATCACATTATATGAGAGAGAGAGAGAGAGAGAGAGAAAGAGAGAGAGAGATGAAGATAGAGATGGAGAAGGAGCAAGATCTAGATAAAAAGAGAGGATGATAAGAGATGGATAGAGATATGGAGAGATAAATATATAGAGGAAGAGGAGGGAGGGAGGGAGAGGAAGAGAGGGAGAGGAAGAGGAGGGAGGGAGGGAGAGATGGAAGGAGAGAGGGAGAGGAAGAGAGAGGGAGAAATAGAGATAAAAATATGGAGAAACAAATGTTAGAGTAATCATGCATTAGCTAATAATTAATTAATTTCTAATTGATTATTAGTCTGATTTATTCTCATTCACTTAAGCTAAACTTAGGAGTGCTTTTATTGTTTTATGGTTTTGATCCTATATAGCACTCAACCCTCATTGTAATTATTGCTCGAACTTTCATATCTTTTTGATAGTCTCTTGCTTATGCAACTTTTTCTTGTTGAGGAATATAACAATTCTTTGTTTGCAAATCTCTTGCGTGGAAGGTGTCTTTTTTTGTTTTTTGATCCCATGGCTTGTAGTTTTGTGTTTTTTCACAATTCTAACATGGTTTCAAAGCCTTGATTTTGTGTGTGTGAATAAGTGGAATAAACTAAAGAATTAAACACACACACTAATGTGAAATTGTATCAAAGAAATCTAAGTTAGGAATAAACAAACTCTAAACACAACAAATTCTTTAAAAATGTCCCATTGTCCTCTATCTCCAAGGATTTTTTGTAAGCTGCTTGCTCTTAGATTGCGTAAGTAGTAGCTTGGTAGAATGGCAACCTAGAGAATGAGATTATATGCAATATGCATTTCTATGCTAAATGATATGAGATGATGAAACTAATATATGAAACTAAAATAGATTATGAAAGATAATCTACCATGATTGTAAAATGATAAATTAAAATGCTATGCTATGCTCAAGGAATATAGTATAATAAGATTGTTAAATGCTGGATAATGCAACTATAATGCTCACACTATATTCGATTAGATCCTAGATCTTTTTCAAAGCACAAAGAGGCTGTATTTATAGACTTTTGGAGGCAAAAGCCTAGTTGGAAAAGATCGACGATTGAAATCAAGCTTAGTAAGATGGACAATGGAAGATCAAGAAGTTGGAGAGAAAGATGGAAGCTAAAGAGAAAGAGGGGGAATGTTTCCTCCTACACAACCTCTTCCGTTCAAAAATAAAGGAAAGTAGCCATTTGAAAATTTTAGTTATGAGGAGTTAGTTGGTAGTTGAGGATAAATCCATAATTAAATAATTAAACGTGACATGAATTTAGAAGCTTCCATTATTAAATATTTAGTTATGTGTGAAAAGATGATAAAAGGTGTTTAATTAAATATCTAGAATATTTATTTAAATGTGAAGTGAAGAATTAGAAATAATGATGAATTTAGAAGAATATCCTTTTATTTGAATTTAAAAATTCAAACTTAAAGTAACATGATAATTAATATAAATAAATTATAAAATTTATTTAATTAATTAAGAGGAATAAAAAGAAAATGGTAATAATTAAATAAACTAATTTATTTAATTAAATTAGAAGAATTAGAAAGTGAACAATATAAATAAATAATCAAATTTATTTATATGTAGATGACTTTAGAAGATTAATTAAATAACTCATATTTAATTAATTACCAAACTTGATTTAATGTGACCATTTTTAGATGTATACAAATTTAATGAACCCCTTCTTGATTTATGAGGTTTTATTTCTTCAACAAGGGTTACAAGCTTCAAATTTGAATCCCCTTTTGTTTTTTTTGTAAATTTTGGAGGTGAGTGAATTTTGTTGCATTTAGGATTAAAATAGAGTCTTCCATATTCAGAGTTGTCAAGAAAGTTAGATTTGCCTTTTGTTTGGCCTAATTTGGACTCCTGAGGTCAGATCTGTGAGGCTTTGAAGTGGTTTCTTTTTTTCTAGATTCAGAGGGTAGTAGTGTTTTTAGTGCATTTCGATACAAAAAGGACCTTGTTGTTGCGTTCAAGAGGTTGATTCCATGAATTTTGACTATAAATTTGTCCTATTTCGATTTTAGGAGCATTTGAGGATTTTTTTGTATAGGGGCCCGTACGACCCCTGTACAACTCTGTGTGCACATGGATCACAAAAAAAAAAAAAAACATTTTTTTATTTTTTTTTGGATTTTTTTGAAAATCTAAAAATAATGCAAATTATGCAGGTTTAACTTTTTTTTGGTAGTTTTATTAAAAAAAGGGGGGATTTACTTTATTGAGTCACATTGTTTGAGGCACTTTTAATGCATTAGGGTACCCCATGTACCATGTGATAGGTGTCCTTATCAGTACTGCTTAGTAGTACTCTTTATGCAAACGCTAGAATCTTTAAAGATTCCTAGCACCTTTCAATTCCTACGTTCGCTATTTTTTCGAGCAACAGAATATCATTTTCTTGGTCATTTAAAATTTTTACCAGCGAGTCGAACTAGAATATTCTGAGCCGTGCAATAGTATATTCCATCAAATTCTTGGTCAACAAGGGTCGATTTTTTTTTGACAATAAGGAGAATGTTCACTGAATATTCATGCTAATGTTAGAATGATGTCATCTATACAAATATTGACGTCACCATGACATCATCTGTACAACTAGTTGGAAAGGGCCCCTTCAAGACCTTTTTGGCCCTAAGAGAGCAATTTTTAAAAAAATTTGGCCATAACTTGGGCGTACAATGTTAGATTTTGACAAACAAGATATCGTCAGAAATTTGGTTCCATCAACTTTCCAGTGGTGTGGGTCTCATCACCTCTTTGTGCTAGTGCATACTACAACCTATTGAAGTCAGAGGTGTTGTTTTTAGTCTCAAGCTCCTAAATTTTGACCACTTTCTCCCTTTTTCATGATTCCACCAACGTTGGAACTGTCTTTCAAACTCTTCAAATCCATCAATGCACTTTTTCTAGTTTGCTCTTCAGGTACCTTTTAATTCAAGTTTTTGTGTTTTCACACTTTGGTGAATTACTTGGATCTTTTAGCTCTTGAGAACTTGTTGTTTGCATGGGATGACTCATTTTTGGCTATTCTATATGTATTTCTAGTATTCTATCCTATTTGGGCATTGTAGACATTTTTTCATGCACATTCTATTTTATAGGTGCATTGAGATAAAGTGTCATTCTAGTGTATATTTTTTGGGGATTTCACACATCCTGTTGTGCCTTTTGTATTCACACTATGATATAAAGTGCCATGGAGGGGTTGATGTTTGTCTTTGGTTTTCCAACACACCTTTTTCAAGTGAGTGTCCCTTCCATGACAACAGTGAATCCAAGTGATTCTTGCTTAATGCGTGTGTGCCTTAGTTTGCACACCCTTTTATTTGCAGGTTGTTTCTCTTACATGCACTTCTTGGTTTCACATAGTTTCAATTTTCTTGCCATGGATCTCCCTTTTCAACATTATGGGGGGTTTCTACTGTTCTAGTGCTAATGCTTCCTTGGTTTCATGTTTGAGTGATCTATGTATATAGTTCTTATTCCTATGTACTATTAGATGCAACATACATTAGCTATCGGTTATCATTGCATTTCAGTGAGGTGGATCACTTACCATATGGACACTCTTGTATTCCTATTTTCTAGAGGTGACCTTTCATTTTCATTTGATTAGAGACTACTAGTACCTGTATTCTTAACTTGCATCTTGCATTTTGAGTAGTGTCATTTTGGTCACTCATACAATTTCATGTGTCATTTGTATCTTTGAGTTCTCGATGTTTGCCTTATTTTTCTATCTAATTCAAGTAGTGTCATTGGGGACAATCATGTAGATTAATGTCTCTCTCATGATCAATGTTCTTTAGACTAGTTGGTACCTGTATTATCCACTTGCATCTTGCATGTTGAGTAGTGTAGTTGGGGTCACTCATGTAGATTCATGTACCACCTGTATCTTCAACTTCCAAATGTTTGCCTTTGTTTTCCATCTGATTCAAGTAGTGTCATTGGAGGCACTCATGTAGATTATAATCTCCTTGATCTCGACATTTGAATCTTCAATTTCCAGATGTTTGCCTTTGTTTGCCATCTGATTCGAGTAGTGTCATTGGGGCACCCATTCAGATTCTTGTTATCTTGATCTTCATTATAATTTTTTTTCAAAGGAATTTCTTCATTTCAACACCATATTAGTCATCATCCAATAGTATTTTACAACTTCTTCATGCTTTAGCGATGTTCTACATGTTCCTCTCTTTTTTAGGACATTGTTTTAGTTGGAGGCTTCTTAGTCTTTCACACGTTGATTTGAAGGCTTTTCAGTCCTTCATTTTCCTTTCTCTTTTGGAGAGGATTTTTCTCCCACTGTGGCTTTCTTTTTTTCTCCAGTTGGGAGAGATATTTTGTTTGTACATGGGTACCTCACCAAGCCTTGTTTGCAGGGACCCATCATGGATTCTTTCTTTTTAGGGTTTTTTAGCTACTCCCTAAGTTCATCTTAAGGGGAGGTGTTAGAGTAATCATGCATTAGATAATAATTAATTAATCTTTAATTGATTATTAGTCTAATTTATTCTCATGAACTTAAGCTAAATTTAGGAGTGCTTTTATGCTTTTGCTCCTATATAGCACTCAACCCTCATTGTAATTATCGCTCGAGCTTTCATATATTTTTTATATTCTCTTTCTTTTGTATATTTTTCTTGTTGAGGAATATAACAATTCTTTGTTTGTATATATCTTGTGTGGAAGGTGTCTTTGTTCATTGTTTGATCTTGTGGCTCGTGGTTTTGTGGTTTTTCATAATTCTAACCACAACGAGAGAGGGAGAGATAGCAGGATAAAAATAGAGATAGGAAGTGATATAGAGAGATAGAGAGAGAGGTATAGGGGAAGCGAGAGATGAATATAAGGAGAAAGAGATAAAGAGAGTGAGAGATAGAGAAGCAAATAGATATATAAAAATATAGATCTAGGAAGAGGGAGAAAGAGAGAGGGATGGATATAGAGATGGAGAGGTATGTAGAGATAGAGAAAGGGAGAGAGGTAGATAGAGAGAGACAAAGATATAAAAATATAAATATAGAGATAGGAAATGATATATAAAGAGGGGGAGAGATATAGGGGTATAGAGAGATGGAGAGAGATGAAGTAACATTTTTGCTTCTTAGAAATGTTAGTGCATTATAATACATCCATGTTAGTAACTACCTTAGATAAATTGCGAACCCTTAGGGTTTGATTTTCTATGGGCCTCCAAGCAACCCAAAGGGTTGGATTTACACGTCAATTCCCAAAGGCATGTTTTTTGGAAAAGTAAAAATGTGAATAGATCTTGAATATGATTATATTAAGTTTTCAAATCTTTCAATTTTGAGCTGAAAAATACCACAATAATGTCAAGATCTCTCTTACCTTTCTAACCATGCTACTTTTTTACATTTTTAATATATTAAGGTTTTGATCTTTAATTTATTTTGATATTATCTTCCTTTTTTTTGAAAACCTATGTATATTATTTTTGGGTTTTACTAAGTTATTTGCTCATCCAATTTTGAAACAAATAACATTTTTAAATTCTAGAATTTATTCTATACACATCCAAAAAATTAGGTGGGAGAACACTCAATTTTTCATTTTTCAAGATGTGTGCACTTTGAAAACTAGTAAAAAATCATATATTCATTAAACAATAGTTAAAAAATCAAGCATAAACTACATGATGTTAGCTAATTTTCCATTAAAGTGATTTTTGAAATACTAAAAGAAAGTTAACATTTTAGGAGGAGCACACCAGACGCTATGTTATATTTTTTTGACAAAAATAGGAGCACTTAGTGTTCTCCCCCTCTTTGAACCCCTTAATCTCCACCATTTAAAAAAATATTAGTTTCTGGAAAGTAGATTCAAAGCACTATGACTCTTGTTCTTGTTGCATCTTCAAATTTTGAGCATAACTATCATCAATTTCTCATCTAAGATCAAATTTTATTGATTTTTTTTTAAATGGCCACTTAAGACCTATTTTGTCCCACATTTCCATGCACATACCCCTACACTATTTTGACATCCTTAGAGATGAAGAATGTATGAAAAAGGTCTTGTTGGGTTGTAGGTATAAATATACAAAAAATGAGCTTGAATCCTCTATGATTGTGTTTAAATAAAATTTTCAAGTTGTAAGAAAGCCTTGGATTGCAAGAACTCAAGAGATAATGAAAGCAAGGTGAAAAAATGAAGGTAAAAATATGTTTTATAGACTGCCTACATCATATAGTAGCATCATTATTGCTAGAAGAAGGTATGTGGAAAATTGACAAAAATAGGTGAAATATAGGATAGAAAATTTGAAATGGGAAGTCCTAACCACATTCTCCACAAATTCTAACATTTTTCCTTTATTTTTTGTAAGAAGTGTTTAGATTATTGGACTTCTGAACTTAGATGAAAATGGCGAAAGTCTGACATACTCATAAAACACATAAACTAAACACTTCATACCACAATAAGGGAAATGTGGGGATTCAATGGTGGTTGGGACATTAGGACAAAAAACTTGATATTTGGAACCCCTTCAGAATCTCATAAATCTAAAAAATATTGACACTTTAAATTTTTAAAGGTTTATTACTTGTGCTATCAAATAAGAGACTCTAACATCACCAAGATATCACCAAACCTTTCTAAAGACCAAACATCACCTTCATATGAAGCCAAAAATGGAGGAAAACAAAAGACTAAAGTGAAAACTTCAAACAAACTAACCTAAAGCTAAACAAAAACAAAAGAGGGTGTCCATATTTTTTCAAAGGTAAAATGAGGCATGCGTGCAAGACACAATAGTTAGGTTGGCCAAAAACACATTTTTTATTATAAAAAGTTACCAAAAAAATCATAAATATGTATTTACTTACAAAATATTCATAAAAATACTAATTGCACCCACTTGAGTTCTTTACATATATCTAAAAATTTAAGATTTTTTTCTCATACTTAGGTTTCTTAGAATGACACCTACTTTCTAGTGACACTTTATTGAAATATCTAATTTTCACCAAATTAATTAAATTAAAAAAAGTAGTCCATAAATTACATTCAAGTTCCTATAGCATTTATTACTACTTTTTTTTCTAGATTATGTAGATAACTTATTTAATTTTTACATGAAGTTGCTTAAGTATGTTTTTCAACATTTTTGATTAAAGATAGTATATATATATATATAATAAGCTATTACATTTTTAATCACAACATTATGGCTATTAATTGTTTCGTGATATCCAATTCTATTATTTTTTCAAAAATAACTAGCTGCAGCTACACACCGTAAGTTTTATACATCTCAAAAGAGGTAAGAACTTAGACTATATTACATATATCAATCCTATTTGAATTTTTTGATATAAAGTTCTTAAAAATCCTTGAACTCATTCTTGAATGTACTATTGTCATTTGTAAGGTCTTCTAAAGTGTGTTGCCAGATCCTTGCATATTTAACTTCTTCCTCCTTTATCTCTACTTTTTCACCTTTGACCATTTTATTTATTTTTCCTTGGGTACCTCTAATGCAAAAGTCCCCTGCACAGAGAGATTGTGAAAGATGTGTCTTCTATTAGACTCAGTAAGTACCCTCACCCTACCTTGAAATTTTTCATCGTTCATATATTTGCAAATTATCCAAAGGATTTCAGTAGAAAGAATAAGCCAAAATAAACTAGAATATTTGTTCAAACCTTCAATTTTACCAATAATGATTTCATTTTTTTGTGATCTATTTTGCCCCAACCACTTAACTCACCACAAAGCATCATCCATATCTCTTTAGCAAAAATACAATTAAAAAAATTGATCAATATTGTCACTTTCTACATAAACTGCATAAATATGTATTTACATTATAAGAAGACTGTTGGGGATAAGGAGTTCGGTCTGTCATCAAGATAGACATTTAAGGCAACAATGCCTTAGTGATTTAAATTCAAAATCACATCAAAGACACAACCAACTATACCATAAAGCGGAAATAGGCACAATGAATCCCCCATTGATCCTACTGAGGAAAGTAAATGCAAAACAATAACAGATTCAACACAAACAGATAACCATGAAAGACAAATATACGTGGGGAAAACTCTTTCGGGTAAAAAACCTCACACTCCAAAAGATCGAGCCATTGTATTATTCAGCAATAGAAAACAGTTACAATACAATCTCAGGCTCATAGCCTATACAGGAGTCACATCTTGTTCATCTGGAGAAATAGTAGGCAATAGTAAACCAAAACCATCATGTAGTTCCAATGTCATCCAACCAACATACTACATAGATTCCCTTCAGCTCCTCAAAAAATGACTGTCTCAGCCAACCTCTCGGCCAGCCCAACCTTAAGCCTCACAAGTTCACATCATTCAGATCCAAGAGACAGAGTGTTTGCAGTTACAATGCCTTAGCATACTGCTCAAACACCCTTCACACCTCTCTCTAATCTCTCTACAACTCATCTCATCACCTTTTGGTTTTATCATAATGTATATCTCTGATCAAGCCATACATCGCATTCAATAACCCAACCAATTGCTGACCCTTAGGTTCATGCATCGAACAACCAAGCATGCATCTGATCTGCACAGATTGCATTGAGCTACCTAGGCAATAAATCCATCACCTTAATCAGGTTCTATTTCCACGACTTGCAATAACTATCTTTACCTCTTTGGTCTTCGGTCAATCAGATGTTGCCAACCTGCTACGTGTCATCCTATCATTCACATGTTGCATTGACACCGAGTCCAACTCGGCCAAACTCTGCCCTGAGCTCACCCGAGCTCCTACTGCACTACCGCTGAGTCCAAGTCACCCAGCCATGGTAAAGCGGTGAGCTCGACCGAGCTCACCCTTCACTTCACCACACTACTGCTACCCGGTCTGGCCCACCTTATGATATGGCGGTAACCACCTGCACAAACCTCGGCCTCCAACCGCACTACCGTTGGGCATGGATTTTCCCATTGCGGTATGGCAGTAATCGTATCGTAGACCGCTAGTGGTCAAACTGCATCACCACGGCTTAAGGAACAAGCCTTCGTGGTAAGGCGGTAAGAACCAACACTAATCGTCACGACTTCACCATGCTACCACACCCAGACCACTAGACCTCCACGGTAGGGAGGTAACCGCCCATCCAGACCGTCAGCGGTCTCACCACATTGCCGAGGAGACGACTAGGTCACCTCGTGGTAGGGCAGTGATCGCTCTGGTAGACCGCCAGCGGTCACGCCGTGACCACCGCAGTCACACCAAGCACAAACCACAGTAGGGCGGTAACCAAACACTACCAGTCTGCCACCCCTGAGCCATTCAGTGCGTTACCTCACCACCGATCGAACCACCCTGCGATAAGGTGGTAAGCCTTCACTCCGCTAGCCTGCCGCTAACCGCATTGCCTCGCCACCATCGAGCCACCTTTGCGGTAAGGAGGTAACAGACTTCCAGACCGCCACCACTTCACCACGCCACTGCTAGGTAGGATGAAGACCATTGTGGTAAGGCGCTAACACCACCCAACCACCGAACAGGGTGGCTCGCGGTATTGGCGGTAAAAGCATGAAATTGAGGGAAAACACCTAAGTCTTCAAATGGGTCGACCAAAAAGTTGAGGCAAATTTCCCAACAAAGACCACAACAAATTTTTTAACAGTATCAACCATCTGAAATGAGACTTTTTGGGTTCCAAGACCTTGTCCCATATCCAATTAATTTATTTTTTCTAGTAAGATTGTATGCCATTCAAATTCCAACAACTGTTAACAGTAGCAACAATATCTTCAGAATTACACAACATGTTATATATGTTTTTTGTATTCATTTTAAGAAATGATGTACCATCTTTCCATTTGCAACTGTTTAGTTTTTCACAAAAGTTAGTACTGCAACAGTTAAAGGTGTTATTTCTACGAGTATCCCTTTACAAGATTCTCCTAATAAATAGTATGTTCTCCACTGTGTGTGAGGAAGATCAAACTCTTTTAGATAGGGTGGACCATGATTTAAAATCACTATTGTACAAAATGTTTAAAATTAATGACTCCTTTTTTTGCCCAAGATTTGGCTTAGCAGCCTTGTAGTAAGACAAGAGGTTTATTCTTGTGGAACATGTTCCACCAGATTGATATGTTATTACAAATTTTATTATCATTGTTTATTATTAGATTCCTTACTTGTTCCCAAGCCTTCCAAATGGTTTTGAAGGAAATTGAACCATTTGGTTGAGAAGGGAACATTCCTAATAAGGAGTCACTAAATGGAATGTTCCTCCGTTTCTTAGCTTTTTTTGGTACTGCCTTAAGGATATTGTTTCAAATAAGCACTTTCTAGGGCTCTTCCCCTTCTAAAGCGTTTAGTATCCACTTTGAAGCAAGAGAAATCCCTTGCTTCTTTAGATCTTTTAGACCCATACTCCCCACTTCTTTAGCCTTGTTGCACCAATCCCACTTGACAACATGTTTCTTTTTTGTTCCTTTCCCATTTGACCAGAGAAAGCTTCTAATTTTCTTTTGAATTTCCTCTAGTTGATAACTATTATAATCTTGCTCTCTATGTATAATTTTTCCACATATAAATAAATATTTTCATGATATATGTTTAACTGATATAACATAGACAAGCGTAAGTATAATATACTTATAAATCATTGTTTATTAATTTTCCATTATAAATATTTACACTCTTATATATTATAAATTTATGCATTTTTCTATTTATCACTTCCATTTTATTTTACAATGTATTGCTTCATAGATATAATATAGACTTCTTTATACATAACTCCTAGAATTGTATGTATATCATTTACTTATAAATCTCATTATGTACATTTGTATGGGTTCTTACATTTCTATTTAGACATAAATATTGTTTTACATTCCTCATCCTTTGCTTAGTTTTATATCTTTTTAGTTTTCTCTTTCTCTAATTTTGTTACCACCCTTTCCTAAAATTTCTCTTATCTTATTTCCCCCCTCTTACTTGAATTGTATTTTTTTGATTTTTTAATCTCCTTTTCTCAATACAGAATTATTTTATTTTAATTAATTGCTTATTTCTCCCTCTCCCTCATCTTCTCCCCCTTTTTAAAGACCTTATCTGCGCCCCAATTCTACACTTTCCTCTTCCTAATGATGGATCATTGAGTGTGATCCGAAACATCGATAAAAAAAATACACAGTTAATCCAAAAGTTTTCTCTACAACTCCATGGACTGTGGAAAACTCATACCAACTATAACTATTAAATGACCAGGTTGAGGAATAATATTTTTTTCTAGCATTTTAATTCCCTTTAGGATTATTTTGACCCATCATGATTTTATACTCACCCTTATGAGGGAGATGCATATCTCCAAAGTGGTGGGTCATATTGGTCTTAGCAAGATAGTGACTCATTTGTAAAGGTATGCAACCTAGAATGTAAGTAGAAGTAGCAAAGTTGATTAGAAATGCAAATTATATTGCCTTTGTAAATTCAAGATGCATAAAGGAGGAATCTGTATGCCACTTATAGTTCTTACTTTCTACCATGGTATTTAGTTTTTAAATACCACTCAATAGATGTGGGTAAAATTATTTGTTTTTTGCATTGTATATCTAGGTTTAACAAGATGTGTATCTTTCTGGACACACAAGAAAATAGTAAATGAAAAAGGAATAACCATTTTTCTATTTAACAATGTATTGGTATACTATGGGCTACCGAGATCTATTTTTTTAGATGGGGATGCTTATTTTGTGAGTAATTTTTGGTCCACTTTGTGATAGAAGATGGATACTAAACTTCTTCAAAAGAGCATGAAATTTCATCCTTAATGAGATGGATAGATATAGGTGGTGAATAGGATGTTGGTACAACTCATTCATGGTTATAATATAGGGATTTTGATGAGTTTTTACCCTACATCTAGTATTCATACATTAAAGCAATTCATACCTCTTTAGGACAGTCACCATTTGAGGCATATTGGTATATTTTCCAACCAATTCGCTTGAAATTACACTCAATTAGTGGGATGAGCAAGAAGGATTGGACTTGGAGATGAAAAACGCACCAAAATTCATTAAGAGGATATATGAGATCTAACCAAAGGTGAAGATGTAATTAGAGAAGACTTGGTTGATATATAAGGAGTGACATGATCGACATCATGTAGAACATGGTCTTAAGGTAGAAGATAATTATGGTTGTTCTTGGGTAAAGGATGGATGAAAGACTAGGTGAAAAATCTAAATCTCTAAGGTACAAGCTATTTACCATCTTAGAGGTCGTTGGAGGAGAACACATTCAAGTTAGATATCCATTCTTACATGAAAATCCATTTAATGGTCAATCTAGTTATGTGAGTCACCCACATTGGATGAGGAGAAGATAAATTGGTTCTACCTTAGGTGGAAGACTTGGTTTAAAATAGAGAGAATTACTTCCTAAGGATGTAATACTTTAGATGAAATAATCAAAGACTAGAGAGGGTTTTGTGAGTCTTGGCAAGTAGGACTCAAAGGACAAACTATTGATCGTCGATAGGTACTCCAAAGAGAGGATGAGGATATTGTTTCCTCATCTTATTTTTCAATAAGATTTTGAGGGACCAAAAGCCTCTTTATGAAGGTAGGTATGATTTGAAAAGGATTAAAAAGGTATTTAACTTCCATAAAAGTGACTAGTTCAAAAATTAGACACATACACGTACTTATTATTTTGTAACAAAATAAACTACTAGTTTTGATGTGTGGCGGTTTCAAAATAAATGGTGGATAAAAATGTAATCATCAACATGGTTTTATAAATTAATAGAGGCGTCATAGACATGGGCTATTTTGCAATCAATAATATGTAATTCTAGTTGATAAGTGATGATTTTGCAACACAAATTCATATAAGAAAAGAGAATGAAATGTCACGACTCTTGAGATGCTTGGGATGGATGGACTACCCCATTGCATGAAACTAACACCTAACATTCAATAAAAGTGAAGAAGGATGTCAAAATTTGGCTATTGGATAAGTGAGAAGCACATAACACTTAGCACAAACACAAAAATGAACTCTTAGTTCAATTCATTAGGTAGATAAGAAGGATATGAATAGTAACAACATTGTATGCATCTTCTTATATTGGTTAATTAATAATATATAAGATAGGATTGCTATTTCACAATTATTAAGCTAGAATTTTCCTTCCAAATTGGAATTTCCCATATGAAATTATGTATTGTGTTTGTTTTCGTTCTTACTATAGACACCTAAATTTCACCACCCATCATCAATTCTACATTCATCCTAGATAATTTCCTCTAATATCACCACATTGATTAATTAATTAAATTAACTAATTACATTGTATCATCACATTCGATTAGTTAATTAATTATCATTAATTAGTTAATTAAGTTTTCTTAATTAATCAATTAATTATTTCCTATCTTTATCCACTAACATCATTTCATATAATTAATAATTGATTAACTAATCAAATTTCCAACAAATTCTTTATACACACTTACATGTGGTTTTGTGCATAGTTTTTATTATTTTAGATTACATTGAAAGCTTGGTAGAGTAATGCATTTAAGTAATTAAGTGATTACATACCTATAGATCTTTGTAGTTGTAGCATTTATAGATGACACAAGGAGATGATATAGTTGTAAATCTCTAAACTGTTTCTATGATGCTCTCACATGAATGCTCCCATGATACTCCTAGATAATCTAAATATATTAGGATTCATACACCACCCTAAACTTACAATTTGAAATACTTTATGTTTTAGTTAGCTCATAACAACTAGTAAGGTAGGAAAACTAGAACCCAAATTTGTAATTTGAATTCAAAAGTACAAGGTTCATATTTGCCACTACAAAAATGACCTATTCCAATTCTATATTTGCAAACTTGAGCTAAGGTGGTGAATGGCTAAATGTGGAGTGGATTTAAATCTTAAGGATGGGGGATGGTAGGAACAAGCTAGGATAATGTTATTTGTCAATATCTACACAAAATACACCATTTGTATACTTATCAATACATAAAGACTAACCTAATCATTGTGAATTCAAAACATAATAGAAAAAGGGCATAGGTAATTGATTACCATCATTAGAATTTTAATTTTTTTAATACTAGCACCCACTATACTTAACCAAGTTCAAAATACATGATGTTATTTACCAACTTTGCACAAAATGTGTTATTGTGTATATAAAAAAATGTATAAAATATATATTTATATTTATAAATGCATACTGAACTATCAAATCATTGTAAATCTAAAACATAAAATAAAAATACATGAATATATAACTACCGTGATTAAAACTTCAATTTTTTATACTAACACCTACTTCAAAAAATAATACTTTTTAACACTTTAAATTAAAAAGTTAAGCAACCCTCCATATAAATATTATGTTAAAGAATGATTTCAGTACATTATTTTTCATTTTGGAGAAAATGATCTTTTTATTGCAACATATGACCTTATTAATAATAACAAACAAATCAATTACCATATCCATACTAACAGAACTTAATCAATTATCATATTTATAACCTATTATCGATACGATTGTATTAGTTCAGCACTTCACTTAAATTGATTACCCTACCCATAACCTATGACCAATATGATTGATGTTCGTTCAGAACTTTCACTTAATGAATTACCACACCCAGAACTTATTACCAGTATGGTTGGTGTTAGTTCAGAACTTCACTTAAATGCTCCTTTCACTACAATGGGGCTTGTCACCTTTTGATCACCATGTGTCCATGTCCAAGATCCAAATGAATAATGTTCTCCTAAGCTCTGCTTTGGTTCCAGTACCACATAGAATGATTTTTTCTCTCCCATCTTTGAAAATGTAAGCTTGTTGGGCTTCAGTGCCACCTTAAAACCTCGAAAGGAATGTGCCTTTGATTCAAAAACTGCTGGTCCCTCTGATACATATGTAACAGTTCTTCTCACGAAGAGAGGTCCTTTCAGCTCCGAAACAGAAATGGAAGGATAATTGAAGTTGTATATTGGTTCCCTGTGTTTTGGACAAGAGAATGCTCTTCCTGTTACAATCTCTAGTTGAGTAGAATTGTAGCCCAAACTACACAAGAATGAGTTATAGTCCTGCTCTGATGCATCATAAACTAGGCCAGGACTTGAAGCCACATTTGGATTAAGATGACCTGCACCATAGTCAAAAGGATCTGCTGTTTCGTTTGATGATTTCTTAATTGGCTTCTTACTGTTGTCCAATCTGGAAGCTATGATTCCAAAGCATGAGGAAAATTAGATGCAAAGTGGTATGACAAACAAGTCTCAGGTTATGAGAAATCAAGACAAACTAATTTAAAAATTTGCACTATCATGAATTTCATGAACTTCTTCATGTCTATTGTACTGACATTATGCTAATTAAAGGGTGGATGTGTTTTTTTGGTTATGCATACCTGTAGTCATAATCGCTGACTTTATAGCTGCAGGGCTCCAATGAGGATATGCTGCTTTTAGCAAAGCTGCAACACCAGAAACATGGGGGCATGACATAGACGTGCCTGAAATCATGTTGAAGGGAACATGTCTTTTATCTAAAGTAATCTCACTAGGAGCGTTCACTCCTGACCATGCTGCAAGGATGTCTACCCCCGGAGCTGTGATATCAGGCTGCATTGTACACTCAAAATATATTATTAAGAAATTCAAATAATGCTAGAATTATGATAAAAGAAAATCGGAATTTTCAAGCTTGAAAATGACCTTGAGTATGTCTGGAGTATAAGTATTTGGGCCTACAGAGGAGAAATCTGCCATGACTGGATTTGATTTTACATTCAATACGGTTTTTGGAGGAGAAATGTAAGCAACAGGGGACCTGCATGATCACAATATGTCAGTATAGATGCTCATGAGCTTTGATTGACCTTTAACTGCAATAGTCTTTAGAGAGAATTGCTGATAAAAAGTGTACCCTTTAACTGCAGTGGTCTTTAGAGAGAAGTGCCGATAATAACTGCACTGAAAACTTACTTGGTTTTGTTGATATAATTCAAAACTGCTGCCCCATCAATTGCATTCAGCATACTTGCAGGGAGAAAATGAGGGTCTGCATCAAGAATATTGTCACTCTCCGGTGAATTGCAGATAATCATGCCTACTCCTCCTGCCATACGAACTGCTAACCCTTTCTCAACTCTTTCTGAGATACCGCGAAGGCAGGCAACAATCTTGCCTTTGACTTTGTTGGGATCTAGAGCTCCCAAGAAGCATAATTGTCTGTAATATAAGGTTACACCCTGTTAATTAAGAGCTAGGAAACACTTTTATGGTAAAGAACATACACGTTCAGATGAATTAAAAGTCACTGCATAGCATACCCTTCAGTTTTATTTGCTTTTGAGGTTTTGACATCCACTGATGATACTAGAGGATAAAATTTCTTATCTGGTAAGGAGAACTGGGATCCGCTTTGTCCCTGGCATCAAATACAATCATTCATAAATTCTCCAGGGTAATAAAAGGGATTAAACTACGAATTCAATGCCCTCCAAAGATCATTTCCCCTGTTCTTCAGTCTTTTCAAGAACATGGCTTTGAATTTAACGACATTATATATAATTTGAAAACAAATGCCTAGAAATTTCAGTGCTTACCGTATAAGTCATTTTGTTTCCGAGAGAAACAGAGGCAAGGATATTTCTGTCAATAGTACTTGCTCCAACAGTTATAATCCATGGGGCCACATTTGACACTGTACCGGCAAATGGGCCAGCATTTCCTGCAGAACAAACCACTACTTTTCCTAAACGAACAGCATGGTATGCTCCGATGGAAATACTGTCTTGAAAGTAATCACTATGAGGGGGATCGGAGCCAATAGAAAGAGAGAACACATCTACTCCTTCATGAATGCCTGCATCAAATGCTGCAAGAATATCTGCATCATAGCATCCTTTCTCCCAGCAAACTTTGTAGGCTACAACTCTGGCATGAGGAGCTCCTCCCTTTGCAATCCCTTCCGCATATCCAAACAAACTGGCATTTTTCACAAAATTCCCAGCTGCTGTGGACAGAGTATGAGATCCATGCCCACGCGTGTCTCGTGGTGTAAGAAGATCTTCACTTCCATTTCCAGCCTTGTATCCTATGTGGAAGTATCTGGCACCAATTAATTTCCTGGTCCACAATAATATTTCAAATAGTTAGGTCTTGCTTCTATTGATTGTATGGTCCAGATGGTAACAAACATGGCTTCCTAGCAGGTGAAAACGATTTAGGCGTCAAAGACAAAGCACCCCCAATACGCAAGCTAGAGCATCTGACCATACGACACTACTCCAGTCGTTAAATCACATACTCTGGGGAGTCGAAGTGAGATATACTTTGTAGTTCATCAGGAAGGCGAATGATAAGATTACAAATAAGGGTTCGTTTTGTGCACGATGCATCTAGCTCTAGCTTTGTTGTTATTGCTTGGCTATAGAAGAGATAAATAAGAAGCAGAGAACACACAGTATCTTGCTAATTGGTGTCTGTAAAACAGGGCGAGTTAAAAAAGGTGTGCTCGAAACTACACATATACTGAATATTAAAATCCTTAATGCAGCGCTATTGAATTTGTAATTTGAGAACCTACAGCATATACTTCACCATTGAAATCCTTAATGCAGCGCTGTTGAATTTGTAATTTGACAATCTACAACACATACTTTAACATTGAAATCCTTCCTGCAACACAGTTGAATTTGTAATTTCACTTGCAACATATAATCCACCACCGAAACGCTTACCATAACACTGTTCAAAGTGTAATTAGGGCTTGAGTTTACTAGGATCTACAAATGGGCCAGAAGTGGGACTTGTTTTATTTTGTCTTTTCATAAAATCATGCTCCTTTCGGTCCCAGTCCTTACAAATCGCAATAACAGAGAACCTCCTTTTCCCTACAAACTTATAGCTAACCTTAAAATCGGAAAACAACTTTTTTCTCTTTTTCTTGTTAACAAGATTTGGTGGTCAAGAAAATAAGGCAACAAAAACCCAAATTACTAGAGATGTTCCATTTATTTTTCAAACCCACATATGAATATAACACCATGCATATTCACATATGCCCAATAAAGAGAAGCAACAATGTCAAACACATTACTAGTGTATTTCTGTGTAAGGGCAATTCTGAAACATAGATAAGAAAGAAATTTTAAGCACATTGTTAGTAAATTCCTGAACAAGGGCATTTCTGAAACGTTGGTGTTAATATAGATACCTGTTGCAATTAGCTGCACTGAAGTTGGTGGCACTTTGACAGAAACCCTTCCATCGGGAAGGGACAGGGCCAATCCCTTCATCATGGAAGCTCTCAGATTCGGGCCACACACCTAACAGAGACCAAATCATTTCAGCTCTAATGATTATATAATAATTAGTAACTTGATAAATCCATACATTTGTCCTACTTTCAATGCTCTAATGAGGAGAAGTCTTATACCTGTATCCAAATTAGCTACAATGACATCTTTTCCAAATTTCGCTTTAGTCCAGAGTGAATCCTTAGGAATAACAGGATTATCTGGATTTCCTTTTTCTAAGCCGATGAACCTCCAAGATTCAGTTGTGTGCAACTGTCTTCGTCTGTTAGGAAATACAGATAACACCCCTGGGAGATCTGATTCACCAGCCACGTGATATTTCTCTTAGTAAACTAAAAACACAACATGAATTCCTTGGCCAAGATATTTAACTCTTTTTCTATGAGAAACTTGAAATTAATTTAATGGAGCAATTTGTGCAAGGAAAGTTAATTTTTTTTTTAATGGAAAGAAATGGGTTTTCATCATGGTTAGATAATGTACTTGAAAGAGCACGAGCATGTTCTTCATCAAGAATAGCAGCAAACCCATTGACACATTTAGTATAAGAGTAGAAGATTGATTCCTTGGCTGCTACCTTACTGAAAAAAATTGGAATTTCATGTTTCAGTCAGTATGAGATTAAAGAAGAAACCTAACAGCCGAAATTTATATAATCCCACAAAATCATTATAACTTACAAAAATCAAAATGTAAATTCACAACAGAAAAATGAATATAGGAATCTAAATATCTAAATTGCATTTGATTCCTTCCACTAACTCAATTAATCAAGAGCATGGAGGATATTAACTGCATCCATTACCTTCCTAACACTGATCCTAAAAGCTCATATTGAGAATCCTCAATTAATTCCTGGGTCTGAATCTCGTCATGGTGTCCTCCCATGTACACCACATAAGACTGCAATCACCCAAATAAAAACTTTCACCAAACCAAACAAGAAATCTCATTCAATACAACACAAAATCAATAGAAGCGAAACATCTGCTCATCTAATCCTTTCTCCGCAATCTTCTCATCCAAAACTCACAAAACAACAAATTATAAAGCTCATAGAAGAATAATTTGAATAACACCAAAATCACACCAACTACATAAAGCCTTCACAGACTGATTGATAAGACTATTGTCAAGTTCAAAGACTACAATATATAAATATACAGTTGGCTCAAACAAACAAAAAAAATATGTTTTTAGTGCACTGAAAAAGACATTTGAATATGCTCTATCACAGCTTTGAAGTCAAGTACATTTGCGAGGTTTGAAGCTGAATTTAATCTGATATTTAGTATCGTTGCTTGTGCATACTGGATTAGTTTCTCAAGAATTTGTTTTTGTGTAGATACAAGATTCAATTGGTTTTAAGCTGAAGCTACTCTCCACCTTTATTCATACGAGATTAAAAAAGTTTATGCATGTGAGGTGCCATATATATAAAGCCTATACACGTTCTACATAAGATAACCTAATGATTTCTCCTCCCTTCTTCAACTGTCTCTTCCTTTTTTCTTCGTTCTCGGTCCTTACTCCATATATCTTCTCAACTTTTCTTAAGTTAATTTTGCAATCTATTTCATTATTTTCTTCTTCTTGATGATGAATCACTGAGTGTAATTCCAAATGTCGATACAAATAAAAAGACACAATTGAATCCAAAAAATTTCATTTAATTCTCATAAACTGTAGAAAAATCATTCTTACGAACTATAATATAATATTAATTGAAGAAATAATTTTTTTAAATTTTTTTGAAGTAAATCCTTATAAAATTAGAAAACAACCCACATAATTTTATAAAAAAATCATAAGAACATATTAGTTAAAAAAAAGAGAATAAAGTGAACTAATCTCCAATCACAAAAAATTTCACCACAGCAATCTCCTCCTACTGTGTCACCTGTCTTTTTGCCAAGGCTCCTTTGGAAGATAGGGCCAAGATAACAAGTGCAATCAACACTGCTACTTTCTGGCCCATGTCTACTGCAGAGCTTCCACTGGATTTTGATTACAATCCTTGGTGTGCCATTTATGTAGTGTGGCAAAATAAATTTATTAGAAAGTTGTTCTATTGATGGGGATTTTTCTTTAATTTTGTTTTTTTTAATTTACTTCGGAAATGCAACAGATATACTACATGCATTGCTTGAAATATGTTACTGAAGATTTGTTACCTTGATTTGGGCGGATCAAGGTAATCCATAATTAAAAAATGTCTCTGTTTAGGCCTCTGAACTGCAGTTTCAATCCCTACAATTGCTCTGCTCTCTTATCCAGTCAACCTATTGACCTTAGAAACGAATGATTTAAAAACTGTTTGACTTTGGGTACGGATTAAATAAATCAATTTCAATAAAAAATAATAAATTTCCATACATTTAATAAATTTTATGTACTAATAACTTAAAAAGCATTATAAAGTATAATTTTTTGAATTTTTCTAAATTAAAAAATATTTATTCTTGAAAACCAAAAAAATACTTCTAGTTTTTTTTTAATCAGCCAACAGTGGTCACTCCCATTTATCTTAAATTGTGGCACAAATTACAGCTTCATCACAACCATCACTTGGTGAGGTGTGAAATCCAAAATTGAAGCCTAGAAGCTACTGAAAATAGTTAATTATAGAGTAGAAGCAGATCAGAACATTCCACCAGCTTCATCCAAATACATTATCCTTAACCATCTTGGATGTAGTATCTGTTCAGATTCTCAGAATGAAGCTCCTTGGAATCAGCTGCAGCATCAAGAAGGGCAATGCTTTTTAGGAATGAAATAGAATGCCTTGCCTTCTTTGAACTGTCCCTGTCATGGAGAAATGGGATCCAAGGTCCCATTATCATTCCATTGACGATCACTAGCAGCCTGTCCGCCTGTAAAAAACTTGGCCCATCACTGCAGTCTCCAAAGTGGCCACTAAACTACCAGTGTAGGTGTATAAGGAGAGACATGATCAACATCATGTGGAACCTGGTCTCAAGATAGAAGACAACTATGGTTGTTCTTGGATAAAGAATAGATGACAGAGCATGTGAGAAAACTAAATCTCTAAGGTACAAGCTATTTACCATCTTAGAGGTAGTTGGAGGAGAATACATTCAGGTTAGATATCCATTCTTACATGAAACACATTCAGGTTAGATATCCATTCTTACATGAAATTCTATTTAATGGTCACTTATGAATATCTCTAGTTATATGAGTCACCCACATTGGATGAAGAGAAGATAAAATTAGTTCTAACTTTGGTGGAAGACTTGGTTTAAAATAGAGAAAGTACTTCCTAAGGATGCAATACTTTAGATGAAATAATCGAAGACTAGAGAGGGTTATGTGAGTCTTGGAAAGTAGTACTCAAAGGACAAACTATTGATCGAGTTGGTAGGTACTCCAAAGAGAGGATGGGGATATTGTTTTCTCATCTCATTTTCCAATAAGATTTTGAGGGACCAAAATCCTCTTTATTAAGGTAGGTATGATTTAAAAAGGACTAGAAACGTATCTATCTTTTATAAAAGGTATCAGTTCAAAAATTATACATTCAAGTAGTTATTATTTTTTTATAACAAAAAGAAACTATTAATTTTGATGTGTGGAGGTTTCAAGATCAATGGTGAATAAAAATGTAATTATCAACATGGTTTTATAAATAAATATGACAATCAAAAAATTAATAGAGGTGATCACAGACATGTCAAGGCTATTTTGTACCATCAACATGCTTTTATAAATAAACATGACAATCAAAAAATTAATAGAGGTGATTAGAGACATGTCGAGGCTATTTTGTAATCAGTAATAGGTAATTTTGGTTGATAAGTGATGATTTTGCAACACAAATTCATAAAAAGAAAGAGAATGAAATGCCATGACTCTTGAGATGCTTGTGATGGATGGACTAACCCACTCCATGAGACTAACACCTAACATTCAATAAAAGTGAAGAAGGAAGTCAAAATTTGGCTATTGAATAAGTGAGAGGCACATAACACTTAGCACAAACATAAAAAATGAACTCTTAGTTCAATTCATTAGGTAGATAAGAAGGATATGAATAGTAACAACATTGAATGCATCTTCTTATATTGGTTAATTAATAATACACAAGATAGGATTGATATTTCATAATTATTAAGCTAGATTTTTCCTTCCAAATTGGGGTTTCCCATGTGAAATTATGTATTGTGTTTATTTTCATTCTTACTATAGACACCTAAATTTCACCACTTATCATCAATTTTGCATTCATCCTAGATAATTCCCTCTAATATCACCATGTTGATTAATTAATTAAATTAACTAATTACACCATATCATCATATTCCATTAGTTAATTAATTATCATTAATTAGTTAATTAAGTTTTCTTAATTAATCAATTAATTAGTGCCTATCTTTATCCACTAACATCAGCTCACAATTAATTAATAATTGATTAATTAATCAAATTTCCAACAAATTCTTTATACACACTTACATGTGATTTTCTGCATAGATTTTTATTTTATATTACATTGAAAGCTTGGTAGAGTAATGGATTTAAGTAATTAAGTGATTTCATACCTATAGATCTTTGTAGTTGTAGCATTTATAGACTACATTTAGCATGCCTAAAATGATGAAACAAGGAGATGGTAAAGTTGTAAATCTCTAAAATGTTTCTACGATGCTCTCACATGAATGCTCCCATGATACTCCTAGATAATCTAGAAATATATTAGGATTAATACACCATCCTATACTTACAATTTGAAATAATTTATGTTTTAGTTAGCTCATAACAACTAGTAAGCGGAAAACTAGGACGCAAATTTGAAATTTGAATTTAAAAGTATAAGGTTCATATTTGCCACTACAAAAATGACCTATTCCAATTCTATATTTGCAAACTTGAGCTAAGGTGGTGAATGGCTAAATGTGGAGTGGATTAAAATCTTAAGGATGCGGGATGGTAGGAACAAGCTAGGATAATGTTATTTGTCAATATCTACACAAAAAATACACCATTTGTATACTTATCAATACATAAAGACTAACCTAATCATTGCCAATTCAAAACATAATAGAAAAAGGGCATAGGTAATTGATTACCATCATTAGAATTTTTTTTTTTTTAATACTATCACCCACTATACTTAACACAAGTTCAAAATACATCATGTTATTTACCAACTTCTCCACAAAATACATTATTGTGTATATTAAAAAATGTATAAAATATATATTTATATTTATCAATGCATAGTGAACTATCAAATCATTGTGAATGTAAAACATAAAATAAAAATACATGAATATACAATTACCATGATTAAAATTTCAACTTTTTATACTAACACCTACTTTAAAAAAATATATTTTTAACACTTTGAATTAAAAAGTTAAGCAACCCCTCCATATAAAAATTATGTTATAGAATGATTTCAGTACATTATTTTCCATTTGGAGAAAATGGTCTTTTTATTGTAACATATGACCTTATTAATAATAACACACAAATCAGTTATCATATCCATAATCTGTCATCAATATGATTGATGTTAGTTCATAACAGAACTTAATCAATTACCATATTTATAACCTATTATCAATATGATTGTGTTAGTTCAACACTTCACTTAAATCGATTACCATACCTATAACCTATGACCAATATGATTGATGTTAGTTCAGAACTTCATTTAATCAATTACCACACCCATAACTTATTACCAGTATGGTTGGTGTTAATTCAGAACTGAACTTCACTTAATCAATCACCACACCCATAACATATTACCAGTATGGTTGGTTTTAGTTCAGAACTTCACTTAAATGCTCCTTTCACTACAATGGGGCTTGTCACCTTTTGATCACCACGTGTCCATGTCCAAGATCCAAATGAATATTGTTCTCCTAAGCTCTTCTTTGGTTCCAGTACCACATAGAATGATTTTTTCTCTCCCATCTTTGAAAATGTAAGCTTGTTGGGCTTCAGTGCCACCTTAAAACCCCGAGAGGAGTGTGCCTGTGCTTCAAAAACTGCTGGTCCCTCTGATACATATGTAACAGTTCTTCTCACGAAGAGAGGTCCTTTCAGCTCCGAAACAGAAATGGAAGGATAATTGAAGTTGTATATTGGTTCCCTGTGTTTTGGACAAGAGAATGCTCTTCCTGTTACAATCTCTAGTTGAGTAGAATTGTAGCCCAAACTACAAAAGAATGAGTTATAGTCCTGTTCTGATGCATCATAAACTAGGCCAGGGATTGAAGCCACATTTGGATTAAGATGACCTGCACCATAGGCAAAAGGATCTGCTGTTTCGTTTGATGATTTCTTAATTGGCTTCTTACTGTTGTCCAATCTGGAAGCTATGATTCCAAAGCATAAGGAAAATTAGATGCAAAGTGGTATGACAAACAAGTCTCAGGTTATGAGAAATCAAGACAAACTAAATTAAAAATTTGCACTATCATGAACTTCATGAACTTCTTCATGTCTATTGTACTGACATTATGCTAATTAAAGGGTGCATGTGTTTTTTTGGTTATGTATACCTGTAGTCATAATTGCTGACTTTATGGCTGCAGGGCTCCAATGAGGATATGCTGCTTTTAGCAAAGCTGCAACACCAGAAACATGGGGGCATGACATAGACGTGCCTTGAATCATGTTGAAGGGAACATGTCTTTTGTCGAAAGTATTCTCAGTAGGAGATGCCACTCCTGACCATGCTGCAAGGATGTGCACCCCCGGAGCTGTAATATCAGGCTGCATTGTACATTCAAGATATATTATTAAGAAATTCAAATAATGCTAGAATTATGATAAAAGAAAATCGGAATTTTCAAGCTTGAAATATGACCTTTAGTATGTCTGGAGTAAGAGTATTTGGGCCTAGAGAGGAGAAATCTGCCATGACTGGATTTGATTTTACATTCAATATGGTTTTTGGAGGAGAAATGTAAGCAACAGGGGACCTGCATGATCACAATATGTCAGTATAGATGCTCATGAGCTTTGATTGACCTTTAACTGCAATAGTCTTTAGAGAGAATTGCTGAGTAAACTAACTGCCCTGAAAACCTACTTGGTTTTGTTGATATAATTAAAAACTGCTGTCCCATCAATTGCATTCAGCATAGTTGCAGGGAGAAAATGAGGGTCCGCAGAAAGAACATCGTCATTATCGGGTGAATTGCAGAGAATCATGCCTACTCCTCCTGCCATACGAACTGCTAACCCTTTCTCAAGTCTGGCATTGATACCGCGAAGGCAGGTAACAATCTTGCCTTTGACTTTGTTGGGATCTAGAGCTCCCAAGAAGCATAATTGTCTGTAATATAAGGTTACACCTGTTAATTAAGAGCTAAGAAACACTTTATGGTAAAGAACTTACACTTTCAGATGAATTAAAAGTCACTGCATAGCATACCCTTCAGTGTTATTTGCTTTCGAGGTTTTGACATTCACTGATGATACTAGAGGATACAATTTCTTCTCTGGTAAGGAGAACTGGGATCCGCTTTCTCCCTGGCATCAAATACAATCATTCATAAATTCTCCAGGGTAATAAAAGGGATTGAACTACGAATTCAAAGCCCTCCAAAGATCAATTCCCCTGTCAGTCTTTTCAAGAACATGGCTTTGAATTTAACGACATTATATACAATTTGAAAATAAATGCCTAGAAATTACAGTGCTTACCGTATAAATCATTTTGTTTCCGAGAGAAACAGAGGCAAGGATATTTCTGTCAATAGTACTTGCTCCAACAGTTATAATCCATGGGGCCACATTTGACACTGTACCAGCAATTGGGCCAGCATTACCTGCAGAACAAACCACTACCTTTCCTAACCGAACAGCATGGTATGCTCCGATGGCAATACCGTCTTGAAAGTAATCACTAAGAGGGGGATCTGAGCCAAGAGAAAGAGAGAACACATCTACTCCTTCATGAATGCCTGCATCAAATGCTGCAAGAATGTCTGCATCATAGCATCCATTGTCCCAGCAAACTTTGTAGGCTACAACTCTGGCATGAGGAGCTCCTCCCTTTGCAATCCCTTCCGCATATCCAAACAAACTGGCATTTTTCACAAAATTCCCAGCTGCTGTGGACAGCGTATGAGATCCATGCCCATCCAGGTCTCGTGGTGTAAGAAGTTCTTCACTTCCATTTTCAGCCTTGTGTCCTATGTGGAAGTATCTGGCACCAATTAATTTCCTGGTCCACAATGATATTTCAAATAGTTAGGTCTTGCTTCTATTGATTGTATGGTCCAGATGGTAACAACCATGGCTTCCTAGCAGGTAAAAACGATTTAAGCGTCAAAGACAAAGCATTCCCAATAGGCAAGCTGTGCAGCATCTGACCATACGACACTACTCTAGTCATTAAATCACATGCTCTGGAAAAATTGCAAAATGATTTTGGGGAATCGAAGCAAGCTATACTTTGTGGTTCATCAGGATGGCGAATGATAAGATTACAAATAAGGGTTCGTTATGTGTATGATGCATCTAGTTCTAGCTTTGTTGTTATTGCTTGGTTATAAAAGAGATAAATAAGAAGCAGAAAACACACAATATCTTGCTAATTGGTGTCCGTAAAACAGGGCGAGTTAAAAAAGGTGTGCTCGAAGCTACACATATGCTGAACATTGAAATCCTTAATGCAGCGTTATTGAATTTGGAATTTGACAACCTACAGCATGTACTTCAACATTGAAATCCTTAATGCAGCGCTGTTGAATTTGTAATTTGACAACCTATAACACATACTTCAACATTGAAATCCTTTCTGCAACACTGTTGAATTTGTAATTTGACTTGCAACATATAATCCACCACCGAAACGCTTATCATAAGACTGTTCAAAGTGTAATCAGAGCTTGAGTTTACTAGGATCTACAAATGGGCCAGAAGTGGGACTTGTTTTATTTTGTTTTGTTATAAAATCATGCCCCTTTCAGTCCCAGTCCTTACAAATCTCAATAACAGAGAACCTTCTTTTCCCTACAAACTTATAGCTAACCTTAAAATCGGAAAACAACTTTTTTCTCTTTTTCTTGTTAACAAGATTTGGTGGTCAAGAAAATAAGGCAACAAAAACCCAAAGTACTAGAGATGTTCCATTTATTTTTCAAACCCACCTATGAATAGAACACCATGCATATTCACAGATACCCAATAAAGAGGATCAACAATGTCAAACACATTATTAGTGTATTTCTTTGTAAGGGCAATTCTGAAACATAGATAAGAAAGAAATTTTAAGCACATTGTTAGTAAATTCCTGAACAAGGGCATTTCTGAAACGTTGGTGTTAATATAGATACCTGTTGCAATTAGCTGCACTGAAGTTGGTGGCACTTTGACAGAAACCCTTCCATCGGGAAGGGATAGGGCCAATCCCTTCATCATGGAAGCTCTCAGATTCGGGCCACACACCTAACAGAGACCAAATCATTTCAGCTCTAATGATTATATAATAATTAGTAACTTGATAAATCCATACATATGTCTTACTTTCAATGCTCTAATGAGGAGAAGTCTTATACCTGTATCCAAATTAGCTACAATGACATCTTTTCCAAATTTCGCTTTAGTCCAGAGTGAATCCTTAGGAATAACAGGATTATCTGGATTTCCTTTTTCTAAGCCGATGAACCTCCAAGATTCAGTTGTGTGCAACTGTCTTCGTCTGTTAGGAAATACAGATAACACCCCTGGGAGATCTGATTCACCAGCCCCGTGATATTTTTCTTAGTAAACTAAAAACACAACATGAATTCCTTGGCCAAGATATTTAACTCTTTTTCTGTGAGAAACTTAAAATTAATTTAATGGAGCAATTTGTGCAAGGAAAGTTAAATTATTTTTTAATGGAAGGAAATGGGTTTTCCTCATGGGTAGATAATGTACTTGAAAGAGCACGAGCATGTTCTTCATCAAGAATAGCAGCAAACCCATTGACACATTTAGTATAAGAGTAGAAGATTGATTCCTTGGCTGCTACCTTACTGAAAAAAATGGAATTTCATGTTTTAGTCAGTA
This sequence comes from Sequoiadendron giganteum, assembly GCA_007115665.2. Lineage (NCBI taxonomy): Eukaryota > Viridiplantae > Streptophyta > Pinopsida > Cupressales > Cupressaceae > Sequoiadendron > Sequoiadendron giganteum. The sequence goes on along the minus strand of CM021106.1, from coordinate 649,370,871 downwards.
TGAGATTAAAGAAGAAACCTAACAGCCGAAATTTATATAATCCCACAAAATCATTATAACTTACAAAGATCAAAAAGCAAATTCACAACAGAAAAATGAATATAGGAATCTAAATATTTAAATTGCATTTGATTCCTTCCACTAACTCAACTAATCAAGAGCATGGAGGATATTAACTGCATCCATTACCTTCCTAACACTGATCCTAAAAGCTCATATTGAGAATCCTCAATTAATTCCTGGGTCTGGATCTCGTCATGGTGTCCTCCCATGTACACCACATAAGACTGAAATCACCCAAATAAAAACTTTCACCAAACCAAACAAGAAATCTCATTCAATACAACACAAAAACAATAGAAGCGAAACATCTGCTCATCTAATCCTTTCTCTGCAATCTTCTCATCCAAAAATCACAAAACAACGAATTATAAAGCTCATAGAAGAATAATTTGAATAACACCAAAATCACACCAACTACATAAAGCCTTCACAGACTGATTGATAAGACTATTGTCCACGCTCAAAGACTACAATATATAAATATACAGTTGGCTCAAAAAGAATAAAAAAATGATAAATCATGTTTTTAGTGCACTGAAAAAGACATTTGAATATGCTCTACCACAGCTTGGATGTCAAGTACATTTGCAAGGTTTGAAGCTGAATTTAATCTGATTTTTAGTATCGTTACTTGTGCACACTGGATTATTTTCTCAAGAAATTTGTTTTCGTGTAGATACAAGACTCAATTGGTTTTAAGCTGAAGCTACTCTCCACCTTCATACGAGATTCAAAAAAATTATGCATTTGAAGTGCCATATATATAAAGGTTTATACACGTTATTTCTCTTTCTTTCTCCAACTGTTCTTTTCTCTGTTTTCCGGTCTTTACTCCATCTATCCTTCCAACTTTTCTTAATGTCAATTTTACAATCTATTTCATTATTTTCCTCTTTCTAATGATGAATCACTAAATGTAATTTGTAATATCGATACAAATAAAGAAATACAGTTGAATCCAAAAAATTTCATTTGATTCTCATGAACTGTAGAAAAATCATTCCTACTAACTATAATATAATATTAATTGTAAAAACAAGTTTTTGAATTTTTTGAAGTCAATCCTTATAAAATTATAAAACAATCCACATAAATTTTTTTAAAAATCATAAGAAAATATTAGTTTTAAAAAAAGAGAATAAAGTGAACTAATCTCCAATCACAAAATTTTTCACCACAGCAATCTCTTCCGACTGTCACCTGTCTTTTTGCCAAGGCTCCTTTGGAAGATAGGGCCAAGATAACAAGTGCAATCAACACTGCTACTTTCTGGCCCATGTCTACTGCGGAGCTCCCACTGGATTTTGATTACAATCCTTGGTGTGCCATTTATATAGTGTAGCAAAATAAATTTAGCAGAAAGTAGTTCTATTGATGGGGGATTCTTGCTTGAATTTTTATTTTTCAAACTTTGACTTAGGGAATGCAACAGAATAAACTACATGCATTGCTTGAAATATGTTTCTGAAGATATGTTACCTTGATTTGGGCAGATAAAGGTAATCCATAATTAAAAACGCCTCTGTTTAGGCCTCTGAAATGCAGTTTCAATCACTACAATGGCTGTGCTCTCCCATGCAGTCAACCTATTGACCTTAGAAAAGAATAATTTAAAAAGTGTTTGACTTTGGGGACGGATTAAATAAATCATTTCAATAAAAAATAATAAATTTCCATATATTTAATAAATTTTATGTATTAATAATCTTAAAAAATATATTTTTTTGAATTTTCTAAATTAAAAAAAAAAAATTATTCTTAAAAAACCAAAAAAACTTACAACATCATCACAACCATCACTTGGTGAGGTGTGAAATCCAAAACTGAAGCCCAGAAGCTACTGAAAATAGTTAATTATAGAGTAGTAGCAGACCAAAACATACCACCAGCTTCATCCAAATACATTATCCTTTATCCATCTTGGATGTAGTATCTGTTCAGAATGAAGCTCCTTGGAATCAGCTGCAGCATCAAGAAGGGCAATGCTTTTTAGGAATGAAATAGAATTCCTTGCCTTCTTTGAGCTGTCCCTGTCATGGAGAAATGGGATCCAAGGTCCCATTATCATGCCATTGACGATCACTAGCAGCCTGTCCGCCTGCAAAAAACTTGGCCCATCATTGCAGTCTCCAAAGTGGGCACTAAACTACCAGTGTAGGTCCTTTTGAAGAGAAATTCAGTTAGCCATCTAACCATCTCTTCCTGCCAGCATCCAACAGAACCCAACGAACATAGAAACGATTAACACTCAGTAGCAAGCTTGCATGAATTGGAATGATGACGTAGTTCATGGGTGTACTGTTATCATCAAGAGTAGGAGCCTGTGTCACCGAACAGCCGCCATCCTGAACGAAGTGAAGTCATACTCATGAATGAACTGCAGTGATACAATCGTCACACGAAGTGTTGTGTGAAGGGGGACTGTGCCGAACAACGGCCATCATGAAGGGAGATGCCAGCCGAAAACCAATTTATAGGATCTTTACTTTTCAGGAAAGAAACATCGTTCCCAACAACATAGTTAGCCAAATAATTGACGTCCTTTTTCCCAAAAAAAACTGAAGGGGTGTAGCCCCTATAGAGTACTGACGGTGTGGTAAATGAGATCAATTAATAAGATATTTAGAAAATGATTTTAATATTATTATTAATTTTTATAAATTTTTATTATAGAATAATATTATTATATATATTTTAAAAATTATATGTATTTATTTTTAGATTATTATATTATCTTTATTATTTATGTATTATCTATTATATAAATATATAATATAACATTATATATTTAAAATTAATTATTTATTATATTTTATAAAGGAAAGGATGTTGTAATGTAAAAGAATAAGATATATAATAAGTAATATAATTATATTATTTATAATTTATTTTTTATTATATAAAATTTATTGTATGTTAATTATGGTAATTTATACTTAACTGCTTAGGGTAAAGTATTTCACAATTTTAAAACTTAATAATAAATAATATAATTATATTATTTATAATTTATTTTTTATAATATAAAATATATATTGCATATTAATTATATGTTAATTTATACTTAACTACACAAGATAAAGGATACTGTAATTTTAAAACCTAAATTTGCTCATTATTAGGATCTTTGCCAATTTGAGAAAAGATAACGAGACCCACTTGTGCATCGCACAATACATAAAGCTCCAACGCCTTCTTCATGAGGGTAGATCGCTGCTTGCAAAAGGTTACTACCCTATTCTTTTTGCCCCCAATTTCCCTCACATCGATCCTTCCTTACCCTATTAATTCCTTTTTCCTGCTGCAGTGATGCTTGGCCAATGAAAGAAAGCTACCCAAAATAATATAAAGAGCTCAATGACATGACCATGGATATTTTGTTTTTGAAGTTTGAAGGAGTAGGAAAGGATGACAAGACAGAGGGTAGGTGCTCTGGTATAACGAAACTCAATCCTCCTCATAATCACGTCATTAAAGACACGTAGAAAAATTTAGATGATTTGACGCAAAGGACAATATAGCGGCGGGGAAAGTAGAAAAACATGGTGAAAATAGCGGTGGGAAAACAAAAAAACACGACGGAAAATAGTCCAAAAATGGCGAAAAACAGTTCAAAAATGACGAAAAATAGTTGAAAAAGTGGCAAGAAATGATGGACGGTTGCATTCGTTTTACTGTCAACCAAACCCTATATTTCATTTTCCACCGTTCACAGAAAAAATGAGCTTTGAAAGCTCAAATAAGGAAATTCCTTCAACATAAAAATAAGAATCCCAACTATAACTTAACACTTGTAGGGGAATATGGGTGCATTGTCGGGTGGTACTGTTGTGGCGATTTCAGAAGGTAAAGAATTTTCAAATGGTGGTAAGGCGGGAAACTCTACTCCAGGTGTTGGCGTTAATGACGGTGCTCAAGCTGACATGAGGAGGCAGGTTGACGGTTGTCTTTCAGATGGGACATCTTGTGGGTCCTTCCCCTTAGGCAACTCGTTTGTCCTTCTTTCCTCTACCGGTCTAGGTCCGAATGGTACACTTTTGGACAAAGTGGGGTCTCTTTTTGTGGCTCTCGAGGTTACTAATAATGTTCAACAAGTTTTCGCCTCGGTGGAAGGTAAGTCTTGGTCAAACATTCTCGGTTCTAAGCTTAAGGAGAAGGGCTCATCACCCTCGGTGGATTTTTTTGCTAACCTGTTTGCCGGTGATTACTCTATCTCTATTTTGGATTGTATTATTGACAAGGTTATTCTTTCTATGGAGCAATCTAGCTTGTTGGTAAGTTTTTGGGGCCTCGGCCTAATATTGAGATGGTTCATAACCTGGCTAAGAATCAATGGCATCTTAAGGGCCAGGTTGAGGTTGCGACCCTTGCTAAAGGATTCTTCTCATGTGATGAAGATTTGTTGAAGGTTCTGGTGGGTGGGCCCTGTATCATTGGTAAATCTACTCTAGTGTTGAAGAAATGGGAGGTTGGCTTTTCACCGAGTTCTTGTTCTTTTGAATTGGTTCCTATTTGGGTCCACTTGCCTGAACTTCCTTTGGAATTTTGGGATGAGCTAGTTTTTAAAAGAATTGCAACAACATTTGGTCGCTTGCTTTTTATTGATAATCTCATAGCTTCAAGGCGTAGGCTTGTTTATGCTCGACTTTGTGTGACTCTGGATCAGGCTACAAATCTTCCTTCGATGGTCAAGATTAACTCAAAATTGGGAGTTTGGGAGCAAGCTGTTGAGTTTGAGTCTATCCCTTTTGCCTATTTCCATTGCAAGAAGGTGGATCATTGGGCGAAAAAGTGTCCTCTAAAGCCCATAGTTCCTATTCAGAAGGCTCCGAGTCCCTCTAAAAAGGGGGCCAAAGTTTGGAAGGAGGTTGGGAAATGTCCCATTTCGGGGGTGGATTCTGAGCTTGTGGATAAGGTGCAGTCTGAGGATCCGCTTATTGGTGATTTTGGTGTGCTGGATTAGACTGTTGCCTTGGTCTGTCCCTACCCTGCAGTGGATGTCTCCTTTGAGGAGGGTGAGTTTAAGGTCCCAAATGTCAACGAGCTTGGAGGGGCTCCAATGGAGAGTGCTGATTCTTTGGCGCTTGTGGTTGCTGAGCCAACGAAGGTGACTCCTTTGAAGATGTTTTTTAAAGATTTGATTTGATTTTCCAAGGTTGAATCTCCGGGTCCTCTCAAGTTGGATCTAGTGATGGTAGTTGTTGAGCCTGTGGTAGAATCAGTTGTTTCTGATGAGTTGGTGCTCACCTCTTCTATCAATGAGGGTCCCTCTTGCTTTCCTGAGAGTGTGAAGGTATGTATTCCGATCTCCAAGTCTCGTAATAAGAAAATATCGAACCCCTTTATGGGGGAATGGCTACTAGGAACCGCCTAAAGCTGGATTATGGTTCAGAGCCAAGGGGTAGAGAAAGGCCTTCTTTGAAGAAAGTTCGGGAGAGGGCAAGTATGTAATACCCCTCCGTTTTGCTCTTTTGATCGAATAGTGTTCTTCTCCTTTATGTTGTATTTTCTATTAGTACCTTGACTATAGTATTCGGTTACTATTTGATCACTATCTGTAAAGTGATGTGAATGTTATATTTTAGTGTGATGGTATTTTATTCAGATGTGATCATTATGGCATGCTTTAGATTAGCATAAGTGGATATTTGAATTAATGATGCTTTATGCCTTGATTAATTTATTGATGTTAGATTTGTCAGTTTGTAACATTGTATTGGTGAAGGGGACAAAATTGTACCACTCGCTTGCGAGCGCCCTGCGATTCCGTGACTTCCTCTTCACGGTGTGTTTTATTATGATATATATGCATGTTCGATATACTTTTTGTTCGCAGGTTAACAAGTACAAGACATCAACTCCACCTGGTTTCACAGGTTTGAGCCTGTCCATTGCCCAACGACATTCAATTGGGAGATAGTAGCTAGGTTTTCCGTGTCAAGTCATCACCCTGGTCATAGCGTGTCTTTGGTGTTAAGTCAGGTTTGGTTGTTTTAATGTGTTCATTTCACTTTGATTTATTTATTTGCAAGTTGAAAAAGGTAAATAAATGGCTTTATGTATTTACGTTGTTTAATTAATTAATTTGTCTATCATGTTGGAAGAGGTTATTTGATTAATTAATTAATTTAATTTAATTAATAAAATAATTTAACCTTGGATTAGATTCATTTTATTGAATTAATTAAATTAGTTAAATTGAATTAAGTTGCCTTGTTGGAATTGATAAATATTTTAATTAAAAATTTAAGAATGTTTCAATTTGCATTTTTTTTGAGAAAAATTGAATGAAAAATAAATTTGAGATATTTTCTGTTTTGTTTCAAAAAATTTATTATGGTGGTTGAATGAGATATTTGTGATTTTCATGAATTGTTCTATAAGCATGAAAAATTGAAAAAAAAATGACTCTTTTTTTTTTAAATAATTTTTTTTGGTTGTGGGTTTTGGATTGGAATTGTGGAAAAGCTTTGTGGAATTGCTCGGAAGGGGTTGGAATCTCTAAAAGAATCTTTGCACCATTGGCAGCCTCTCAAACTTCTTAAGTAGGTTCATTTGTTTAGTTTATTTTGATTTTGAAGAAAAAAAAGAAAGATTCAAAACTTGTATGCTGTTGCAAAACCATGATTTGAAAAACAAAGAAATAATTTGTGATGAAAAAACCCATGTTGAATCTTTATCAAATTTGCAAATCTCTGTTTCAATTGGTTGTTCTTCAAGAAAAAATTGCAATATGGCTGTATTTGATCATTGTGGAAAATATTTGCTCAACTGTTATGATACATGGTATATATATATATATATATATTGAGAAATATATATATACATATATTGTTACAAATCTTTTTGGGAAATATGTTGTTTAAAATAAAATAAAAATAAAAATAAACCCTCTTGAAAAATTATGTGCAGATTGAAAAATCCGCAAGGTTAAGGAAATTATTTTTTTGAAATAAAATAAAATAAAATAAAATAAAAAAATTGAGGAAGGGTTTTGGGGGAGTCATTGGGGGCTCACCCCACTGCGCCCCCCATGGGAGGTGTGTGGGGGAGCCGCGCCCAACGCGACCCCCATATCCCTTGTCACCGCCGCCCATGGAAGGGATGACTGTTGTAGACATAGCCACTGCCCCCTTTGGAGGTGTCGACTGTGTTTACACAGTCGCCCCCAACAATGGGGTCCGCTGTGTGTAAACACAACCGATCGCCCATATGCGTGTGCACGCTTCCGTAGAAAATGTTTGGACTTTGGCGATTTTAGGTTTTTTTTGACAAAAAGAAATCTATATAATATTAAAAAATATAGATTATTTTATATTATATTAATATAATATTAAAATATTAATATATATTAGGTACTTAAATATATAAATATGTATATATATATTGTGTATATATATGTATATATGTAGCCCAGTTTGTTAATTTATATATATATATATATATATATTTCAAAGGTGGATTTAAATAATGACATGTTTTAAATGTAATTGAAGAAATTCTAAATTAATGTACTATAGTCAAACTAAAGGATTTATTTTTAAATAATATATTTCAAAAGAATAAATAATTTGATTTTCTGAGATTGTGCTTATTAGAGGAATTAATTGATTTTACATGAATTATTTTGCGAAGGAAAAATAGACGTTTTGAAAATAGTATGTTTTAAAATGAAGAAGTAACTGTTTTATGTTATTATTATTTACAAGCAATCAAGGATTAAATATTTGGTTTAAATTTTATCCTGAGTCTAAAAGAGATAATATTAAGTTAGTTTAATTGAGACAATAAACTATTGAATTTTATAAAGGTAGTGGATATATGATGTTTTTTAAAAGCAATCATGGATTTCAATTGGTTATTAAAATTAGTTTTTCCCTTCTCAGTAATTAGAAGGGCTATGAATTATTCTATCTAATTATTTTGTTAGGGCAATTGTTTTCCATACTATGAAATGAATTTTAAAGGGAAATGGATTTAGTATATCCAAAATTAGTTATTTCATCACAATTGCTTTCGTGATTATTTCCTCTGCGTTTTATTTGGGGGAAAATGGGTTAAGTAAGAGTTAGTAAGATGTAAGTCTTTCAGATGTGGTTTTAATTATTTGGGGTTGTCGTATTCTGTTTGTCTACCTGTTTTGAATCCCTTGGGTAGTGCATGGTGTTTTGTCAGTGATTTACCCGGTTTCCACGAACGGTGATGATTTGTGCCTCCTTTGGAAGAAGTGGATGATGTGAACCGTGGCCTCCAATGTTTGGAGTGAGTTTCATTATTTGTTTCCTCCTAGAGTTGAAGTGGATGTAATATATATTTTGTATGCACTTGGGTTCCCTTGGTAATTGGTTTGTATGTGTGTTGTCAAGTAGAACAGTGGCTTCCGTTAGGGGCTAGAGCTCATAAGAGGTAAGACTGGGTAACCTTCAGAGGTAGTTTAATCAAGTGATAACTAAAACAATGCACTTAGAAGATTAGGTAGTATTTCACACCAATCAAGATAAGTTCTAGCCTCACTCATAGTTGCAAGTGCTTGCTTAGGCTTGGGGTGAGTGGGAAGGCCTGGAATGGCAAGGTCACCTATCTGGTATTTATGACAAGTATTTGATTATGTATTAGTAAGTATGAGGGTCGAGGCCTATGAAGATATGCAGTGGGTAACTCATGACGAGTTGTGCGATGACACTCTGTCTAGGGCAACAGTTGGTTTTTGATTTTATGTGTATGGTTTTCTTAGCATGCTCGATCTGTTTTATATCTGGGAGCAATGTAACCCATGCCAATAATGTAATATTGTACTTGTGTTGTACCTATGATTGGTTGTGTCAGTATGAGTCAACCTGTGTCTAGAAGTAGATGGTCTTGTCTTGGAATCTTTGTTACTATCTCCTAGCATGGGGGGTGGGCCTTCGGGTACCGCTTGGTTGGGTGGAACGTGCACCTTACTCTGTTGGGTTTTCTTCTTGTTCGTGTGGATGAGATTTCCAGTTGGAGAGCTCGTGGGATCCAGTTTCATTTCATGCTTTATTCATTTCAATTGTATAATGTAATTTATTAACCCTCATTTGTTATCGAGGTGGAAAGTTGTAAGTGTAATCACGCTTATTGGATTTACCTCATTCAGGGAATGAGAGATGTAATCTTATTGTTTAATTATTGTTAAATGATATCACATGGTATTTCTTATTCTTTGATGTAATTTATCATGTATGGAATGTTTGTGTTCTTAATTTCTTAAATAAATAAATGTTATGGTTTCAATTCATGTTTTTTGTTGAGGTTCTAAATTAACCTCAGTCTCGTAACCTTAGAGGTTGTTGGCAATGGGTACTAAACTTGCATGTTAATTGTACTTCAACAAAAAAAGTAAATTAGTTCGTTTGAGTAGTTAATTGCAAATTCCTCTAGGGTTGCGTGGCAGGGCGTTACAAAGTTAATGCGACATTGTTGATGGTTTGCAGGTTACTCTATTTGAGGTGGGCCTGAATGGTCCTTTACAAAATCTTTAATGAAGATCCTCTCTTGAAATATAAGAGGATTGAATAATCCTCATAAGCAAGAACTTCTTGTTAATATTGTGAGAGATCACCGTCCTAATATTATTTTGATGTAGGAAACTAAGATGTCTGTGGAGAAGGTGGAAAGAATTAAGGACATGTTTTTAAAGTATTGTGGGTGTCAGGCTTTTGACTCTGATGGTGCTTCTGGGGGGGTGGCAACATTTTGGAATCCTAAGGTGGTTGTTGGATCTGCTTGTTTTCTTTTGAGAATTATGTGGCGACATCTTTTTCTTGTGCCATAGATAACTTCTCTTGGGTTTTGTCCAACATTTATGCTCCTAATTTGAAAAGCTCTCGTAAGCGTTTTTGGGGGTGTTTGAACTCTTTTAAGGCACAATTTTTGTTGCAAAACTAGTTGGTGATGTGGGATTTTAATACTCCTCTTAATGATGCAGATAAGTTTGGGGGATCTCAGGTGGTGGATGACAATCATCTGGATCTCATGAGTTTTATTAATTATAATCTGTTGATGGATTTGGATTTGGGTGGCGAGTCTTTTACTTGGTCTAATAGGTGTGTCGGTGATGCTCTCATTCAGGTTAAGTTGGGTCAGGCTCTGATTTCTGTTGGTTGGATGCATTCTTATGCTTTTTCTCTTTCTGCTTTGACTAGACTTGGTTCGGATCACTTTCCTATTTCTCTCAAGGCTGAGCTCTTTGGACGTAAAAAGGCCTTCCCGTTTTGGTTTGAGAAAATGTGGACTAGCCACCCGGATTTGTGATACAAAATTGGTGAATGGTGGAACTTGAATGTGGCTGGTTCTACTATGTATAAGGTGGAAAAGAAGATTTATTTTGTTAAGAAGAACTTGATCAAGTGGAATAAGGATTCCTTTGGAAATATTTTCAAGGAGAAGTCGAATATTAAGGATAAATTGGATTTTACATGCAGCATCGTATTCAGGATTTGGGGGTTGATTCCTCACTCCTTCAAGAGGAAAGTGTTCTTTTGGCTAAGTTGCACAATATTGTTGCTAAGGAAGAGGAGTTTTGGAAGCAAATGTTGAGAGTGATTTGGCTCCGGAGTGGGGACAAGAATACCCATTTTTTCCATCTCACTACTATGAAGCACAAATCTTCTAATAGGATTTCTAAGATTCTTGTGAGTAATGCTTCTCTTGAAGAGGATGATGATATTAGATCTGCTGCTTAATCATTCTTTTAGGATCTTCTCTCAGAGGATGGTCCTATTGATCTTGATTGCCAACAGGGTTTCTTTAATGTTATTCCTAGCCTGGTTACTGAGATGAAAAATAGGGTGTTGGCTGGTATTCCGTCAGATGAGGAGATCAGAAAGGTTGTCTTCTCTTTTGAAGGTAATAAATCTCTAAAACCTGATGGGTTCCCTATGTTGTTCTTTCAAACGTTTTGGAATATTATTTCTAAGGATTTTTTAATGCCACTAAAGAATTTTTTGGAAGTAGGCAGCTTCTTAAGGATTTGAATTTGACATTTTTAGTGTTGATTCCGAAGAAGCCAAGGGCTGATCTATTTGGTGATTTCAGACCAATTGGTTTATGTAATTTTTTGTATAAAATATTCTCCAAGGTTCTTGCTTCAAGGTTGCAAAGTGTGCTTTCTAAGATCATCTCACCTCAACATAATGGTTTTGTGTTGGGTAGGCAAATTTTGGATTCTATTCTTATGGTGCATGAGAACATTCATTCTCTTAAAGTGAATAAGAAGCCTAGTCTTATCTTGAAGCTGGATTTGGTTAAAGCTTATGATTGGGTGAATTGGCATTTCCTTATCAATATTCTCAAGGCTTTTGGTTTCTCAGACTGGGTTCTGCAGTTGGTGTGGCAATTAATTTCCTCTCCTTCTTTCTTGGTTCTTATCAATGGATCATCTTCTGCCTTCTTTAGAAGTTCTCATGGGCTGAGGCAAGGGGATTCTATTTATCCTTTTATTTTTATTATAATGGTGAAATCTTTGGGCAAATATATTCTTTAGGGGATGTCCAATGGGGCCTTTAAAGGTCTTCATCCCTCTTCAAATCAAATTTGCTGCTCCCATCAACAATTTGTCGATGATACGGTTATTCTTGCGGAGGCCTCTATGGCTACGGATAAATCTATTCATCTGATTCTTCGTCAGTATGAAGAGGCTTTGGGTCAAAAGGTGAGTTTTCCTAAGAGCATGATTTATTTTCTTAGTATGCCGAAGCATCATCAATTAAATATTGCTATTATTATTGATTGTGGCATTGGGGAACTTCCTTCAACTTACTTGGGGCTTCCTCTTTGTTCTAATAGTGTCCTCGATTCTTTTTGGAATGGTATTATTGACAAGTTTCATTCTAAATTGGCTGGTTGGAAGGGTGATTTGCTTAGCTAAGCTAGTAAAATTCAACTTATCAGGTTGACTTTACAAAATTTGCTTGTTTATGCTTTAAGCTTATTTCATATCCCTAGAAGGTTTTGGGAAAAAAATTGAAAGCATTCAGAAGAGATTTCTGTGGTCTGGGGTGGAGGAGAATAAAAGATTGCACTTGCTATCTTGGGAGGAATTTTGTAAATCGAAAGCCCATGGTGGCTTATATTTTTGCAAGCTTAAAGACTTTAATGTGGCTCTTATAGATAAACAACTTTGGTACGTGCTTGATTCTAACAAAGAATGGTTTTCCATTGTCTCTTTGAAGTACTTGAGAGGGGTGGACAAAACCATAAATTTAGGTAGGGAGAACTTTGCTCCTCCTCAGGGGTCTGTCCTCTGGAACTCTTTGCTTCATGATCCATTCATTTAAATGCTGGTCTGCATTGAATCTTTGGGAATGGTAGGAGGATCTTGTTTTGGGATGATTGGTGGACAGGTCATGACCTCGTGAAGGATGAACCTTGGCACCCCCTTTAAATATTTTTGTATCAGAGAATGGGGTGAGCTGATTGATGATTATATCTGTGATGGTAGCTGGATTAGGCTTGATTTGGTGAATAGGGACTTGGAAACTCTATGGTCCTTCCTTTCTCTGATTCATATTCCTGCTAATGCTCCTGAAGATTTTGTGGTGTGGCGGTTGACGTCTGATGGAAAGTTTTTTGTTTTTTCTGCCTTCTTGTTTCAAACGCGGATTGTTGGCCCTCCTCCTTTTTGGGGCAGACTTTGGAATGCTAAAGTTCTAGCTAAGGTCAATATTTTCTTTTGACTTCTCTGTCAAGACAAGATTTTAACTCTTAATAATCTTGTGAAGAGGGGAATCTCTATGCCGAACAGGTGTTATCTTTGTAAAGAAGTAGTGAAGGAATTTTTAAATCTTGTGGTTGGTTGTAAGTATTCTTGGGAGGTTTGGACGTATATTAATTAAAGGTGGGATCTTTCTTGGGTGTTTCTTGTCTCTTTTTCTGAATTATGGTTTCAATGGGTGGCTCCTACTCTTAATCTAACTCTCCCTTTGTTGTGGTCTCTCATCCTTCCGCATTTGGCTTAGGGTGTGTGGAAGGAACGTAACAATCGTGTTTTCCATCAGCTAGAACTGTCGCCTTCAAGGCTGGCTTTTAAAATTTGTGATGCGATCAAGGAAAACTTTCTTTCTGAGTTAGTGGAGTTCCCCTATGGATATCTTAAGGTGGCAGTCTCTCCTTATGATGTGTTGGTGGGTAAAAATTGGAATCTCTCTTGTGACCTTTCTATTTTGGTGAAGAAGATAAAAGCTTTGAGGGAAGGGGTTCGATGGAGGGCTCCCTCTTGTGGTTGGTATAAAGTCAACTTTGATGGAGCTTCTAAGGGGAATCCGAGACTTGTTGGTTGTGGGGGAGTGTTATGAGATGAGAATGGTAGGCTTGTCTCTACGGTGGTGCTCCCTTTGGGAACCCAAAATAACCACTTTGCAGAGGCTGTTGCAGCCTATCATGGTCTTCTTTTGGCTAAATTTTTTGGGGTCTCCAAACTGTGGCTTGAAGGGGGCTCTCTTAATATTATTAAATGTCTTCTGCTTACTATTTCCCCTTCTTGGTTAGTTGCTCATTTTATTGATGACTCTATGCCTCTCATTAATTCTTTTGAGGAGATAAAAATTTCTCATGCCTTTAGGGAAGCCAATTCGTTAGATGATGGGGTGGAAAATGTGGGTGTTGTTTCTTGTAATAATTGGGATGACTTTGAAACCTTACCTCTTAATCTTAAGATTATCTCTAATAATGACCAGATGTCTTGTCATTAAGCTTATGAAGTTGGGGAGTTGGCTCGTTTATTTTGCTTTGAGTTGGTTCTTGCATGTCGTGGTTTGGACTTGCTCTTTTCATAATTTCCTCCTTGTAATCCGTGTTATGATGGTCTAGTAACATAGCTGTGATGGTACTCTGTTAGGCAGGCTTACACACTTTTTGAGTATCTTTTGCATTCCTTTGTGGTATGCTTGTTTAATCTTTTATGTGTAGAAGGTTAAGGTCCTGGTGGATTATTGTTCGTTGCTTACTGCTATGGGTGGTGCTCGTTGCAGAGTGGAGTCAAGCTCTTGTGAGGAGTTTCAGAATAATGGGATTTTGTGGGATCACTTGGAAAAGGGCAGGGGTAGCCCCTATTTGCTCAAGCTCCAAGAGCCGAACCCTGAGGCTACAAAGGTCTTTGTTAAGGGATGGAATGGGAGGATTTTGTGGTTCAAAGGTGTGGAATTTAATATCAATGAGGAATTTTTTGTGGAGGTTACCGGTCTTCCTATCTCAAGAAGGAAATTCTACCATGACAGAGGTGCGGCTAAGAAAGCCCTGGCTAATTTCTATAAATATGATGAAAGGAAGAAATTAAGATCGGTCGGGAGTGGTGGGTATTCTCGTAAATTGCTCAAGCCGTTGTGGAGATATATTGTGTTGGATATCATGCATTTCTTCACTCTGGAGGGCAGGTTCTCTGTGATTTATAGTTATCATTTTATGTTGTTAAATCATTTTCGACATAATGCTCTGGTTTTGTTTCCCTTTTATCTTTTGTCTTCCATGGAGCATAGCATTGAATATCATCGCAAGAACCCTAGGAAGGCCATTCTCCATGAAGGTCTCATGAATTTAATGGTTGAACATATTAAGCTGAAGTTAATCTTGACCTCTCCTAAGCCTCATGCCCGTAAAAAGGCTAGTAAGAATTTTGGGTACGAGACTGGAGATTCGGTGGAGGAGTGGGAAATAAATTATTATTAGGATGATTCCAACTTTAAGGATCATTCGAAGGAAATTAGTGACTCTATTGAGGGTTCTGAAGCCTTTGAATCGTGGTTGAAGGGTTATGAAATGGATTTTGAGGAGAAAGATGATGGTATGAATTCTGGGAAGAAATGTGTGAAGGGTAATAAAAAGAGTTTCAGAAAAGAGAAGAAATAGGGTAAGAAGAAGGTTGAGGAGTCGAAGGCTTTGGAGGAAGCTCTTGCTTTCAACTTCAATTAGAGGCCGAATTCTAACAATGTGGGTGATTTGGAGTCCCCTGTTCTGAAGGATGGCATAGAGGGTGGTAAAGGCATCTCTGGGGCTGAACAATCGATGGAAGGTATTGTGCAAGGGTCTGAGGGTTTGTTTTGTTCCAAGGAGATTGACCCTGTTCTAGATACCCATGTCTCTCCTCCAATTTTTGAGCAGGTTAAAGGGAGTGTTGTGAAGGTGGAGCCGCTGAAAATTTTGGCTGACCTTGCAAACTTACCAGATAAGAACCATGTTAAGGTGGATGTTATTGAGGTGGAGGAATCCCCTATGGAGGATGATATGAAGGATAAGGAAGAAGTTTGGGAGACTCCTACTAATAATTTGGGCTCTCAAGAGATAGCCCCTGATAATTGGGATGAGGTTAATATGAATATGTTTTGTAGGATGGCTGAGGATGGAACTTGTAATCTGTTGTCTCTTGTTAAATGGATCTTCTCAGGGGTTAAGGAGCTCAATGTGCAACTCAAAAATTGGTAGGATGTTTGTGTGGAATTGGTGCACAACAATCAGAAGGAGTGGGAAATAAAAGGTAAAGTTAAAACTATGAATGTCATGCTTGATAAGCTAGTTGTGAACTCTGATCGTATTGGCTCTTCCCATGAGGAGAGGATTACTTATTTGGAGGTGGTTTTGTAAAAGACTTATGAAGAGAGATTTATTAATATGGAGGATAAAATTTCTAAGTTGTTTAAGGATCTGAAGACGATGGTCAATATCAGTAATAATTCTTTGAAGTTGACTACTAAGGGCCTCTCTATTTTGAATGAGATGGCTGTGAAATGGATTGGTAAGACCCTTGAGCTGGGTGATATTACGACGGATTTGGAGGAGGTTTGTCCCAAGAGTATGTTGGATAAGAATGATGGGTTAGCTCCTACTGTGCAGAAGGTTGTTGATGCAGGTCCATGCCTAAGGACGAGGAGTAAAATGAAGAAACGAGCTGCTATCTCTTTTGAGGAGCTCAAGGATGTGATGGAAATGCATGAGGGGTTCATAAAGGAGAATTTGACCTTAGCTAATGAATTGGAAATTTTTTTTGTAGCTTTGTTATGTTTTTTGATTGGGTTGCTTTTTTGTTGATGTTTTGCTTTCGGGTTGCTGACAAGTTTCATGTTTATTTTCTGTGATCAACTTTTGGGTTTCCTTGTGCTGTGGGTTCTTAAGGATCTATCTTTTTTGTAGTGTTTTGCCTTGTAAAGGGTTTCAGGGTCCCTTCAAAATCTGATTTTCCTAATAAAAAAAAAAAAAGAACCCCAACCCATTCAAGAAAATCCATACATTACACATAAAGTTGTTGATTATTCAATTAGGGTTCCCCTCTTCTTGATTGTGTTTATGATGAACATTGAATTTCCATTTGGTAAGCCACTTTGAATGCATCCAATTAAAAGTTCCTCTCTTTTTTATTGTGTTCATGATGATTATTGAATTGCTTTTGATTTGAACATTTTGAAAGCCACTTTAATTGCATATTTCATGGCTAAGTAAAAGGGTTTGGGCTTCAATCTTGTTGTTCATTCCATGTGCTAGCTTCTTAGCAATGACTATGATTAAAGAAACTCTATTATCTCTATTGATATAATCAAGATTGGAGGGTCTCAAATTTCCTTTCAAAACATCATCAAAGTTCATTTTAACCAAACTATCTTAAGGGGCTTCCACTTACTTGCATAAAATTATCTCTTCCAGCCTTTTAATTTTGAAAGTATAAAAACTCTTATAAAGTAATAAGTAAAGAGAATCTTACAATGTAAATAATTTTATATATTTGAAATTATTAGATAAAAGTATTTTTAAATTTTAATGTTTTTAAATCTTATCTTATTTAAAAATAAATTCTAACTATAGTTAAAAGTCTATATACTCTTAAACACATTATAATTCATTACACATTCTATAATAGTAAGAGCTTTTGGATTCAAATGTGTAAGTTTTTGATGCAAAAATTTACACAGTTGAATCCAAAAGTTCTTATTGTGATCTTCATGGACTATGAAAAACTCTTTCCTCCAACAATTTTTAAAATTAATGATATATTAAAAATATTAAATTAATTATCTAAAGTTATTTTATTTTTACTAAAAACATAACAATCTATTCAATTAAAAAGTAATCAACTTATATAATACCTAACGAAAAGATAAAAATATTAAGAAAGTGAAGGCAAACCATTCACACCACCCAATATTACCAATTATTATAGATATCCAATAATTGAATCAAGAAACATGAAATATTATTATTATAACTAGAAAACAAGGGTGAAGTAAGAGGCCTAAATGGTAAATTCTAAATTGTTGTAAATCTTTTATTTGAACACTTATCTAAGGGGTTCATATATCTAACATGTAGTTAAGGTGGAGAAAGTGAAGATTAGGATTACACTTAGATTAACTGTAGTTTTAACTTATATGGGATCTAATTAATGTATACAAAGTAAGAGGCATAAATAATATTATCTCTATTCATTTTTGTACTACTTATGTGTCCAACTTTTATGAGCATGTTATTTTAGATTCTTTTGGAATATATTAAATCTTGTTATTTATGTAACTATTATGATGAGATGGATCATATAATTTTTTAAAAAAATTCTTAATGATTTATGTTCTCACAAAGAAATGAATTAGAAAAGTATGTTATGTTAGATGTATATATCATGATATTTTATTGATGTAATAATTGTGGGTTCTCTTGAGGCCTACTGTTGTGTGAAAATTTACATCTTTTGTCAGTGACCTTTTGTTGTGTGAAAATTTCTTTCACAACTGCATGAGGAACATAAGCAACTATCTTAGCTTGAACCAAGTAAAGCTTAAAATTAATGACTGCCTTAACCAATGCCTATGCTTGTTTTTCCATTAAATCATACTTTAACTTTGCAACTTGGAGGGACTTTCTAAAAACGTACATAGGTTGCTTGTATCTCTCATCATTTTTTTACAATAGAACAACAACAATTGTGTAGAAAGATGCAAAAGAGAACAAATAAAAAGATTTAGAAAAGTCAAGGGATGTCAAGACAAAAGCATGTTTGATTGATTCTTTGACACTTTGGAAAGCTTCAAAATTTTTTGAGGTGGGAGTTGTTGATGGGTTCCTAATGAGGCTCACCCTCGGGTGTTGATAGCTGATATGCCCCTGAATTGTAGCTCACAGTGAAGACAAAAGGTCCCAATTAGTTGGGTTCAAACTTGGCCTTGCTATTTGGATTCGACACATTTTTCTGATTTTCTTTCATCACAAGCTCACCAACTTGAAATGACCAGTTCCTTATCCTCTTGTTGTAGCTCCTCTTCAAACAGATCTGGTAGAATTGCAAGTGGTTTAGAGCATCCATGTGTCGCTCATCCCATAGTTCCAACTCGTTCAGTCGTGATACCCAATACTCTTCATCTGTTATGAGGTTTTGCAATGATATCCTTAGGGATGGGAGCTCGATCTCGATGGGGAGAATGGATTTTGATCCATAGACCAGGGAGAATGGGGTTGCACTTGTTGGTGTGTAGATACTTGTTCGGTAGGCCCATAGGGAAGGGTTCAACTGCAAGTGCCAATCACGACCAACTTCATTGAATGTCTTCTTGAGGATTATGAGGATGTTTTTATTTGTAGCCTTAGCTTGGCTGTTACCCTGGGGGTATTATGGAGTAGAAAAGCGATGTTGGATATTGAATTTTTGGTATAGGTCTTGAACATCCTGGTTTTTTGAAAGGTGTCCCGTTATTTGAGACAATGGCTTATGGGACAACGTAGCGGCGTATGAGGTAATTTAAGATGAACTTAGCAATCTGCTTTCCAGTGATATAGGTCATAAGGATGGTCTCTACCCACTTTGTGAAGTATTCCATAGCAGTGATAATGAGCTTCTGTCCATTAGATGAGGTGGGTGTGATTTTACCAATGAGATCAAGCCCCCATTGCGAGAGGGGCCAAGGTGTTACAATCGGGTGGAGCTCCTGAGCTGGTGCATGGGTGAGGTCCCCATGCTATTGACATTGTAGGAACTTTTTGACATATTCGTGAGCTTCCCTTTCCATTGTCGGCCAGTAGCATCCGTTTATTAGTAGCTTCTTTGCCAAGGTCATACGACTCGAATGTGAACCAAAAATTCCGTCATGTACCTCTGTTAAAGTAGTCAAGGCTTCCTCAGTGTTTAGGCATTGTAAAAGGGTTCCTTCAATACTCCTACGGTATAGGGTGTCACCTAAGATAAAAAAAAGTGGGACGATTTCTTGACAAAGGATATTTTAAGGTTCAAAGTGATACTGGTAGGTAGGAATCCTATTCTTAGGTAAGTATATATGTCATGATACCATGGGTTACCAGTACCAACGATTTCACACACAAATTTAGACTCTGGTACCTCAAAAGTTGGTATGAGAAGATTCTCTACCAAGAATTCATGTTTGAGGAAATTGCATGGGATATCTAGCAGTGATCCGATCACTGCCATGGCATCCGTCGCTCTATTTTTTTCCCTTGGTATTTTCTCAAACATGATGTCAATGAATAATTCCTTGAGGTCTTCCACCAGTTTCTTGTATGGATTCATCTTGTCATCCTTTGTTTGGTACTCTATTTTGACTTGGTCGATGATTAGCTGAGAGTCTCCATAAAATTTTAGAGCCATGATCTGCCACTGTACTACTATTATGAGTCCGATCACAAGGGCTTCATATTCAACAAGGTTGTTAGTACATGGAAAAGATAACCTATATGATTTAGGAATGCAATCCCCTTGCGGTGTGATGAAGAAGACACGCTCTCCCAATCCATGTTGTGTATATGACCCATCAAAATAAATCTTCCAATGATCTACGACGCTGAGGTTGAACACAGACTCATCTAGAAATTTTGATATAAGTGGGTTCTTTGAATAGATGGGTGCTTCTGCTAATTGATCAGCAATCACTTATCCCTTAATAGCTTTTGTTTCCACATATTCAATGTTGTATTATAAGAGGATCATGACCCACTTAGCCATCTGCCTTGTGGGTGTTGCCTTGGAAAGTAAATACTTGGGTCTATTTTGGCAATGAGTTTGATTTGATGTGCTAACATATAATGCCTGAATTTCTACGAGGTAAACACTACTGCTAGGCAAGCCTTTTCAATGGATGTATAATTTAACTCATGCCCTACCATGGTTCGGCTGATATAGTAAATGACTCTCTCCTTCCTCATCTCGTCATGCTGTGCTAATAGATCCCCTAGTGCTACTACTATTGCTGATATGTACAAGATCAGTGGCTTATTCCAGATCAGTGGCATGACAACTTGATGGCATCAACAAGTATTCTTTGATTTTGTTGAATGTTTGATCACACTTCTCGTCCCATTTGTATGCTACCCCTTTGTGGAGTAGATGAGAATACGGGATAGACTTGTTTGCCAACTGCGCGATGAACCTACAGATGGATTGGAGTCTTCCTTGTAAACCCCTTAACTATTTCAATGTTCTTGGTGCCTCCATTTCGAGAATTACTTTGACTTTGGCAGGGTCTATCTCGATCCCTCTCATTGACACTATATACCCTAGAATCTTTCCTTATTGTACCTCAAAGACACATTTCTTAGGGTTGAGCCTTACTTTTTACTCCTCCAATCTGTCAAAGATGGAGCTTAGTGCTGCTATGTGATCATGTCTTTTCCTTGATTTCGCCAATATGTCATCCACATAATCCTCTACAGAATTGTGAATCATGTCATGAAAAATGAGCGTCATGGCCCTTTGATAGGTGGCTGCAATGTTCTTCAACCCAAACACCATCATGTTCCAGTAGTACGTACCCCACACACAGGTAAAGGTTGTATTATGTTGATCCTCTTTTGCTATCGTTATTTGATTGTACCCTAAGAACCCATCCATGAGTGACAACATTTCATGCCCAACTGTTTGATCTACAATCATGTCAATATTTTAAAGGGGAAAATTATCTTTAGGACACACTTTGTTTAGGTCTCAAAAGTTAGTGTAGATTCATATGCCCCCAGTGGGCTTTGTGACTAGTACCAGGTTTGAAATCCATTCAGGATAATCGATGGGTCTTATGAAGCCAACATCCAGGAGTTTCTACAACTCAAGTTTGACTAACAGTGCAATCTATGAATGCATCTTCCTTAGTTTTTTCTTCACTGGCTTCGCCACTGGATATACTGCAAGATGATGGACCACAACCTCCAGATCGAGTCTTGGCATGTTAGCGTAGGTCCGTGCAAAGTATAAATTTATTTCTCTCACAAATGGAGCTAGGAGTTCCTGTTCTTCAATCAAAAGAGATTCTGCATAGAAGGTTATGTGTGGCATCTCTTCAATCCCCAAGTTGATGGGGTTACACTTCTCTACCAATACTACTAACTTCTAATGAATAACACTAGGGGGAAGATTGAATCCCTCATCCTTTGGCCCCTTAGTGAGGTTTTCACCATTGGATGCATCCTTTGTTTTTACTATTTTCAGGTCAAAAAGTGCCATAGTGTGGTTTTCACTTAAAGACCTAGAGATTACTCTTCGATTTTTACTTTTGCAACTAAGGGATTCAATCATTTCCCCGTAGTATGCATGTGTGTCTAACTCAATGTCAAATCTTATTTTGTGGTCTCTGCATGGTATGTTATCCTTGAGTCCCATGAATTTCGAGAGAGCTTCGTCGTTTTCGAATGTGTCCAAAATCGGTGGTCCTCATTGATCATAGTCAATTAGCTGGGGATAAACTAACTTTATTTCATGGGTTTGATTGTTTGACTCAAAAGACATAGTGGAAATCATGAATAGGGAGGAGTCCTTGAATAACATGGGTAGGTCAATGAGGGAATCCTCATCACTACTACATACATCAGTTATATCGAAAGTATATTTATCTACGGGCAATCTTCTAGATACTAGTAACTGAGGAAGAGCCTTGAATATTTTAACTGGGGGACTTCTGCCACGTATGGTTATCTTCAGAGGGGTACATCTGAGGCCAAGATTCTTTATGCGCTTCTCAACAATAATGGGCTCTAATTGGTCATTGCTATTTTTCCCGAGACTCTCATTCTTATTGTAACCCATGCCAATCATTAACTATAGCCCTTTGTTGTCATGGTCCATTGGAAGAGCCAATATAGGTCTTTCGTCTTGATATAGCAAGCTTGATATGTCTTTTTCATCCACCAATTCTTGGCCTAGGTCCCCCCAACTTTTGAATCTTGAGGGGTTTGCTTTGAATGTTTGAGGAGGTGTGTTACTTGGTTGTGGTTGTCCATGGGACCTAGGAGATTGAGGTAAATCTCCTATCATAAAGGCACTTTTCTTCATCTTGTAGTCTCCACATTCATTATCTTAGATAATGGCTTTGATATCAGAAATGTCAGGAATGGCGGGTGTCTTTGTCCCAGAAGTGGAGGCTATGGTGGATGGATCTACATATGGAGTCGTAGGGCCTTCATCATTCTTGGGAACTTGTGGGATTTTGTAATACTTGGATTCTAGGTCCCTACAATAAGCAAAGGGCTCTGGGTCACCATGGATTGCGACCTCTTGATTTTCATTCGAGAACTTAACACATTGGTGAAATGTGGATGCAACAACTTTCATCCCATGGATCCATGGATGCCCCCGAAGAATGTTATAAGGGAGGTGAAGATCAAGGACTTGGCAAGTATTCTCCATGATGGCCGGTCCTACTTAAATAGGAAGTTCGATGGTGCCTTGAGACACTCTTTCTTGATCATCATAAGCCCTGATTGTGATGCCTTTTCCTTTTTCAATCATATCTTCTAAGAATTCTAGATTCTTTATTAGCTTGAGGGAACAAATGTTCAACCTTGCACCTCCATCCACCAGGACCCGTTTGACTTTATTTTTATGGATGAAGACTTCAAGGTGAAGCACACGGTTGTGAGATGGTTGGTTTGGTCTTGCCCAGAGAAGGTGAGGAGATGTGGGGTGGTGATGTGTTCGAACATAGCCTGGAACTAGTTTGCATCAAAATCCATAGGTATAGATGACTCAACTAATGCCTTTTCTAGAATTTCCATATGGGTAGGCAAGATCTTCAACAACTTCATAATGGAGATTTGGGTAGGGGTCTTCTTCAGTTGTTCTAAAATATTGTACCCATTGGCAACTGACTTTGAGTTTGTAGGGGGTGCTCTAGCTTGTGTGGATGGTTTGAGGATAGTTATTTTTCCGCCTCGTGTGGTGACTCCACACTCGATTTTAGACCTTGGGATATTGAAAACACCTACCCATTCATCTAAAGATGCAATAAAATGGTCATAAATGTAGTTGATATTGACATCATTTTTTCCTTTGCCATTGTTGTTCGCTTTATTGTGATTCAACATCAAATTCATGAATATTTTGAGGTCCTAATTTTCAGCTAGTTGCTCAATGGTGATAACCTTGCCATCAATAAGATCTTGGATTAGGTTCTTGAGCATCATGCAACCGGCTATCGTGTGCCCCTTTATCTTATGAAAATCACAAAGGCGCTTCTCGTTATACCATGGCGGTTTAACTTGAGGATCCTGGTAATTTTCAATGATTGGGAGCATGATGATGTTGGCATCAATGAGTCACTTCTTGACAGATTTGACCGATTCTCCAAGTGATGTGTACTTTCACTTTGGGGGATACCGATTTCTTGTGGATGGTTCACCTTGATCATTAACGTTGTTGACTGTTTGTGTGTTGCTTTGCTGTTGAGATGTGTTGGGTCATGGGGTATTTTGGTTGTTGTTCTGAGGTTGTTGGTATGTTTTCTATTGCGTGTTTGGATTTGACACACTAATTACAACCTTGGCATCAACAAAACCATCATTGGTAATGTTTTTGTTCTTCGCCTAGGTTCGAGGTTTATTGTTGTAGATTGTTGATGGGTGATTATCTTGATAAGTGGGTGTCCTCCCTTGTGCAATGAGGGCTCTTTCGATGTTAAGAGCTTTGGGGATGAGCTAATCATAGGTGGTGATGCATTGCACTTTGAGATGAAAGGATAAAAGACCTTCAAGGTTTGAGATGATGGTTCCGACTTTTTGTTCTTCTGGCATAGCCCACTTGCTTCTATTGGCCTTGGATCGCCATAATTGCAAGAAGGATGCGAATGACTCTCCCTTGTTTTGTTTAAAATTGGACAACTCTTCCTGGCTTACGTACATGCCCATGTTAAATGAGTAATTTTGTATGAATGCATCCACAATTTCTTGGAACTTTTTGATTTCGGGAGGAAGACGAGAGAACCATTCCATGGTTGGGCCAATCAGACTTCTGGGGAAGAGCCTCATTAGATAAGAGTTATCGTAGGAAACTTCCATGCAGTGTACATGGAATTCCCTGATGTGATCTTCAGGATTTCTGGTTCTATGGTACTTGTCGAATTTCTGTATCTCAAAACCTTGTGGGAATGGCTTCATCACAATGCTTTCGACAAATGGATAAGGGCATAAATTATCTTGTGATTTTGGGGCTTTCCTCGATTGGATATCCAACACTTGTTGCGAGAGATTTTTGATTTGAGCGGATAAATCATTTTGCGGATCAGGTGGTGGAATAAATGTGTTTTGGGTGGATGTTGTGGCTTACATGTTGGGTGGGGTGACTTAGAAACTTGGTGGTGCATTTGTGGGGGTTCGCTGTAAGCTTTACTATGCAAGTAATGCTTGTTGATATGCTTGTAGCTGTTGTTGGGCCAACAAAGCTTGTTGTTGGTCTTCTTGCTGCTGCTGTGCCAACAATGCTTGTTGTTGGGCTTGTTGTGCGGTTGCCTCTTGTTGGGCTTGGTATTGTTGCAAGGATTGTTGGTAAGCCAAGGCTTGTGGTTGAGTTTGTTACACTTGGTATTGTGCTTGTGCAACTTGAGCAACTTGTGTAGCTTACATGGCTTGTGCGGCTTGTTGAGCTTGTTCCTACTATCATAATTCTTGTGCTTGGGCGGCCTGTTGGGCTTGTTATGCAGCTTGTTGCACCTGTGCTTGTTGTGTTGCTCGCTGCGCAACTTGTTGTTTTTGGAATTATTGGATTATCTTTTGATAGGCTTGCTGGGCCACGTGCAACGTGATGCTATATTGATTTGCCATGTTTAGATTTGGTGGTAGAGGTGGTGGATTCAAAATGGTGTGAGATGGGTTTTGTTGAGGAGGTTATTGAGGTGGTTGTTGAGGTGTTTGTTGAGGTGTTTATGTGATGACCATTAATTGTGTGGTGGAGGGTATGGTTGACGTGCTAGGTCCTTAAGAGACCATGTTTGGGAGAATCTGGGGTGTTGTAGATGGTGTAATGGTTGGTTGAGATGTCTAGATTGGTGCCACCTGGTGTTGCAATATCGGTGGCATGCTTGGAGGGATTGGTCCATTGATTTGATTCACGATTGGGGGATTTTTATGATTTGATTGGTTTTGGATTGGTAGGTTGGGTAAAGGAGGTTTCCCTAAACATTGGATTGATGTGGATGTCGATGTTGGTGGTAGGTTTCCTTGAGAATGTGATGATGAAGGATCAAAGATTCCCCCTTGTCCAAATAAAACCCCTTATCCTTGTGATACCATGGGGAGAGAGACTTGTGTCTCAAGAGAGTAAGCCGGTGTTGTGGAGGAGGTGGATGCATTGTGGTATCATGGAAGATGAGTGGAGTGTAAGGATGCTTTGGGTCTTGCAAGACAGTATTTGTGTCCAAGTTTTGATTACTTACAAGGGGATGTGTTTGAAGACAATGAAGCAATGAACTCCCCTTGGTAGTTATGGGTTGGCTTGGAGCATGAGATGATATTGGTTGTGAGATGGGTTGAATGACATTTTGGAATGATGATGTGAATGATACCAGTGGCATGGTCCCAAGAAGTATTTCCACAATAGTGCTTACATCATAATCAAAAGGGAGTTTAGCCCCTTCCTTTGCTAATTCTAGCATGTATTCTGACAGATTGAGTCTCATCATTGTATTGGCAATCTTGTGGGTGTCAGGATTTTGGACCATCTCCATGATTTCATCTCGAGTCATTCCTAGGGGGTTGTTGGTGATGTCCTACACTTGGAAACTTCCCTCTTGAGGATCTTGTAGTTGTTGAGGAAGATTGATTGGGGGATTGCTAGATCCAATGGGGTTAAATTCAAGTTCAATTTGACTCAAGTCACTTGAAGTGGATGTCTCTTTGTTTTGCTCCATGTTTCTCTTGTGTTGAGATCTAGTTTGGACCATAAAATAAGCTTCAATTTTTAGGAATACGAGGTGAACCTCTAATTCCTTAGGTTGGTCTAAAATTTAGTTACAAAGAAGAAAATCTAAGTTTGTTTAAGGATCAAATGATGACGGGGTGAAGAATGGATGGTGTGAAGGTTGAAATCTTAAGAACCTTGGAAGGATACTAGAATTTTGGACTTTTTGTTTTTTGATTTTGGATTGATTTTGATTGGATTTGATTTAGATTTTGGATAATGAACTCATAAAACCCAAGATGTTGGATGTTATCTTGGAATAAATTTTTTCCAAAAGATGATAATTTAACTAAGTGTATGAAGAAGGATTCATCCACACACACTTAGTCAAACAAGATGATTTTTGATTTTGATTTGAAGGATTACCAAGAGCCTAGCATGAATGATTTTTTCCAAGATTTGGTGAGATGGGATCTTGATTAATGTTTGAGGGATGGATGAGAGTGTTGATTTTGATCCTAGATTGGACTTAGATAGACTTCCTTTTATAAGACCTTGGTATTGAAGAACATGCTATACTTCCTATGTGAGGAACTTAAAACGTTGAAAAAGACTTGGATTTTGACCATAATAGAATGAGTACAAATTGGGATTGTTCTTTGAAGGACATTTGTAAAAGTTATAAACCAATCTCTCTCTAGCTTCGTAAAGTCTTGAAAGACGCTCCTCATGAGCTTTTGGACTATGGTGCTTATGATGATTTGATTTGGGGATTTTCTTTATGGGAAATCATGGGATCAAGCACATGTGAGGTTCAATTGTCTTTTATCTTGCTTAGATTTGGTTCTTTTTACCACATCCACACTCTCTTGTTTAGCTTTTCAAACTAAATGTCTATGTCTCAATTTATTTTCATCCCATAAAGTCCATTATGTGGAAATCAAGAGAATCAAGGCAATAGTTCCCTATGTTGACTTTGGGGAGAAACAAATTAAGATGTGTGTCCAAATGTTTAGAAGCCTTCTAGGGATAAGAATCCCTAGGGACAAGCAGTAACACGTGGACTTTTCAAAGGTATTTTTTCTTCCCAAAGGGTTTTAAATTCTGAAGATTTGTTGAATGTTTGTTTTCCAATGTTTTAGATCCAAACAAAGTGTTTTGATTCCATAGCAATGCACAACCCTAGGATAGAAAAGATAGTATTTGTCGGATTCCCACTTGGATTTCTCCAGCTATGCTTATTCAAAGCGGATGATTAGAAGCTTGACCACACTGGCTTCCCCTTTCTCAGCACACACTTCTTAGATCAACCAAGCTTCGAGTTCTCATGAATCTCCCATGAAAAAATCTTCATCTCTACTTTGAATCACAAGTACGTGGGAAGGTTTCAGAGGTCCTACCTCCTGAAACCAATAATTAGATAGGGATTTTTGGCTTCTACACAAATTGGTTCGTAATCAAGGCACCCGTTCAGAAGGCCACAGGAGAGGCAAGATCAAAATAATAAAGAGTATCACTTGCTTGTTTGTAGGAAGTTATGTAATGCTGAGACTTCCTCAACATTCAAATTTATATATTGGTTGGGAGTAGCTTGGCGTTTAGCTCGTTAGCGGTTTGAGTCATTCCCTTGAGGTGAGTACTTTCTCCCACCAAGGCAGGCTCTCTAAAGGTAAACAATAGCGAATAAGTGCATTTGTAGTTTGACCACCTAATGCATTTAGGCGGGAGCACACACAATGCCTTTTCTTCACACTCGCATGTTTTGTTCAATTTAAAGCCCAAATTTGAAGTGTGGAGGCAATATTTTAGACAACCTAATGTCACTAGAATGCTTTTGATTCTCAAGATCACTGTGAAGCACGAGAGAAGTGCATACACATTTGAATGGTATTAGTTTGTAAAGAAGATTACAAAAAACAAAGTAAGCACAAGTTCTTTTTAATCCTCAAAAGCGATAAATGGATTCTTTTTGTAGCACCAAATTTGAGTGTGGAAGTTGTTGGTTCAATTTTAACCCAAATTGAAATGCTAGTAAGTTTCTAAGGTTCTTTTTAACCAACTTTGAGAAAAATTAAAGATTTTGTGTGTTCTTTTTTATAAATCCAAACGAAATTGTAGTTGAGTCCTAAAACTGAAGGTAACAATGTCCAAAAATGAGAAAAATATCCCCAAAGTGTTAATAAACACTTTTTTTTTTTTTGAAAAAAAGGGTGCCATAGATATTCCTTCTTGTTTCTTCTCCTTCTTTGTCATCAAAAAAACCTACAAAAGTGGGTCAACCTACAGAAAACAAAGCCACAAAATAGGTCAGAGGTCAAAAGAAATCAAAGCATAAAAGCACATGTTGAAATAAAATTGAAAACTGCCTTTTACCCAAACCTAGCGTTGCTTCTCACAAAAGCGTCACTATTTGAAGTTTTCAACGTTGCTTTGGTGAACCAACGTCACTCTGTGGAGAAAACAGAGACGACAAAGGCGTCGCTGTATTCACCGTCACACTTTGGAGTTTGATCTGTCAGCGTCAAAAGAAACCAAGTAGTGTCGCTATATAGCGACGTTGCAATGATTGCGTCGCTGTTTGACCTCTTCAGCGTCATTGTATCTTGAAAACACAACAAATTAAAAAAAAGTGGAAATGACCAAAAAACTTGTTAATTTCAAGAAATTTGCCCTCCTTCTCATGCAAAAATGTGAATGCTCCTTCTATGCCTGCTCAAACAAGTGATCATTAGTCAAAAAACAAGTAAAGACAAAGCATTCCCTATGAAATTCATTTGAACACAAGAACATTGAAAACACAATAAAATATCAAGTAAACTATTAATGAAATCCTATTCTAAATACTCAAACTAGCATCCCATAGGGGGATTAGTGCTCCTCTGGTGTGGAAAGAAGCCCTTTCCTAACCCCTTGATAAGCTTGATGATGGATTTGATGAACAAAGTATGAAAATGGCTCAAATCTTGCTAAAATGGATGAAAATATGAAATGCTATGAACTCAAATGGCTATAGTAATTGTGCTCTTAGTTTATGGATCCCAATTGTGAGAATGACACCTCTATTTATAGAAGGCAAGGATTGAAGAATTAAGAAGATTGATGAATGTGGGATTAAAGGATAGACCAATAGCATAATGCCACTTGTCAACATGCTAATGAATCTTGAGGGAGATGTGCTCACACATGTGTGAGCATATTTTGGGAGATGTGATGCAAGAAGAATAAATGTAGAGATGGCTTGTGTAAGAGAATGTGTAAGATTCCATTTAAAGCCAAGGTGGCTTGTGTAAGAGGAGGTGTAGGACCCATTTAAAGCCAAGGTGGCTTATGTAAGAAGAGGACATGTAAGAGCTTTTAATGCCAAGGTGGCTCAAGAAAGAGGACAAAGTCCTTTGGAGGGAAAAGTCAAGTGGGTGGAATATTCCAAAAATATTCCACTTTTTTGAATGAAAATATGTAATTAGTAAATCAAATAAATTGATTTACATGTGCAGCTTGACCATGGTTGACTTACCTTAGGGCGAAGTCAAAAGCTAGAGGAATGGGGATTAGTGTTAGGAGTTAATTAACTTAGATGGTAATAGTTGATTTGTGACACATGGTTTAAATGTTTGGATTTATTTAAATCATATGAGAGGATATTAGAATTTTAGGATTTTAATTAAATAAAGCTGGATTATTTAATTAAAAGAAGAACCTTAGGATCTAAATAAATAAAAAATGATTTATTTAATTAAAAGAACTATAGGATTTAATTAAATAAAATTGATTTATTAAATTAAAAGAGGACATTAAGATTTAATTAAATAAAATTGATTTATTTAATTAAAAGAGGACATTAGGATTTAATTAAATAAAATTAATTTATTTAATTAAAAGAGGATGTTAGGATTTAATTAAATAAATTTTATTTATTTAATTAAAAGAAGAACATTAGTGGATGATGAAATAAATTTGATAAAGTGTATTATCTGATTTAAGGGGGAAATTAATTAAATACAAATTATTCAATTAATTGGTTAGTGTGGGAATGATTAAGGAAGAATTGGTGTTAGTAAATCAGGATCAACTACACGATATCAATCATGATAATTTGAGTGTCTACAGGGAAAAACCATGGTGAGGATTAGCTCACAATATATTAAAATCGATTATAAGATATTATAGAAAGGCTCACTGCCAGGTGGACTCACTGTCTGGAGGACTCACTATCTAGAGAATAGAAGAAATGAATCACTACCAGAATAGAAAAGAGGACGGCGGCTCACTGCCATAGATTGAACTGATTAAAATGCATCTATAACATGTTGAAGACAGTTCCAATTAGGCTCAGAAAACTGACTTAACATACTTCATACTTCACCATTTATCAATCTCTTCACATTTCACATCACATTCGCATCACACTCATCTGTTATTTATATATTTCATACTTCCAATATTGACTTGACCTTATATTTATATGCACAAAATTCACAAACACTTGCAACATTAATTAGGTCAACCTAATTAGATAAAACATGCAACACCATAACCTATCAAATCAAAATAGTAACACACACACCTTGCAGATGGAATCAAAACATGTAACACATTAAAATAGGTCAGAATGACCCATAATTGCTCCCATGAATCTGCTCCTTACACAACTCAACTTTGCACGGCCACAAAATACTTAGGTTGGCATCAGATAACAAAAATAGTGAAGTAATATATGAATGCATCGATTGTTCATCCACACCTTGACATGTGGACCGCCAAAAAACTTGTCACTTGGAATGTACACACATTTGAAATCTGTAAATACTTCCACAAATTTGCATAGCATAATATTCATCCGCGGTGGAATGCAGAGCATTCCAACATACACTCTGCACCACTAACTCTGTCACAACTTAGTCGATACCTTGTCAACAATATCTTCAACTACGTAAGACAAACAACCATGGAAATTTTGATCTGAACACATTCAACATGCATAATGAACACCTCAAAACTGCATGACAAATTTTTTCACAACAGATTAGTGCGGACCACAAAGATGGTTCATTGTAACACTGAAACTGCACTCAAGATAGGAAATTATCCAAATCACTTGGTCTTCTCCGGACCAACTCTTCAACATTTATACAATGGGTTGACATAAATAAAAACACCATAACAACTCCATATGCCATACAATCAACAATCTCCTCAATGACAAACAAACTTCCAACAATCTCACCCTTTGTCATTAATGGCAACACACCTAGCCAAAACTAATCCCTCTTTGAAATCAAGGGAAAAGGGTACCAAAAATATGTTTCTTTAATTTTCTCTACTCCCCCTTACAAATATATTTACATCAATGTAGCTCACCCTAAGCATTACCAAAATGACAAATACTTATACTGCAAGATCATTAAATACTTCTGCATATGTACATTGGAATAAGGACAATTATCTATACAAAGAAAAAATGTACAACTTAACTTGAGGAGGGTAAACTACCCTAATTAGACACCTTCAATTTTGCAAGGTGTGCCTCCAAATCCTTCTTTCCTATCTCCCAATCCTTCTTGGCGAAGGAAAGTAAACTGCACTAACTCTCAAACTGCATAAGGAGGTCTTCTCCTTCATTCAGAGAATTGGGCACTAGATTATTTTGTAACACCTTTTTAACATCAGCTAAAGCTCCAGTCAGATATGTAAGCCTTGAACTTACCAAGTCTCTGAGATGACTATACTACACAATGATTTTCTCTTTATGTTCTTGCAGTTGGAAGAACTGTTTATGGAAATTTTTAATAGTTGTCCTTGTTGCACCATCTGCATCACTTACCAGATCATAAACACCAGAGGCCTGAACGATTTGTGACTCTATTGAGTCCATTTAGTTCTTTACGCTTCTTGTAGAATTAGGCTAATTTAAAGAGAATTGAAAAAGAATTTTAGCTTCTTCCACACAATTCTAAACATCTTTTAAGTTGCCTTACAACTTACCATGTGCAACACTATATTTATCAAATATTTTGGTCAATCTATTATCATTGACCTTCTTTGCCATTTCTTTTTCAGATTTTTCTTCCAAGCCAGTAGACTATTCCTTGAAGGAATCAAGTAATAGCCTCAATTGTTTCACACCAGATAGAGAACTATCAACATTTGCCTTGGGAAAATTGTCTTGTAACACTTTTATTGCTTCATCAATCATTTTTGCACTCTTTTGGTGTGTCTAGAGTATCTCCTTCCTTGTGGAGGCACGAAAGGCATCACCACACTACAATTTATGCAGGGGAGATATTTTTTCCATATCTACTTGTCCTTGCTGCATGAGAATCTGTAATAACTGTACAAATACCACTGGTTGAAACTATAGCTGCATATCTAGTAGACTTTTCAATGAATCTCTAGAAGCTTTAGAGGATTCGTCAACTACTTGAGCACTTTCTTCTTCCTTCTTCTCGCTCTTTTCCTTCTCTTTGTTGCCAGAGTATTCTTTTGTATTCTTTTCTCCTTCTATAGATCTTTCTGTCTGGAGGATGCACACTCTGTTCCTTTTGTACTTTATCCTTCTTCAAGACATCTTGTTTAAATTCTTCTCTTTGCTCATCATTAGTCTTCACATCTGGAGGAGGCAAGTTCTGCTCACTTTGAGCTTCATTCTTCTCTGGGATGTCCTATTTCTCTTCTTTCTACTCTTCATCAACAACACAGTATCCATATCCAAAGGGATGTTATCAGTTACCATGTTATTTTGTTTAGCCTCTGGCTTGGGCACATGCTTAGATTTCTCTAATAGATTCATTGACTTCTAGAACAGTTGTATCATGCTACAATTTCTCTTCATTGTTCAAAGACATTCCCAATTCTTTTGCCAGGTCTACAACCTTTTGTACTGTCTCATTCCTCAACCTTTCAATATCTTCCTTATCTCTACTCATCAGAGTGCTGACTCTTTGTTTTGTCTTGGACTCCCTATTATGCACCTAAGACAATTTAGCTCTATCTTCATCTATGAGAGAAGAACCAATCTTCTCCAAGGAAAATTATCACTTAGAACACCTTTAAGGTCATCAGGTAGTTGACTCTCAATTTCTCCAAGGCTAGTATTAAATGTTACCATGTATTTTACAATAGCCTCTTCTATTGTAACCTTATTCACCTCACTCTATTCCAGAATTTTTTTTGCAGTCTCTTCTAGGAGACCAAAGTTTTCATTGCAACTAAATAAAGCATCTAGCTTCAAGGGACTATGCTCCCTTACTAGAGGGGTCTTCTTCTTCTTTCCTTTACCTTTTCCCTCACTTTTAACTAATTCTTCTTTTGAACTCTTTTCTCTCTTTTTGATAATAAATAATTTACTTTTCTTTTCTACTTCACTTTTTGTATCAATCACATCAACCTTTGTTCTTTTTGCACTTGTCTCTTCCATAGAGGCTTGAGACATATTTTTTTGGATTATCTATGGTTTTTATTGTTCTAATATCCTCCTCATCCTTGCAAGTAATATATTCTCCCTTATGGATTTTTCTTTCATTCTTCTATGTTTAGGAGTCTATTGTTGTACAAAGGGATTGGATGAAGCTTTATTCTTTTTATTTACTACATGAATAATTCCAGAGGACTTCAGAACTGAGGGAGAGGAGGTTGAGGTCCTAATTGACCTTCTTGTGCTTGGAGTAGCCTCTAGAGGAGCATGTATGCTTTTGGATTTCTTTGTGGGGCTCTTTAGTGAACCAACAATCTCCTCCAAATGTGCCTTCAACTTTTCAAAAAATTTCTTTATCTCATTTTCTATCTATTGCAAGTGCACTTCACTAGATATATCTTCATAGGTTCCAAAACTATCTATTGTAGGATCTCTTGGTTTTCTCAACATAATTTTTACAAGTCTTGTGACTTCATCTTTTGTCACTTCATATTCGAGGTTCAAAATCTAGACTATTTTGGGTTTCACTGCCTACATATAATAGTAATCTCTACTGACCATGAATGCAATATCCTTCTTGTATTTATCTACTACTTTTTCTAGAATCCTGTCTTTTCTTTGCATATTGTCTTGAAATGACTTGAAATATCCCCACAAGGCTTGTTTACAGGACTCAAAATCTAGAAACCTTCTTAAATGATCTCTAATTTATTTAGCAACAGGTACATTATCCAACCAAACAACATTCTTTGCTCCAAGAATTTCTCTATGAAATTAAAACATCAATCAAATGATAAGAGTGCCATACTGGAATGGGTATTTGGACTCTTTTGTTCTCTGCAAATTGTCCATTAGTTGTTATCTCATAAGTTCACATAAATATATGTCTTCAACTTCTTTTACCATTTAGTAAGTTGTATGAATTGTAGTGGTTGAAACAAAGTTCTCTTTGTTTGTGAAAAATATCTTATATCCAATCACCATGGATGCATACCTCACTACTGAATCTTCAACATCATTCACCTTTAGGGCACATTTTTCATATTTCACATTGGTGAGTTTCATTACCACATCATTTTTCACTGCTTTTAGTGTCAAATTGGTTCTATTAGTGTACAAACTTGTTACAACCCTAATTTCATCCTTAGTGATCATATGCAACAAATCCAACCATGTGAACTTGCCATGAATTCTGCTGAACACATATCTTACCCACTCATCATCATAGCAGAAGTTAGGAAAATCATTCCATACCTCCAAATTCTTCTCTACTAAGCTGGTGTACTTAGGTTTTAGCTCAAAATCATCTCCAGTTAGATGATTGTGCCTAAACTATCCCAGTTTAATGTGATCATATTCCTCCAATCTTCACATGGATGTGCATTCTTACATCTTCTTGTGCATTACTCCGAAGGGAACCTTTGAAAATGCACCTTTTGTATCCGTTTCCATGGATTTAAATGGATGTTTCTTGAACATAGGTCTCAACCGTTCTAATACATCAACCACTTGAGGAGTAAACATTTTTGAAGCTTCACAAAATTAGGGTATAGCAAGAAACTATAAATACCTTTGGAATTATTTGTCGGTTAGGGTTTCACACAACACCAAAAGCTTCAAATCACCTTTTCTATGCTTCTCTACTTTAATTTCTAGATTAAAAATGACTTTTGATTGTGCAAAATGAAATATAAACCTTTTTTGGGTGATATAATTTATATTAATTACTGCAAATAAAGTTATTTCGAAAAGCTGATAGACCTTCACTGTGTTGACACAGTCACCTTTTATTACTTTACATATCTCGACAACAAGATATTTCATTCCAGAGATCTCATCAACGGATTAAGCATGTCATCCAACATTTGTACCGGTGTACTGAAGGCATCAACACCACATCCTTGGTGAGGGCTTAAGGATTTTCTATTAAAACTCCCCCTGAGCCAAATCTCTCATCTAGTTTTTGAAGGAAACATCTACACCAGGGGCTGACACATACTCACTTTTCATTTCACTCTCTTCTTTCTTCTTCTAGATCTTTTTTATTTCCTTCTTCACCTCCATTAGATCAACCTTCTTCTATGAAATAGAGGGTGTCACATTTTTATTTTTGTAATGCTTAGCAATATGTCCTGATTTGTTGTAATTGTGGCATATGACACCTTTTTGAACAAGCTTACTTCTTTCCATTCTAGATATGTATTCAAAACTCATGCCTAAATCCATTGCATGTATAACTATAGCCATTAAAAGATTGAGACATCATGTCTTTATCGTGACCACTCATCATCTGATTTTTGAATTCACTAGCTTTATGAAAAAAATTGTTGTATGTAAAATATTGAATGGGAAATGATTGAATATTCAGATTCATTCCGCTTCTACACTCTATAATTCTAAGTCCAAACTTATTGTAGGAACAACAAAAACCATTAAAAGATGAATACCTCTATGTAGCATGTTGTTTGATAGGAGGCCTTTTGAACCTTTTCTTCTGGTTCTAGACCTGTTTGACATTGTTCTTCTTGTCATTCTTATTTTTAGCATTGTTTGGAGTTTGATTTACCTTTGAAATTTATCCTTTCTCAAACCCTAAACCTTCTTTGTCCTTAGAATCTTTTTGATTTCCAATCATCTCATCAAGCATTATGAGGGTCTTCTTGAACTTGTCCTCTTGAACCTTTGCTTTCTCTAAATCTGATCTTAAAGTTACAATCTATTGTTTAAGCTTTGAACATTCTTCAAATTTGTCTTTCAGTTTGGCATTCAAGCAGTCTTCAACTCTTTTTTCCTTCTTCAACTTGCATTTTCAAACTGGTAATAGTCTCATTTGATTGCTTGAGCTACTCATTTATTTCCTTGACTCTTTCTGTAGCTTTCTTGAGTTTCTCTCTCAACTTCTTGATACACTCACTTGTATCATTAAGATCCTTTTTCAGATCTCTATTCTCAACTTCTGCTTTATCCATATCATCAAGAGCTGACTTGAGTTCTCCTTCCATGCCAACTACACAATCTTTAGTAAACCCTTCAGGAATAATCTCTTCTGGAGGAATAGGATATTTCCTTGTAGCCATGTATTCAAACTCCAAGATCTACCTCAACGATCAAGCCAATTGAAGGAACCAAGCTCTATACCAATTGTTGAACACTCAAAATACTGAGAGGGGGTGTGAATCAATATTCCCTGAAATTCACTAACTTAAAATGCATTTCGTAACATCTCATTCAATGTGTAGTAACAAAAAGAAACATTACAAGCATGCATCACATCAATAGACACAAGAACACTAGATTTTACGTGGAAAACCCAAAAAAGGAAAATCCACAGTGAGGATTATCTCACAATATATTATAATCGGTTATAAGATTTTATAAAAAGGCTCATTGCTAGGTGGACTCACTATCCAGAGGATCCACTGTCCGGAGGACTCACTGTCCAAAGAATAGAAGAAATGGCTCACTGCCAGAATAGAAAAGAGTGTGGCTCATTGCTAGAGATTGAATTGATTACAATGCATCTACAACATGTTGAAGACATTTCCAGTTAGGCTTAGATAATTGAATGAACACACTTCATATGTTACCACATATTAACCTCTTCGTATTGCATATCACATTCACATCACACTCATCTATTATTTATATATCTCATACTTCTAGTATTGGCTTGACCTTATATTTATATGCACAACATCCACAAACACTTGTAACATCAACTAGGTTGGCCTAATTAGATAAAACATGCAACACCATAACCTGTTAGCTCAAAATACTAATACACATGCCTTGCAGACCGAAACACAATGTGTAACACATTAAAATAGGTAGTCACAAAGTGGTTCCTTTTGCCTCTCTACGTACCTTAAACAACCCATGCTCCAATCGATGCCTCCACCTTTACCTCCGCTATGGGTGGTGTTACTTGCTCAAATGCCTATGTTATTGGTTCTACTTCAATTGCTTCAATAGGTAGAGCAGGTAGGGTTCCCAAAGAAACTCTAGGGATTTCCAGATTCTATATGGCATGAGGCATAATTTCTCCCATGAATTCACTCCTTACACAACTCAACCCCGCACGACACCAAAATACTTAGGTCGACATCATATAACAAAATTGGTGAAGTAATATCTAAATGAACCAACTATTCATCTGCACCTTGACACACAGACCACCAAAAAAATTTCCACTTGGGATGTACACACCTTTGACATCTATAAATACTTCCACAAATTTGCATAGCATAATATTCATCCATGGTAGAATACAGAGCATTCCAACATACACTCTGCACCACTAACTCTGTCACAACTTAACCGATACTTTGTCAACAATATCTTCAATTGCATAAGACAAATAACCATGAAATTTTGGATTTTAACACTTTCAACATGCATAATGAACACCTCAAAACCACATGACAATATTTTGCATAGCGGAGTAGTGCGAACCACAAAACTAGTTCACTGTAACACTAAAACTGCACTCAAGACTTAGGCAATTATCCAAACCACTTGGTCTTCTCTGAACCAAATATTTCACATCTATACAATGGGTTGACATCAATGAATGGTTTGATATCAATTATAAGTTCATAAAAAAACTATATGCCATACTCTCAATAATCTCCTCAATGACAAACAAACTTCCAACAAATAATATATTAATTGCTTCTCCAAAATTGCTACGTTTGAAATAGTGAAAATACTTTGTATTTATATATAATTCTTCTGATTTCCTAAAAATAAAATACTGATAGCTGACGAATGAAATTGGAAATTCAAATAATGAAATATTGACAATTTGATATATTCGGATTGGAGCCAAAAAGAGGTGGTCTAGGGCGGGGGGTGCCCTAGAACAAACCCATTATTTTCAGGGCCCAAAATGTCGAGGGCAAATATTAAATGCTCATTTTTATTTCCTATTGTTTGATTTTTTGAAGATGTTTATAAAACAAGTAACTAAATGCATGATTAGGTCCAAGCACATAGGGGGAGCTAAACCTAGTCTGAAATGGTCAAGGGTGACAATTTTTTATGCTACATTTAGCCCGCACTTTAATGAGAGTATGAACTTACGCTCAAACTCACACTAAAGTATGAATAGGTCAAGAGTAGATATATTGAAATATCTCAATATTGAAGCATCATTTCAAGTTTTATGTGAGTTTTTTCATGTTTATGTTGTCATTTTGTTTGTGAGGATTAACCCTTATAGGTCTTCCAAGCAATCAAACCAAATTGTAATAAAGCCTTGAGGATATTTGTATGACTTCAATCCTTCAAGGAATTGGATTTGAGTGGTGAGTTGCAGTCCATTGTTGATTCATTGTTCATTTTTCATTTAGCCTCTATCCCTCAAAAGGATAATCTCTCCTTTATCAATTTTGCCATTATGGAGGTGGAAACACCAAAATGGGGTTTGACTAAGGTAAGCCCCTATATAGCACAACCCTTCCTCTCTCTATGAATGTGTAGGTTTAAGATCTAAAGGAGATTAGAGGAAGATTGAAGATCATTTATTAATTCTTGCATTTAAACCCTACAACTTGAAAAGATACAAAAAATCAGTTATCTTAGCATCTGATGAAGATCCCACAGTAAGATCCAAAATGAAGAAGCCTCTGATTAGACTCCCGAGGACTATGAAGACAAATTTCAAATTTAGTTACTAGGACATAGTCGCCTTGGGCGATTTAGTCCAGCCAAATCAAGCTCAGATTTGTATGACAGGTGCACACAAGCTTGCTTGATTTGTTTTTGAACATCAAATTTGTCTGACTTTCTCGGTTTGTTGTTTTTGCATTAGAGTATTTCATTTTCATCATTAGTTAGTTGCATCATTGCATTTCATAAAAAAATCATTCCAAAATCCCTATATTTAGATCATAAGATTGGTTGGCTCACCTTTCAGGTTGCAAGTCAATCTCATATCCTAGCTAATCTTGAATTTAAATGATATTGTGAAAAAGAACCCATGAAATCCTAAAGTGAAGTCATTGACTTTTCCCTACCTATCATTTTTGTGAACTCGATGCATTAACATTATAATTTTTCTAAAATTTGAAGCATATCATCCTAGAGTTAGGATTAGTATCACATTTTTTTTGCATTGGTCATTCAAGCATTCATTTTTGCATCATAAAAACATAAAAAGTCAAAAAAGTGCATATCATATTGCATCATAGGTTGCAATAGGGTGAATTTCAATCATCATAGGTCAGATCTACATTCTAATTGCATTTCCAAATTTGCATTAGATCTAAAATAAAATTTGAAAGTGTTCATTGCATCCATTTAGGAATTTTGCATATAGTTCAAAAAGTGAAAAATTGTATTATGTTGTCCAAAAGATATAAAAATCATCATTTTCATATTTTGCATATTAGGACCATTCAATTGCTGCATTTTACATCTAGAAATTGCATCTGGAATTGTCTTTTATTGCTTAAACATTTTGGAAATTGTTGCACACTTGCATTTTGCATTGTATAATCATAAATAAGTCAAATTCTAGAATTTTTTTTACCGTCACACCTACACAATCACAAAGAAGGAACATTATATAGTATTACAAATTCAAAGTTTGAATTTTTCAAAAATCTTTGCCAGACAAGGGCACACTGGGTGACCTCATCCAAGCTACTTTTACTCAAATTTTTGTGATAAAATCCTCTCAGGGTCCTCTATTTGGATTCACTTTCAATTTTTCAGCTCAATTTGCTATAATAGTTTGAATCTCATTGCATACATAACATTCTCATAATGGCTAAATGCTTTGGTAAAATGTTGACTTCCTTGAAATCTTTAGTTGATGTTTCATGCTGTGTGTTTGGAAATGACTCTTATTCAGATGAAATTCAATTCCTTCATCTCCCAATGTATATCTCCTTAACGAAGATATCTTGAGGCAAGAGGAGGAAATCATAAATGAATTCATAAACAATACCTTGCCTAACCTTGAGAACAATGTGGTCCTTTATCCTTCAACAAAATGGCCTAATCACCTATACTAACAATCAACACCACCCATAATACCAGCACTTGAAATGATTTACACTTCACATAGGGAAAGTGATTTACAATCCATTCCCCAATCTAGGCACATGGAAGAACCTATTGATAACAAACATGATGAGCCCATACCACTCACTGAGTCTCCATCCTATGAAAACAGTTATTGATACACCTATTAGCTTGGGACAATGTTATGGCCAAGGCTTTAGATATTGACAAAACAAGGATGTGATATAAATAATGCACATGAAATCCATTCTCTTTTGGAACAAATACCATTTGAAGAAAAAACAAGCAAAGGTAATCAAGGTCCTCCACCTTTACATCAAACATTTTCTCAACCATCCAAACCACACAAGATTCATGGTCCTATTAGAAAAGGTTTGTTACCCACCCCATATCCTTTGTTTGAGATTGAGTGTATTTTAGCTACACTTTTACAATTGGGATTTATTACATTACTACCCATTCATGAAATAAGAGATACTAAACGAAATAATAAAAACACATCCTATTGTGCGTATCATAGAACATTTGGACACACCACTGGCGAATGTCGTGTTTTGAAGAGAAAGTTGGAAGGGTTACATCTTGACAATGATAAATTTGATAGGATAATAGATTAAACCACATCAATGGTTGCTCCTTGCCATGTGGTAGTTGTAGCATCATAAAATACACACCACCATGTATGGAGGTATAAGCTACGCTTTATACAATCATATTTCATTTTGCAAGGACCAACATGTCATCATTAATTTTTGCTCATCTTTATCCCTAAGCTTGGGGGGCAAGGGTTAGGTAGCCCTTCATTAGGTGCATTCCTTGCTATAAGGGATCCCTTTGTATCTCCTTAAAATATTAGTGTTGCAAGTACACTAACATTTTAAGGAGGGGCATATAGTCTTCTGCACATTGTTTGCATAAGAAATGGTCCCTTTTAAGTGATGATGCCATACATCTAGAAAGTGTGACCTTATTTGTCAAAAGTGTGGCCTTCCCAATCTATGTTAGTGTATCCTTTGTGGCGATATTAGACTTGCTATCGCCTAAGAATATCTTTTTTTGGCATATGATGTTTCCTTTGGTGGTAATACTATGACTAGTATTCCTTAAAGTGTGATATTTTGTTTCGTAACTTGTCCTCTCTTAGTGGCGGTATCATGTATGATATTCCCTAACATGTGACCTTTCATGTATTGAGTAGTGCCCCTTTGATACCCTTCATGGTGGTGTTGTTTATAACACCCCTAGAGGTGTGACTTTGTTGTTTGTCCTCTTAGACGTTAAAATTTTATGTGCCTTCTTAAGTGAGTCTTGTTCGTGCCCTTAGACGTTTATGCACCTTCTTAGGTGAGTCTTGTTTGTCCCCTTGGATGTTAAAATTTTATGCACTTTCTTAGGTGATTCTTGTTTGTCCCCTTGGATATTTATGTACCTTCTTAGGTGAGTATTGTTTGTCCCCTTGGACGTTAAATTTTATGCGCTTCCTGAAGTGAGATGTGGAAAGATAACCATGGATTTGACATAATGCAGCTTGTTGATTCATGAACTTGAGCACTCTTTTTAACATGACCACCTAGCATAACATGTTCAAGTAATCATGCATTAGCTAATGATTAATTAATCTTTAATTGATTATTAGTTTAATTTATTCTCATGCATTTAAGCTAAACTTAGGAGTTCTTTATTATGTTAACTAAGTGTTTTTGTATGTTAATTGAAGTGAGCTATTATTAGATCATTCTATCTCATTGCATGTGATGTTGATACTTGTCCTGATCTAATCCCTTTACCATTTAGGGTTGCTCCTATATAACACTCAACCTTCATTGTATTAAATCTAGAGATTTATTCTCAAACTCCCAACTTTTTGAGGACTTTTATTTTCCTTGAAAATTCTTGAGGTTCATGTGTAGATTTTTCTTGTTGAAGAATATTGCACATATTGTTTGCAGATCTCTTGTTGGAAGGTGTATTTTGTTTTTTGTTTGATCCTGTGGCTTGTGCTTTTTCATAATTCTAACATGGTATCAAAGCACCAATTCAACGAACCCCATCTTGATTTATGAGATTTTTTTTCTTCAACAAGGGTTACAAGCTACAGATCTAGAATCCCTTTTGTTTTTCTTGCAAATTTTGGAGGTGGGCGATTTTTTGGTGCATTTTGGCATGAAAAGGACCTCACCGTTGGATTCAAAGCTATCGAGAAAGTCAGATTTACCTTTTGTTTGGATTTTGTAAGGGTTTGAAGCGGTTGCTTTTTTCTAGGTTTAGAGGGTAGCTGCATTTTTGGTGCATTTGGTGTGAAAAGGACCTTGCCGTTGGATTTAGGAGGCTGATTTGACAAATTTTGACTATAAATTTGCCTTATTTCGATGTCGGGAGCTTCTGAGGATTTTTTTTTACTATAAAAAAGTCAAAAGTAAAAAAGGCAAAAAAAATGGTGTAGGTTTTATGAATTTG
Organism: Sequoiadendron giganteum; assembly: GCA_007115665.2. Classification (NCBI taxonomy): domain Eukaryota; kingdom Viridiplantae; phylum Streptophyta; class Pinopsida; order Cupressales; family Cupressaceae; genus Sequoiadendron; species Sequoiadendron giganteum. Next base: position 649,327,807 of record CM021106.1, on the reverse strand, counting down.
TTAGGGGCATATTAATTTTTTGCAAGGCATTTAATAACCTTGCGAATAGGGTAAACCACTGCCCATGTGGGGTCCCCAACAAGCTTTCAACCCCCATCGACGGTGAGCCCATGTCGACCGACAACAGTATTTACACCATGCCCAACGAAGCTTTTTATGTTGTCTACCATTTTTCCTGCACTTTTTGTCTCGATTATTGACAATGGGAGGAGACTGAAATATTTGGACATTTTAGAACATACTGACCACTATGCAGTTTTTTGACGCTCCAAAGAATTTTTCCAGCAACACAACATTTTCCTAGCCATATTTTTCCGGCGACCCCACAACGACAACTTTTTGTCAGAATATTCTTTCTTCACAACATATTCCACTATGGACTTTTTTTGCAGGTGTCAATTTTTTTTTCGACGGTGATAGAGAATATTCGCCGAATATTCATACTGACATCATCTTGACGTCAACTTGATGTTAGTTGTACGACAAGACCTTAGCCCCCTTTGAACCCTCTTTGTGCCCTAAAGGAGGTTTTTTTTCTTTCGACCATAACTTGGGTGTACAATGTCAGATTTTGACAAACAAGATATTGTTGAAAAGATAGTTCTGTCAAATTTCCATTGGTGTAGGTCTCATCACATGTTTTTGCTGCTGGTGCATTTTATAGCCTGTTGAAGTTAGAGGTGTTGTTTTCAGTCCCAAACTCATAATGTTTGACCAATTTCTCCATTTTTCATGATTCCAACGACATTAGAATTGTCTTTTAAAGCTCTTCACAACCATCCATGCAATTTTTCTATATTTCTCTCCAAGTATGTTTTATTTAGTTTTTAGTGTTTTCACAGTGTGGTGAATTACTTGGACATCTTAGCTTCTGGGAACTTTTCATTTGCGTGTGATGACTTATTTTTGGCTGTTCTACATGTGTTTCCAGTATTTTGTCCTATTTGGGTATTGTAGACATCTTTTTCATGCACTCTTTTGTAGATGCATTGAGATAAAATTTCATTCTGGTGTATAATTTTGGAGATTTTGTCAAGTGAGTTTCCTTTCCACGACAACAATGAATCCTAGTGATTCTTGCCCCATGCATGTGTGCCTTAGTTTGCACACCCTTTTATTTGCAGGTTTTTTCTCCTACATGCACTTCTTGGTTTCACACAGTTTCGGTGTACCTATCATGTCTCTCCCTTTTCAACAATATAGAGGGGGTTTCTATTGTTGGTGCTAATGCTCCTTGGTTTTGCGTTGGAGTGATCTATGTATCTAGTTTTTGTTCCTATGTACTTTTAGATACAACGTACATCAACGACTGGTTACATGCATTTTAGTGAGATGGATCATTTACCATATGGACACTCTTGCATTTCTGTTTTTGGAGGTTCTTCATTTTAGCACTATATCAGTCATCATTTGATAGGAGTCTACAAATTCTTTATGCTTTAGCGATGTTCTACATGTTTCTCTTTTTCAGGACATTGTTTTGGTAGGAGGCTTCTTAGTCCTTTACACCTTGATTTAGAGGCTTTTCAATCCTTCATTTGCCTTTCTCTTTTTTGGAGAGGAGTTTTCTCCCACTGTGGTTTTCTCCTTTTCTCTAGTTTTGAGAAATCTTTTGTTTGTACATGAGTACCTCACTAAGCCTTGTTTGTTGGGCTCATCATGCATTCTATTTTTAGGGTTTCTAGCTACTCCCTAAGTTCATTTGAAGGGGAAATGTTAGAGTAATCACGCATAAGATAATGATTAATTAATATTTAATTGATTATTAGTCTAATTCATTCTCATGCACTTAAACTAAACTTAGGAGTTCTTTATTATGTTAACTAAGTGCTTTTCTACGTTAACTGAAGTGAGCTATTATTAGATCATTTTGTCTCATCACATGTGATGTTGACACTTGTCCTAATCTAATCCCTTTACCATTTAGGGTTGCTCCTATATAGCACTCAATCCTCATTGTATTAAATCTGAAGATTTATTCTCGAACTCTCAACCTTTTGAGGACTTTTGTTTTTCTTCAAGATTCTTGAGGTTCATCTGTAGCTTTTTTTTGTTAAGGAATATTGCACATATTGTTTGCAGGTCTCTTGCATGAAAGGTGTATTTGTTTGTTGTTTGATCTTGTGGCTCGTGGTTTTGTCATTTTTCATAATTCTAACATAAGACAAATTGTTTGCTAGTGAAGCCACGTGTTTTATGAGTGTCTTAGCATAATGCAACTTACTAGCCTTATGGAACCCATCACATTGCATGGAAACCTAGCATAACACAACTTGCTAGCCAGTAGATCCATGTGACTCATCAGTGATCTTACATCTTTGTGAGAGCATCGTTTTAGATAGTACGTTCGGTGGATGACATTTGGTATTTGAGAAAAATTAAGACCGAGGTCTCTTTGCCTTACTGACTTGAATCCTTTTAGTACTAACATTGTGTTTATGTTCATATATGTTTTCATATGTTTGTATCATGTTCGTATTGTGTTGTGCATTGTGTTGTGTATTGTGTTGTGTTCTTGTCATGTATGTTTTGTGTTGTGCTGCATTACATGCATGTGTGGTTCTTTGTTTTTATGTTGGTTTTCCATGAGATCTTGAATCCTGGGGATTTGTGCACTCCCCCTAGATTCATTGTCGTCCTATCTCTTCAACAACTGGACAATCAAACCCCTCTTGCCATATTTTCTATTTTAGCGTGAGTCTGAGCATAAGTTCATACTCTCACTAAAGTGGGGGCTAAATGTAGCATTGTAAATTGTCACATTTGGCAATTTCACACTATGTTTTGCTCCCTCATAAGTGCATGGACCTAATTGTACATCTAACATCCTAAATTATGTATTCCATGGCCCATTTGGACATTTATGAAGAAAACCCATATACAAAACCAAATCAAATATTTAATATTTTTCCCAACACTTTACACCCTGCAAAATAAGGTTGGGACAAAGTCACCTTAGATGATTTGATCCCCTATTTTACCTCCAATTTTTAATATGTCGAGGACAACATTTTATTATTTGAATTTCAAATGTCAAATGTCCACTATGAGGATTTAATTTATGAGAAATTAAAATTATTGTGTATAAATACCTAATCATTTCACCATTTGAAAAATAAGGAGAGCAAGAAAATATTTGAAGCAAGAGCATTATCAAGCAATTATTATCAAGTCAAGAGTAGGTATATTGCAACATCTCAATGTTGAAGCACCATGTCAAGTTTTATGTGAGTTTGTTCATGTTTATGTTGTCATTTTGTTTGTGAGGACTAACCCTTGTAGGTCTTCCAAGTAATTAAGCCAATTTTCAATCAAGCCTTGAGGAGATTTGTATGACTTCAGCGTTTCAAAGAATAAGATCTGAGTGGTGAACTACAGTTCGTTGTTTATTCATCGTTCATTTGTCATTTAGCCTCCATCCCTCAAAATGATAAGCTCTCTTTTATCAATTTTGCCATTGTGGAGGTGGAAACACCAACATGGGGTTTGACTAAGGCAAAGCCCTATATGACAACCCTTCCTCTCTCTTTGAATGTGCAAATTTCAGATCGAAAGTAGATTAGAGGAAGATTGAAGATCATTTATTCATTGTTGCATTCAAACTCTACAACTTGACAAGATACAAAAACTCAGTTATCTTAGCATCCGGCGAAGATCTGATCGTGAGATCTAAAAGGAAAAAGCCTTTGATCAAACTCTCGAGTATTGTGAAGATAGATTTTAAATTTAGTTACTAGGACATAGATAGATTTTAAATTTAGTTACTAAGACATAGTCACCCTGGGCAACTTAGTCCTGCCAAATCAAGCTCAACTTTGTTTGCAACTTTCCAAATTTGTTGTTTTTGCTTTAGAGTAGTTCATTTTCATCATTAGTTAGTTGCATCATTGCATTTCATACAAAATTCATTCCAAAGTCCCAAAATTCAAATCCTAGAATTGGTTGGCTCATCTTTTAGATTGCAAGTCAATCTCATATCCTAGCTAATCTTGAATTTAAATGATGTTGTGAAAAAGAACCCATGAAATCCTAAAGCAAAGTCCTAGGATTTCACTTTCCCTACTTATCATAAGAAAATTCTACTCTTTAGGTTAGGTAATGGTATGATAATTCTACTCTTTAGTCCTTACCATTACCTAAGTTTGAAAAAAGGTCTACATCCCTATCATGTACATGATATTAATGAACTTAAGAAATATCAAGATATCTTGTAGTGACACTTTTGAGTAGACGTTTCAGGCTATACTTTTTTAAACATTCATCAAGGCAAGTCCACAGTTTCTCAATAGAAGTTTGGAAAATAGTAATATGGATATACTAAGTGTGTAGAATTCCGAACAATTTCGACTAGGTTTAGCTGAAAAGTCAGCTTATGTTGAGACCCGTCTAGATTAACTGAATCCATTATTTCTTAATGGACGTTTCAGGTCATACATCTTAACCTCATCATGAATAGATCCATTATTAAATGAAAGATTCAATTCAAACTTATTATCCCCTCCTCAGGGTAAATCCAGTTTGTTCAAAGAGTTAGGCTTAAAATTAGACGAAGTCTCATCTGTGTAAGGATCCTTTCAGATTCTTGATACAAAACTTGACGTTTCATGTGAAAAACGAACTCATACCTCTTAATCCCATACTAAGATTAAGTCACTGTTTGTTGATCCATGTCTTAGATTAAACTTTATGACATGTACCATCCCTTATGGTATTAACCTTCACATTCAGCAAGCATTTTTGAAGCCCGGATATTTTTAGCAGAATGGAAACTCCTCAATCTTTGGCACTAAGATAAAAAGAGGTTGATGGTTTATGTGCCCACCGCCAACAAATTCATCTTCAACAATTCATTGCCATGACAAATTCATCTCGTGGAAAATTGACCACTAGAAATTCATATCATATTGATGCCGATGAATTTTCCACAAGATGAATTGTTGAAGGTGAATTTTCCTAGAGCCATATGCCCAATATCAATGGGTGCAAAAAAAGGTTTGGGATGTTTATCTTTCAAACAAAGAACAAAATTCATTCATGCAATGGATGTTTCATGTCAAACCACAGGAGGATAAATTCACCATCAACGATTCAGATCAAACTTAATAATGCTTTATCAAGATAAATCAAAGTTCATCTGATACATAAATGAGGTAAAACAATGAAAACATTTATGAATAAATACATTAAAATTTGAAAATAAGATGCCAAGCTAGCCATGAAGGAGAAAATGTCAATGTAATCTCATCTACATATACATATAGTGCAAAACTAAGTTTCAAACCTTGCCTTGGCTAATTATAACCATGTGAAGTTCCTCTAGCATAACTTTAAAAAAAATTGTGGCCAATTATTCCGATTTTCTGTATTCTAACAGACTAACTTATAACTGTCAATTACTACATAGATTAAAAGTGGTTAATCCTACCGAAGACAGACCAGCTTAAAATTTTTGCATTTATTATCAATATTTTACAGAATCAACATCCTCCAAGTCTGAGACACTTGGTAAAAATGCAAAACTTTATTCATCTTGGGTAGACATATATCTAACAAACAAAATAATTTTGTAGGTTTCCTCGTACAACATTATCAATTCTCACAAGCTCATGAGAGATGGGTCATTCGGAACAAATTTTATATGAAGTGCCCGATGCAGTTGGTCCAAAAAAATGACATTTGAAGTAAAATGATGATATCGGGGATCATCAAGGAATGGGAGAACTACTTGTTCGCAGCAAGAGAGAAGGATGAAAGTCAGGAGGTGGTGAGGGAAGCCAAAAAAGAGCTACTATTCCACCAGCCAATGCAGAAACTGATGCCAGCACAAATGCAGGGAGATTTCCACCTCCAAATAGTGCATCCCACGGTCCACTTCCTATAGATACAATAATCTGAAGAAGCAATACAATAAGAAGTGCATAGAAGATCTGAGAGTAAAATTGAGTTGAAGGAAGAAATAGTAATGTGAGAAACGATTAAACATATACCTGTGGAATGACGATTGAAAGATTGAGAACTCCCATCGACAGTCCTGAACATGACACAAACGGAGTTCAAATTCTTATTCCTTTTTCATTTGAGAGCATGATATAAACTTCAATCAGAAAGAAAACACACACTTATATCAATTATTACCAATGAATTACCAAAATAGATCAATGGGACTGCAAACTTCAACAGGTGCACTAGCTAATCAGGAGGCCAAAAGGAATTCTATCAATCAAAGTACCTAAAACTATAAAATATATAATATGAAGCAATAGAAAGAAACTTAAATCATCTAAATACTAAATCTTCAAAGCAATAAAATGTTAGAAAATATATTCAGATAGTATTTACAAACAATCTTGTGAAACGGCCACTTATTAAATTGGGAACGAGAAGGGCCAGAATCCTTGTCAATCACTCCATAAGGGCAACAACAGAACTTCAAAAAAAAAAAAGGTAATATGGTTATTATCTTTGAGACTAACAAAAAAGTCACTTGTTAAATTGAGAACAGTAGACAGAGCCAAGAAAGGGAAGAAGGTTGCCCTTCTTTGGCTAAGATTAATAATGTTCCACTGTCAGAGACCCTTGGCCCAGATGGAGGCTTTCAGATAAGGCTGGTAGCAAGTGGAAATTTGTTTATGAGGGTTGGGATGGAGTGCTTCTTCAGCTTTCACCTAACTCACCTTCCTCAAATAAGAATATAAGGAGGATGAATTTTGATGAGAGGTCTATTAGGAGTGCTGCTGATTCAGGATCAGCAATCAAAAAAGGGAGAACAGCCAGGAAGGAAACTTGCCTCTCAATGATCCTTTGGATAGGGCCATTGAATTTAGAGCTCATTGGAGCACTATGGCTTCAAGCCACCTTGAGTCATTTGGTCTCTTGTTTATTCGATTTTTTTTTGTTTTTGTACCTTTCTGGGAGTTGTAGTGGCTGTTGCTGTTAGCCTACAGTCTCAGTGCTGTCTGACCGTTAATACTGTATCTTTTCTGTTTACTGGGGTTCATTGATATATATGTTCTGATCTGTGTAAAAGGGTTGGGAACCTTTCAAAATCCCTCTTTTATCCTTTCCAAAGGAAAGAGAAGAATGGGAGGACATGCAGTACAAAGCTCTAGTCTGCATCAAGGTCAGAAGCAGAAGTGCCAGTATCCTTGTAAATCACGACAAAGGGGCCAATTAGAAAATATCCGTAAATTTAAATCAGAAGGTTGTTATATTGAAACAATCTAGATATTTGAGACAAGAGCATAGTCTCAGGGATGTTTTAACTTTAACTGTAAGTAATTGTGATTTCTACCTGCTGCTACTTTCTTTATTCTACTAAGTTAATAACGTTCCTTACAGGTCTTAAATAATTTGGGTTAGTCATTCAGTTATGTACAATTGTTTATGTGATGTAAGCAGCAGTTTCAGCAGGTTCTATTCTGTACAACAACTGCTAACTCTGCATTTTGATTATTTTGTAATTCTTCATACCCCTCAGGAGAAATATTCATATATACCCTGTACTTTCCTAGCCAAAGATAAGTTCACTGCAAAAACTCAGAAGGGAATGTGTTGATTGAATTCACATTGAATTTACTCACAACCTTGGAAATGTTCATTATAATCGTGACAGTATAAAAAACAAAATAAGTTGATTAAAGAATTTTTACCTTGACCTGCTCCAGAAGCAGAAGTAAAGGTTGCTGTTAATGCAAAAGGAATGCTATATGTTACCTGCAAATGTCACTGGTAATCAGTCTTTAACAAATAGTCATAACTTTAATCCTCCACAGCACAGAGATTAGTGCCTACTATGATACTGAAATTAGTCTCTTCTACTAGCAACAAGAAATTATATATTTATATACGTAACATCCAAGATAACAGTCAAAGGGAGAGAATCTAAAAACATACCGCAAGAGGTGCTCCAAGGGCTGCAAAAACTACCAAAGCTGCAATTTTAACAGAACTATGAGGAGGTGCAGGCTCATGATTATCAGCAAGTTTGGTGATTATAACAGTACATGCAAGCAAAAGGCACAGGATGAAGTTTGCTATTGCCCACAACATTTTAGGGCCTATCCTGCGAGCCATATATTCTATCATCAAAGAAGTTGCTCCAAGCACTATTGAATTTAACATTAAGCCAAATGATCCTACTCTAACACCTTCATCATATAAACTTGGGAAAGGTTCAGGACCAAAAGGCTTTCCCTTATAAACTTCTCGACCCATCCAATCTGTGTCAAAGAGTAGGAAAGGGAACCAAGCAAGCCAAGTCAGTGCAGTTACAAGAAGTAAATACAACATGGGAGAAGGGAGATCTCTGAAAGCACTAAATAGCTCCCATGTGAATGTTTCCTGGGGTTCTTCATCAGCTTCATCATCATCATCTTTGTCATTTTCATCATCTGGATCACGACCTTTTTCTCCTGCTGCCTTTGCCCTTGCTTTTGCTTCTGCTTGAGCATTTGACCATCTTTTTTCAGGGGTGGCAGTTACACTGAGAATTGTAGCAGCTGTTAAGAGGATTATTGCTATAAAAAATGCAGACTTTAGATTAGCACAGCTGTCACCACAGGCCTCTGTTTTTGTGAAAGGAAGAACTTTATACCATTGACTGTAAGAACCAGTCGCAAATCCTAACACATTCCCTACTGCCATAAACAGAGAGAAAAAAGCATTGGCGCTCCTAGTCCGTCTCTGGTTTTTTCCTGCCAGAGGAAAAGCATTTAGAAGTACAAATGAGGGGAGTTGCAAGAGGAGCTAGAATTCAGTAAAATATGTATTCATCAAATTAAAGGCCCTCATGTATTTAGCTAGAGAATATAATCTAGAGGTCATGTATGGTTGCCTAGTTTTACATTCCTGATTGACCCTATGATTGTCCCAAAAAGAGCATGAACTTAGGTGGAGAGGGATACCTAAATTTCTAGTGGCTATTTGGGAATAGAAAAATTGGCTCATGGAAGCAGTAGATACAGTCCTTGAATGATAGGGAACCCCCAAATTATTCCCCTAAAATTTGCACAGGTTAACCCATGAAAATGAATGAACGGCTTTGTCTTTGGAGCAAAATTCCCTATGGGCAATGCCCCTATCCAAGGAATGCAAAGAAATCAAACCTTGCTGGGATACAATCAATAAAAAATATAACCAAGTAGAGATGTTCTTTCTGGCAAGTGTCTCCATTGAGAACAGAAGTTGCATTTGCAGTAGAGGAGTCTTTGATGGGCACACACTAGAAAAACTAAATTCAAACCCATCTAGCACTGTCTTTGATGAAAAATGTACTACTAGAAGGAAATGCTAGTACTTTAAGATAATGGGATAGCCTTTGATGGGCCTAATCATTTAAATTGCAACCATCAAGAGCTAATTTTAAAACTCTACGTAATCATTAAAGAAAGCTAATGATAACAAAAGGAAGTTGTTGGCTTTTATCAAGGCCTCTGAATGTGGCATGCAAACAATTTAAAAGACCTAGGATGGGCTAGGGTGTAGCACATACTTTGCTTGAGGGAACATTCGAAAGCAAAACCAATTAGTAAATCCCTTTACAAATGGAAAACACAAGCATTTGATTGCAAGCTAATACAATAAGAACTTTTCATGAATCAAAACATTAGTCTCTATAGATTATTAATTAACCACCCCACCATGCTGCAGTGGCTGATCTTAACATATACATTCAGTTCAAGGTCTGTTTTCTGCATGGCTAAGCTAGGGAAGTTTTCCCAGACAGTCCTGTATAGAAAAGTCTTAAAATTTGTGCATCAAAGATTCGAAACCAGACAGATGAGAAATGTCAAAGTTTTGACTTAATCAAATACATTCCTTGCTCTAAGTACTTGAGTTGTTTTAACATTGTAAAGCATTGGCAGTTTTCTGTAAATAATCATATTCAGGTGGGATTGGAGTTAAGCACCCACATAAATTATATGCCCACAAATTAATTAGACCCAGAGACAAACCAATGCAGCTATCTCACAAAATCGTCATTAAATGGATCAACACATATGAGGACTCTTAAGAGATTTGTTAAGACAATAACAAATTAATTAGACAGTTTATACTTTGGCTATGGAGACCTTACTGAGGACACAGGATTGTAGAATATACAGCTGGTTGAATGGTTCAACTGCACGGGCATTAGACATAAGTTTTATTGGTTGATGAGATTTTGTGACATTCATTAGATTCTTGTTAACTATCTGAGACTATGTGTCTAAGCTTGTTCCAGGATTTGAATGGTCGTAATTACCACTCGGAGTTTTGCAATGAATCTAGGAGAATTTTAGGTAACTGCTTTGGGGTCCTCTGCAAACTTTCTTGTTACAAAAATGCAATTTTGGTCAATTTTGTACTCTTGCATGTTTACTTTATACAGAGTAACTCTAATTTCGAAGTTGTGAATAAGATAAACTTAGCAAGATAAACTCAAACGCCTTACTTCTAAGTTGCCAACTTTTTTGCATGGGAGCACCCTGTAAGGGATGACATTGAAACAAAAGAGAAAAGAATTATAGAATAACTACTGCCCAAATAAACCATTGGCTTAACAAAACTAAGAGTTGACATCAAAACAAAGAGAGAAGAAAAATGGAAACTATAGACCCAAATAAACCATTACCTTAAATAAAAATAAGGATTGACAACTTGACACTGAAATAAAACAAGAAAATAAAAATAATGTACCTCATATAGCTTCAATGAGGGCCTTCATCATTATCTTAAGAAACCGTTACCTTGAACAAAACTACAATCTGACATTGAAAAAAAAAGAGGGGAAAAAAGGAATGTACCTCAAGGCTGTAAGGAGGGCCTTGAAATCATTATCTTAAACAAAAACCGCAAAAAATATAAACATAATATACCTGATAAATCTGCAAGGAGTGCCCTGCAAGGCGCTTGAAGCATATTGTTGGCCATGTCAAGGAGCCAAAAACCCAAAACAAATATAATAATAGCTTTTGGTCTGGATGAGATTGAATCCCCAAACATATACCCCAAATCTACTGAATAACCAATCAGCAAAACTGCTGCTGCCACAATGACTGCCCCCATAACTATAAATGGCCTCCTTCTACCCCAGGAGCACTCACATCTATCACTATAATATCCCACTATTGGCTGCACAAACAAGCCAGAAATAGGCCCACACAGCCATATATAACTAGCCCATGTATGACGAATACCTAAAACCTGCACATAAGGCGTCAACAATGAGAGCTGCAAAGCCCATCCAAACTGCATCCCTGCTGCCGCTGATGCAACCCTGGCTAAAGTTCTGAGAGGAACTCCACTGCTCACTTTTCTCCCCAGACGAAGATGACTTCTAGTCATGATTAAAATCTATGCTAATCCCAGAAACTCCAAAAGATGGGTATGCCAGCAATTCTTCAATGAACCTCACAATCAATTTCAGATGGCTAAGGTGATAAAACAACTTTCAAATGATAGGTAGGATGAAAACAATAACTGTTGGATGAAGCCAACAATTTCAGATGATAGATATGATGTCAAAGAACAATTACTCAATAAAAGTAACAATTTCAGAGATGGGTATGAAAACAACAATCATCCAATGAATACAGCTTTCTTTGTTGGTCATGATCATAACAGCAATAGCTCAATGGCCCAATACTTGTATACATTCAAAAGAGACGTAAGATCTTTTTCAGGTATAGTAGCCCCCCTCACAATATGATTGTTGCCACTGTATTGATTGATACGTTTCTGTCACAGGAATACCTGATATACACTAACCTACCTTTTAAACCCTACTGTAACAATCTTATAAACCTTAAGAATTGAGAATTTTATCAAGTTCAAGACTCTTTTGGAGATTCTCTAGGCTAAAAATGTGCAGATAATCCACACGTGGCAGATCTTTATGCCGTCCACCCCAGTACAATTCTTTTTAAAAGTAATTGAACAAGATCTTTGCCGTCCATCCCAGTACAATTATTTTTAAAAGTAATTAAACAAAGATCTTTTCAACTTAGTGAAGCATAATGAAAAGTGTGAAGGTCGTGTCACTGTGTTTGATATACAGGTGTCTTTCAGCTGTGTTTACTTTGGCTTCAAAAATCTAAACAGGTTTATACGTATCTTCTAAACTCCACATAACTATACTGCATTTATGCATTTAAAAAGGAAGAGTGAGTATAACGAACAACAATATACAAGAAAACTTTACGAGAATGTCATTTTCAGATCCAAGACACACTATTTCTATTTGAAAAATCTAAACATTAAAGCTTCAAAAAGCTCTTGTCCCATTCCGAGAAGTTACTTACAGTTTTCATTTAGGTGCATTAAATGCTTTTATTTTTATGGTGTTTAATATATAATGTTTAGAGAAATGTTTCCAATTCTTTTATTTATTTTTAATTATATAAAGAATGCATTTATATTAATAAATTGAGATTATAACAAGTGTCATTAATGGTTAATATTGTCTTTACAGTATTGTAATTATTATTTTTTAAAAATATAAGTTTTATTAATGTAAATAAAAACAAATGTAAGTTTTGTTAATTATAGTGTTTTAGTATTATTAATTAATTTTTTTGCATGACTAATTCTAACCATAACTCACATTTTAATTTTAAGCTAACAAAAAATTCTAAACCATTATCCTAATCCTAGACTAAAGTATCCATAACTATGGTTGTAACCTAATCCTAACAATATAAAACATTGTAGAGTGACATTACAAAACAATAAAAAATTGTTAAGTAACATTAATGAATTAATATTGGAAATAATATATGGAATAAAAATATTAGATGAATAAAATCTTGAAGCATTATATCTATTAATCATATTTTAGTGATTTTTATTAGTAATATTTTATTTTAATAGTTTTAACCATAATTTTTACCTTATTCTTAATTCTAATCCTAATTCTAATTATAATACTTTTATGATTATAATAATTAATAATAATAAGATTAGAATTAGAATTTAATTAATAATTATAAGATTAGAATTAGAATTTAATTAATAATTATAATTATAATTATAATTATTCTTATTTGTATTTATAAATTAATAAAATTTTAAAAATAAAAAAATGGTAATGTGAAATAGTTATTTAATTTAAATTTTTATTTTAATTGTTAAAATTAAATCCCTATATGCATGTGCTTTAATTTAAGTTTTATTTTATAGATTTTTTTATAAAAAAATAACAATTACATATGTTAAAAAATCATTCTTTAAAATAAGTAACATTTATTTATTTTAGAAAGATTTAATGAAATGAAAAATTATTAAAGCAAAAAATGATAAATCATTCTAAAAAAATGTTAAAAAATTAGTTTACCTTGCTTTCCCCACAAATTCTTCCCCATAACACCCCAAATTTCTTAATAAATTATGTTTGAAGAACATAAAATTCTAGTTTTTAATTGGTTCAAAACCAACTTATTAATAACTAATTAACAAAACCAGTTGAAGAACTGATTGCAATAGTACTATGCTTGACCCAAGTAATAATAAAAATGTATTAAGATTTTAATTTTGACTTTTGTTTAGTAAGTTGTAAGACATAATTTAAAAAAAAATAAAAATATTTTACTCACCTTTGTTTAATAAAGATAATTTTGTTGAGATTATTATATATATTTTGTAATGATGAAATGTGTATATTCACATTAATTTCTATTTAGTTTTAAATTTATTTAAAAAATGTCTTAATATGATTACATAGTAATATTTACTCTTTCCTCAATTTCTATCTATCTTCTTTTACAATCACCTAATCATATATGTACTTAGTCTCCCTCATTTACCTTCATTGATCCTTACTTTTGCATATCCACCCCTATTCTTGAGATTTCGCAGTCTTATCTTTGAAAATTAGTACCTACATTTGGCTCTAGGAAAATTCACTGCTAACAATTCACCGTTGGAAAATTCACCCCCAACAATTCACTCTGGGAAAATTCACCTCAAGGAAAACTTACCACCAGTAATTCACGGCTGTGGAAAATTCATGGCATTAAAAGTTTACGATTAATTTTCTGTGGGGGTGAATTGTTGGTGGTGAATTTTCCTGCCATGAATTGTTGACGGTGAATTTTCCTATGATGAATTATTGATCCTGTATTCATTTAAGACACCATTTTAATTTGGATCTAAACAAGATATACAACATAATTTAAATATATTTTTAAAACTAACTAGATAATTAAAAAAAATAAAAAATTAAAGGAAGAATAAGCCTACGATTTCTTAAGGTTCTAAAGTTCGATTCGTGAAATAGATTGAACGTCAAATCTTGTATAGTTAGATTCGCCATTGTGTGACAACTTGTCTACTAGGTTTTCATCATTTGCTGGGAATTAATGCATTCATTACTTCCTTTATTTAATTCCATGATGCCAATGCATTTGAATAACCATTATTTAATTCCTTTATTACATTTAGTAGAATTTTCAACACACTCGGCTCCTGACGTAGAATTTGAATAACATTTTTTCATAATGTAATTTGTTTTCTCGTGTTTTCATATTTCATGATAGTTATTGCGTAATAAGTTAATTAATTGTGTCTTTTAAAATATTATTATAGATTTTAAATTCTTAGTAAATTATAAATTTCATATAGTATTATTATTAATTGAGGTAGGTCATTTTTTCAATCATGTAAGTCTTTGTGGGTCGGGATTAGTCACATTTAAAATAATTAGAGTCTTATGTAAATATGATTATATTAATGTTTTGAGTTATCTCTAAATTTATTTATAACAAGTGAAACATCATCAAAAGGATATTAATAATTAAATAGAAATGAACAAATATCTTTGTGAGTCACATAATTGATCTTTTTTTCTTCACATTTAAAATAATTTCTAATAAAATATATTTTTTGGATTGGAGTCTCATGTACAAAGATGATTATATTAATGTTTTGAAATATCTCTGAAATTTATTTATAATAAGTAAAACATCATAATTTTTTTATTTTTATAGTTAAATAGAAATGAACATATATCTTTGTGGGTCACCTAATAAAGGTGATATTTTTTCTTCACATCTAAAATATATACTAATAAAGTATTTTTTGGATTGGAGTCTCATGTAAATACGAGTATATTAATGTTTTGAGCTATTTCTAAAATTTATTTATAATAAGTGGAACATCATAAAACAAATATTAATAATTAAATAGAAATGAACACATATCATAGGTAATGGAGCATCTATTTGTATAATTTTGCAAATTCAGTGCCTTCACATAAGTGTCCCTATAAATTCTCATATAAAACCACTTTCTCAAGTATCAATTTAGAGGCAAATGAACAAGTTAGAAATCACAAATAGTTTTCAAAATAATATTACATAAAATCTCCAAAAGATGGAAGCCAACTTGGGCACAATTTTTAATACCACCCTTGAAGATTTCTTATAACCTACTAAATATAGTAAGTCAAGAAATCACCTACATTGTCTAATTGGACCCACTCAACATGGGTACCCAATTTATCATTATTTATTGTCTCAAAATAGTCACTTTATTAAAAATATTAAATTCTATGATAGCTAGTCAAGACTCCAAAGTAACTCCCCTTATTCTTGTTTCTTACAGGGCCATAAGCTATTGTCATATCTTGTCATAAAATACCACAAAAGAGGGGAACTCCAAATCTTCTAAATATATTCACCTTATGACAACATCAACTAATATAATAGAGTACCAACACATGACATCAAATGCTTGACAAAAAATTCAATACTCCGTTTGAGGTGGAGCATAAAAATAAATTAAAATACAATAGAATATGGAAAACAATTATACAAAGAAGTCAAATAATAAATAAATTGTATTGTATATTTGTAAATGTTGATACACCTTAATTCTTAACATTCTTCCACTTGTGAATACCTTACAAGATCCTAGGGGTAACATACCATCATCAAATCAATTGTTAGGGGCCAAGAGGCCCATAGAATTCAAACACCATCTAAACTTCTCTATGCTCATAATTTTGGTTAATTGATCTATAATATTTATTAAAATATTTATATTTTCTATATTTAACCTATTATTGTTGATCACATCTCTCACAAAATGATAATAAACATTTATATGCTCAGTCCTAGAATGAAAATGTAACAAAAATAATATCTTGGCTATCCATGCCCTTGAAAGTGTCACAAGTTGGGATTCTTGGCCGATTATTGCTCACTACACTAAAAGGGAACAAATATAAAGTTCAAATGAGCATGAATAATTTAATAATATAATTAAAGTTTTTAAAAAATGGGTGAGAAACTCTAATAGGAAAATGACAAAAAAAACTATAAAAGGAGGGAATGACGAATTAAAAAGACAAAAAAGAGAGAATAAAATGATGACAAATTGATGGAGAATAATAAAGGAAGGAGTATGTAGTGCATAGGTATATTAAACAAAAAATAAAAGGGGTTTTGAGTAAAACCAAATAAAAACCACTCTAGGTGTAAAACCACAAAAATGATTTACCAAAATGAAAATATTTAGATTGTAACTTTTGAAGTAGAATTATGAGAAATTTTTTGTATCTTCATGTGATAGATAAATAATTATAACAATATAGTAAACACTAACTTGTGGTATCTCTTTGGGAATACCTTGCTCAACAAAATATCTCACGTGAAAATGTAGAATCTACTATGTAAAAAATAGGTAAAGGAGCTCAATTTAATCAAAATTTAGGAATAAATTCAACAAGGGAAAATATTTGACCATATAATACCTTAATTAATGCATATCCTATTGAAAATTGGGATTGATTAGAGAAAATAGTAGGTTGACTAGTAATCACCTACCATTAAGGATTGATTGCTAACCTTGAGGAGTTCCAATTTTGTATGGAAATTCAAGGGTAAAAAGGGCATGTAAAGGTGGTGGTCAAAAATCAAGACCAACTCTATAATAAATGTCTTAAAACTCTAAAAGAGGTGATTTTTTACTAGACTTAGTAGATATCTAAAGTTTAGAATAATATTTATTTTGTTTACAAAAAAAAATTCTAACAAACAAAAATTTCACTAAGAAAATCCTACGTCAACAATAAACCCTCTACCCATGTTCTCAATATTTACTATGTTTTATCCTCATCAACTCTCATTGTAAGACCGTTATCAACTTATCCTTCCCACCAATCTCTTATTTTACTAGAGAATAATTTGCCAACAAAATGAACCTTTTGAGCATTCAACCATGAATGTTTATTTTCAAATAAGTTTATGAGAGAATCATACCAAGTGCAAATAGTGGCATATGGATTGATTACTTTATCAATATTTATAATGTACCCACTAGTTGTATATGGCCTCATTTATTCAAGGTTTATATTTTCACTCGTTGGTTCTTTTTATATTTGATAACTAGAAATATATTATATACTTAATTGTAAACCACTATTGTATTATAAATCAATGAATGCATCAAAATTTAATGGTTTGTATTTAGGAAAAATAAGCCCTACCCTTAAATACACATTATTATTTACAAGGTATATAGTTGATGATTTTTCTTCATTCTATTCATAATCAAATAAAAAATTATGCGATGATTGCTTGTCTTCTTTAAACAAAATATCTCTTATTTCTCCCACTAACTAATTTAACTGCTTTTTTTTTTTTTTTAATGAACTAAAACACTTATTTTTATCCTAGTCACATCTTCCATTATTAAATCTAGCTTTTTAAATATTGATATCATCTCATTAATAGTTTCATCATTGCTAGAACATTGCTCATACTTTTTCTATTTTTCATGTTTCTTTTTACTAGAATATTTTTTATAAAAATGTTTGCTTCTTACTTGCTAAGGTACTAATTTGTAGCCTGCATTCTTTCTAAGTGCATATTCTTGGAGTTCTTTCTAAATCTACTTCTTTTCTTTCTATAGCTCCCCCAATCTCTAAATGTTTCCTACCTTGTGTCCTTTCTTCTTGGGTGGTTGCATCCTTATATCTTTGTTTTATTTCATTTCTAATTTGCTTGAAACTTCTTTCATATTTTCTTTGAGAAGAGTTTGAATATAATCTTCATCTTCTTCTATTGAAGATTCATCAGAAAATGAAAGTATTTTCTTATGATTTTACTTAATCTTATTAAATTTTTGACTACCTTATCAAGATTCTTGAAGACTATTTCCTTTTTCTTATCATTCTCTAGCTCAAGTTGATGCCTAGTTTTATTTTCTAAATTTCTTCTAGGTAGAGATTCCCTAATCATGGTAGCTCTTTTAGACATCTTACTTATTTTAATACCTTTTCTTTTCTTATCCTCTTTTTCTTCTCTCTCTTTAGGGGTAAAAGCCAATTTAATATTGAATTTCCTTGCTAGTATATCCATTAACTAAGGATTATTGTAAAATCTAATAAAATGGTTATGAAAACATTTGAGGGATAAGGATCGACCGACATGTATCTTCTAAGGGTATTTTAAAGGATAAATATAGACCTTGATGCTTCTTTAGGGAGATAGTCTATGCATGCTTGTTGTTGGTATGAGAAATGGTATCTGATTGGACCATTGAGTGTTTCTTAGATGGAGCTCATAGGGATATTCTTCCAGGTTTTGGTTTAATTTTTTTCTACGAGAGTCTAGTTAGGATTATTAAGAATTTCTATTATTGAAATTCTCCTCTAAATTTTAAAAAAAATAGAAAATCCTTTGAATATGGGGACATCACGATCTCAAAATCTAGGCTTTTCTCTAGTAATCAATTGTTCAATAATTGGTGTGGATTCTTAAATTTGCTCATACTCGACTACATTTGATTTTAACCTATCCTAGTCAATTAAATAAATAATTATTAGTTAATTAATCCATCCTTTACCTTTATCCCTCACCCTTAATTAAATAAATTTATATTCCTTCACCTTTATCCCTCAGCTTTAATTAAATAGATTTACATGTATTTAATTAAGTTTATCTTCATTCCCAAAATCCTCCAACTAAATAAATAAATAAATACCTACTTAATTAGTTGATTTATGCTAATTAATCCCCATTACCATTTCCTCCAATATTTAAATCCACATCACTCTCAATCCTTGTCCACTTAATCCTAACCATTAAATCCATTTACATGGATCAAAATCTAAACTTGTCATCACTTAACAAGCCAAGAATGGGGCAACCTTCCCCTTTCCATTAAATTTTAATTTTGAATCTCTCGTATCCCTTAAAATACACAACAATACAAATCTTTTATTTTTTTGAAATCCTCCCAAGATACCTTTTTTAAATATCCCACCAAACCTTATTAATACACCATTTTCTATGTCCAATCTCCACCATTGATCTTCAAATAATTCCTTTTTTAGAATTCCTCCTAGGATCCCCTTTATTTTGTCCAATCCCCATCATAGATCCTCCTAGGCACCCTTTCTAATTAATTTTCTTTTGACTTTTGTCCAATCTCTCTTGCTTGAGAGTTATCATCAATTGTGAGCCCTTGATTTTTGAAACCTATCCTAGTTCACACCAAAATTCCATAAATGGGAGGTCTATCATCCAATTTGGGAATCTTCCTGTTATCATATCCTTATGTTGTTCCATTTTCTATTTAATCCTCTATCATCATACCATTACACTACCATTTTCTTGATCTATCTGTGCTAATTATAACATCTTTTTGTTGTTTTTCTAAGCAAACACATTCCATCTATCAACACATCATTTTGAGGTAAATGTGTGTATTTGATTTGAGTGTTGAATTGGTTTTGATTTGATCTATTTTAGTTATTTCATTTGCATGCAATAATTTTTAGTGAACCTAACATGAATTGATATATTTAACACTTGTACTTGTGAGACTTTATGAGTGTGATCCTACAAGTAAACCCTTTTTTGAGAGGGTCTTGGGGATAAAGTTTTCATGGGAGCATTATATCACAAAATATACATCATAGTTACATCTAGCAGGGTTGAGAGATGACTTTTGACATATAGTTTGTTATAATTTTCTCACTATCAAATTTAACAATTCTTTTAGCGGGTCCTCAAGGACTGTAGCACATAATTTGTATGACCATATGGTTGTATCAATGTCTATAATAAGTCCAATTAATGGCTCAATTTTTATAGGGTTTATTATCTATTTGTTGTTGTTACCATAGACTTTGACACTTGGTTGTTGGCATTTTCCATGTTATTTCCTCGAAACTATAGACATTGGGCATAAGTTTATCCTTGTAACTTTTAATGACATTAACATGCTATGCGAATTATCTATGTTAATTTTACATGTGAATTAATGAATGTTACTTTAAGGTAGTTATAGATATGCAATTATTTGTGTGTGCTAATGTTGTTATGTAGATGTTATTAGAGCCTACAAAGTTGAAGAAGTTTTTGCCAGCTGATCGGTTGCCAAATAAGTCAATGAGATGATCATTAAAAGGTCAATGGAGGGAAAATCCTAGTTCAAATTAAAGAATGTAATTGCCTTGTAAATAATCATATTTGTTGGTTGAGCGAATATAGGAGGTGCTATCATGCTAGATCTGCATTAAAGCAAGGTTGGCTTGACCAAATTCCACACATGCATAACCTCCTTTCCTCTTTTTATGCTTTCCATAAGTGGCATCCTCCTAATCTGTTGGAGTTGACCACCTTGTTAGGTAGTTAGTAATTTTTCCTTCTATAAATAAGACTCAGATGTACTCCTTCTCAGAAGGTTGATTGATTTGATGTTGTACACATATTTCTAGTTTTCAAGTAATACCGTTATGTTGCTGCTCTATTGTAATCATGCTTTCAATGAATAAAATGAAGTTATAAGTTTGTTGCATCTGAGTTAGTTTAAGGGATACTCATCCAAGGGGCCCCACTTGGTGAGAATTCCATCCTTTTAGCTCAGTCATTATTCTTTTGTTCAGTAATAGTTACAATTCTGGCAACCGTCTGTTCTTACAGTGCAACCAAAGCAGACAAAGTAGTTTCCTTTCCGTTTTCTAAGATTTATATTTTTGTCATGCATTTCAATTCAGTATAGTTGTTGGTTGATGTTCAATGCTTATGTTACTTCCTTTCAAGCAATTTACTTTCAACATCATGTCTTTTCTAGTTGTAGAATGAATATAGCTACAATAGAAACCTAGTGCACATATAGTGCTGACCCATTTCAAGTTCATGTCCCTGGGTTGACAATTAAATGAACCTTCATGATGAGAGATAATTATTCAGTACAAATGTCTAGTTTATGAGTTACAACTTTAAGGGCTTAGTTGTTGAATCATTAGAGGAGGCCGACATTTTTGGTGCCATTGTCGGGGATGGTGTCAAACTAGGAAATATTTCAGAGTCATTTTCAGTTTCTTTCCTATTTTTGGTATTTGAGAAGTTTATTTTCAGCATACCCTTCATTAGAATAAGTAATGACCCACTATTCTTTCACCAATTCTTTGTGTGAGTTGGCTGATACTGAGTAATACTGCATGCATGGGGGTAGAAGAAGAGATGCTTTAGGGAGATTCCTTCCTAATTACCCTAACCCTGATAACCAACTAGTTGAGTTTCAAAATTTTCCAAAAGAAGAAGTAAACCCTTTTGCTAATGCCTTTCTAGATTTGGCTAGTTCTGGAACTTCCTCTGAAGAACAAGTTGCCCAAAATATGATTGAGAACCCATTTGCTCTGATAATACATCAAGAAAATATGGCTTCCCCAGCTCAGCCTAACCAACCAACCTTTCATTTTCCTATCCCTCCACAAAATGATGTTGATAACCTCAAGAACATTCTTGCTTCAGTTCTTCCTAAATTCTATGGGCTTGTAATAGAGGACCCTAACACTTTCTTATTTGAATTTGATATCCTCTAAAAAATCTATGATTACACTACTGATGCTCATAGGCTTAAGTTGTTTCCCACTACTTTGAAAGAAGCTGCATTAAGGTGGTTTATGAGCTTAGGAAGGAATAATCTAAATAGTTGGGATGAGATGAAGGAAATTTTTATTGAGAAGTATAAAGAATATTGTGGAGGTGGTGATATGAGGGGAGGTGATATCTTTAGGATGCAACAAAAGGAGGATGAGAGTTTGCAGGTCTATGTTTCAAGGTTCCTATTTTTCTGCAGAAATCCCCACATCAAGCACTCAGTGAAGAGTCTCAGAAGTTTCTCTTCCTTAGAGGGATCAGTGAAAGTTGCACTAATGCTCTAGACTTGATAGGAGGAGGTGATATCACCCAAGTTCCTTGGGAT
The DNA here is from genome assembly GCA_007115665.2 of Sequoiadendron giganteum. Lineage (NCBI taxonomy): Eukaryota > Viridiplantae > Streptophyta > Pinopsida > Cupressales > Cupressaceae > Sequoiadendron > Sequoiadendron giganteum. Next base: position 649,305,610 of record CM021106.1, on the reverse strand, counting down.
GATCTTAGGAAGATATGTTAGAATTACTCTAGAACAACTATGAAGAAAGGGAGAGGTTACCAGTCTTCTATGGGTAAATCTTCTATTAATGGAGTTTCAAGGATGGATATCGCTCACTTACTATCGGACCTCAAGTAGGATATCATAAATAATATGGAAAATCAGCTAGATACACTTCAAGAAAAGAAGAAACATGAGGAGGAAGAGGCAATGTTGGCAGAATATTGTCCTCATTGCAGGCAAAGAAAGAAGGACTACAAATGTAAAATGGTGGCCAATATTGATAGCAAGCACATTCCACCTAAATTAAAACCAATTGAGGGAGATGAAGATCAAGTTTTCTATGTTGCACAAAGAAGGCCATAGGCTCCAAGATAAGGTATGCCACCAGACCCATTATCTTTTAATGGAACTTACATGAATTCTTATGCATTTGGTAATCAATGGTAGCCCCAATATCCATCAAAATATGGAGGTTATCCACCTCAACCTTGGAATAATCCTCAAAATACCTAGCCTAGTTACCAAAAATACTCCACCCCCGTAGTAGCAAAACCTAGGAAATTGGTAGCAACCTCAAGAAAACTGGAAACATACATCCCAATGGAGGGGAGGGCAACAATGACCAAACCAGTCAACTGGTTACATGCAGCCACCTCCACAACCTCAATAGCCTACAATAATGGCCCCTCCTAACTCAAATACTAGCACACCTAGACCTACTTAGTTACCAACTCAACCCACACCCAACCCAAATAACAAACCACAACAACAACCAGTCTATTCTACAGATCCAAACCAATATCCTTCCTATGATGTGAGTTTGAGAAATATCCACCTACATTTAGGAACCACTTTTCCATCACCTTCCACTTCTATTATCATAGAGCTTCCTGTGGAAGAGGAGGAGCATCAAAATATATCTCATGCACCTGCTCAGTCAAGTGTGCCTACCAATCCTGAACCCGTTTAGCAATCTGATTTGGAACCACCATTTCCTCAAAGGTTAGAAGTTGTTAAGCAAAAGGAGGCCAAAATTTTTGAGGATAGAAGATTGTGACAAAGCATTTTCTTCTTTGAAGGAAGCCTTAACCCATGCTCCTGTGCTCAAAGGTCCTAATTGGGAACTCCCTTTCCATATTCATATAGATGCATCTAATTATTCCATAGGAGCTATCTTGGGATAAAAAGAGGGAACCATTAAGAATGCAATCTACTTTGTCAACAACAACCTACAAGGAACAAAGTTCAACTACACTGTGACAAAAAAGGAGATGTTGGTAGTCATATATGCCCTCAATAAGTTCAGACATTATATCACTGGGTATCAGATCTTTGTCCATACATACCATGCAACCATAAAATATTTGATGAATAAGCCCTTAATTATAGGAAGATTAGCAAGATGGTTGTTACTCATGCAGGAGTTTGATAGTTGCATCATAGACAAGCTAGTGAAAGAAAATGTTGTAGAAGACTTTCTCTCAAGGTTGACTACATTTGACGATACTCAAGTCATTGATGACTCCTTCCCTGATGAACACTTATTTTCCATCAGTATCCACACACCTTGGTATGCAGACATAGCAAATTATCTTGTCATAGGCAGAGTTCCCCCTCATTTCTCGCCAAAAGAGAGAAGGGTTCTCATTGAGAAAAAAATTCCTTTCTCATGGATTGCAGGATGTTTATTCTATACTAGACCAGATCATGTGATGAGGAGATGTGTAAGAGAAGATGAGATATATGATATACTACATGCATGTCACAATGAACCCTTGGAGGACACTTTGCAACCAAGAGGACAACAATAAGGAAATTGAGGCTATTTTGACCAAAACAATGGCTATTCATAGAAAAGATTAGGCAAATAGGCTGCCAGAAGCTGTCTAGGCCTATAGAACCGGCTAGAAGATAACCAATGGTTTCACTCCTTTTGAATTGTTGTATGGAAAGACAACCATGATGCCCATAGAGTTTGAGCATAAAACTCTTAGGACCACATTAGATCTTGAGATAGACATCTCCGAGACACAAAGGACAAAATCATGTAGTTGAATGCTTTGGATGAAATGAGAAAGTAAACCCTTCATCACATAGAGATAGTGAAAAATCAAAGAATCAAGTGGCATGACAAATTTATAAAGGACAAGAAGTTCCAAACAAGTGACTGGGCACTCTTTATGACTCCAGGTATCAAGATAATGCAGGCAAGTTGCAAACAAGGTGGCTACCTGACCATATGAAGTTGTTGAAGTCTTCTCCAATGGTGTTGTTCAACTCACAACCATTGACCCTATTAGATTTAAGCTGCTTGTCAATAGTCATCACCTCAGGTTGTATCATAAGCCAACTTCCAAGCCAAAATTCATGTAGCAATTTACTCAGCACCAAACCCCCAAACTTCCTGCAACCGAAGGAAGTGGACCTAGTGTCCCTCCTTTTGGCTAATCAAGGCACACATTCTATCATAATAAAGACTTCCACTTTTGTGGGCGTCAACTTCTTCATCAATTCATCCACCCATCCATCTCCACTTTCTCTCTCTTCCATAACTCCACCACCACTTCATTCCATCACCACTTCAATTAATTGCTCAATTGCACTTTTAAAAAGGTAACTGGTATTTCCTCCATATTCTTTGCAACATATACTCCAAGTTTTTAGGTATGTGCACACCAATCTGTTATATCTTAATTATCTTTAGTACATTTATTTAATTACTGTAAATTAGTGTTGATATTCTATATAGCATATAATTATACCTTGCCCTATCAAATCATCATTACCACCCAGCCTGTGCGGATACATGCTCAAATTTAGGTTGGGGGGGAAGTGTGAATAACATTTCCATGTGTCAATCCATGTCAAAAAAATTTGAATTGAGCCAATTTGAATGATAGAGTGAAACGACAGCTTGCATGTGTGAAATGACACCAAATCGCCACCATTTTTCTTGGTAGTACCCTTCATTTATGATTCCTTATTGCCTTTATTACCTTAGTCATAATCTTAAGTCACCAAAAAGGTAAAATTCATATTACATTGGCATTAGGACTTTAGAAGAGTTGCAGGAAGAAGAAATTGGGTCTTCAAAGAAAGATTGCAGGAAAGGAAACCTTGTAGAAGTGCTTGTTTGATTGCAGGCAACTGAAACAATGGGAGGTCAACTAATTAGAAATAAACCCATGGTTCATGATGTGATCTTGTAGGATGCACCTTCTCAGGCCGAGTTCAGGAATTGTGGTTTGATGGATTATTTCTTGAAGCTTGACAACTACAATGAAGACATTGTGCTAGAATTTTCACATTCTTTGAAGGGAAGGCAATGATAAAAGGGTTAGAACTGATAGCTACTGAAGAGAGAATTGCAGAGGTAATGGGTTTGCCTACCAATGGAGACCTATACCCTGCTACCAGAGATGCAAGGACAACTAGGGCTGAATTTACTGAACACGATGACCCTCCATTGGATGTGGATAAGAAAGGTATAAAGAGAACCTATCTTCTAGAGCCATGGAAACAAGTAGCTATCCACATTGTGAAGTTCATTACTTGTGAGGGCCACCAGTCAAACCTCCATTCTGTACACTTCAAGCTCCTGAATCATATGAGGCATGGGAGAAGAATGAATGCATATAATGTGTTATATCATCTCCTTGCAATCATGGCGGCCGAAACTCAAAAAGGTAGGGATAATTATGTCTCTCACCATTTTTTGATAAAATTATTAGTAGATAAATCTTTGCAAGAGGTGTCTGATATGACATGAGAAGAATTTATAAATATTGATCAGTTTAGACCAGAAAATGTGCAACCTAGAGCTCTGCCTCCACCTCGTAGGGTTAGTAGGAGAAGGAGTGTTGTTGAAACCACTCCTGGAGCCTCAACTTCTTTTGCAATGCAAAACCTTTTATAAACCTTCCTGCATCTGAACATACTATAGAAATTAGTTCTTCTGAGTCAGAACATTCAGACAAAGATAGTTCCTCTTCAGACTCTGATGTTGATGTTCTTCTTGAAACACCAATTCAAAATAAGGCCGCCATTAGGAAGGAGGAGTCACAAAAGAGAGACAAAAATGAGGAAAGGGAAATCCAAAAAGCAAATGGAAGAAAAATTAACATCAAACCCTAAGAAGTGAAAGACTGACATTGTCCTTCCTGCAGCCAAAGAAAAACATGAAATCCCTCCTAAGAAATCAAATCCAGCTGGTTCGGCCACTGGTATGCCTCCAAAGAGAAGCCTTGGGCTTCGAAGAACATATAGTGAGGACAGATAAGCCCCTATAGGGCAGGTGAATGTTGAAGAAAAATATATTTTTGAAGAACAAGAAAATATAAGGTTAGTAGAACTTGCTTCTATTGCAAAACAGGTTGAGAGTCAAGAGCATGATGTGAATCAAGAACTCCTGTAGCAATAGCAAGAGTTCCTGTAGCAAGAGCAAGAACCCCTACAACTAGAACATGGTGAACAATCAGAGTCACTGCAGTTGGTGTTATATGAACAACGAGAATCGGTTCTAGGGAAGATTTTGGTAGGAACACATGGACCCCCTAATTTTTCATGGAATCTTGTAGCCATGAACCTATGGAGTAAAATGCAAAGGAGATAAGATGAATTGAAAAAGGAAAAATTCAAGCTAAAGGAATAAATTAAAAAGAAAGATGCAGATATTGAAGAAAAGAACACATAGATTGCTGCCTTGAAGGAAAAGGTGGATAATGTGGTAGCTTTAGTGCCTAAGATGCTGGCATGCAGATCTCCTCCTAGAGTCTATGGCCTACATTTGAAGGAGCGAAATCTTTCCTTTAAACTATCAAGGATCATTTTAGGTTTGAATCCTTCTATTGAGACTCCTCATGAATTTTTCCAGGCTTATCAATTTCCCCCTCCCGAAGTTAAAAATTTGTTGTGTGAACTATACCTGCATAATTATGTTGTGTCCCATGATCCTGGTTGGAACCCATTTTTGTACATTGGGGATCTCCATTTAAGGGCATTTATGTCCTAGATTCAGAATGAAATTAGTTGGGGACAACAGTTTAGGACTTACAGGGAAAGAGAATTCAATACTCCCTTGTCCATCAGAGTTGAATCTAGTAACCCTGCAAACATTTTCCAAGAATGAAACAAATTCCTTTATCAACCAAGCTACAATAGGAGGGTCATGCCTATTAGAGAAGTAACCTATAAGGAATATGAGAAGGTGGCAAAAAATAACTATAGGGAAATTGATAATGTGGTATTTTTCATAGAGGTGGAATAGTTTGACAGATGAGTTGAAGCAAGCCGAACCTTACTCATTGTAAAACTATGCTACAACATGCAAAAGAGTTGACAAATACATACAGTTTGGAAGGATGAATCATCAATTTTGGCTTCCATTAACCTTTCAGACACCTACACTATTATGGCCTCTGCCAGATTTTAGGTATTACCGATATGATATAGCTATAGAAAGGAAAAGATGGAGCAGGTTGGAGAGCAAGCAAGGATTCTACTAGGACCCCAATAGACACTGCAAAAATTGATGTGTGGTAGCTGGCAGTTGCAGACTTCAGACTATTGACTAGGAAAAGAAATAGTACTCCCTCTATTGGAGGACCAACAAAACCTTAGGTTGAGGGGAGTGATGAGTCCAATTAATGGCTCAATTTTGATAGGGTTTATTATCTATTTGCTGTTGTTACCATAGAATTTGACACTTGGTTGTTGGCATTTTCCATGCTATTTCCTCAAAACTATAGACATTGGGCATAAGCTTATCCTTGTGACTTTTAATAACATTAACATGCTTTGCAAATTATCTATGTTAATTTTACATGTGGATTAAGGAATGTTACTTTAAGGTAGTTATAGATATGCAATTGTTTGTGTGTGCTAATGTTGTTATGCAAATGTAATTAGAGCCTACAAAGTTGAGGAAGTTTCTGCCAGCTGATCGGTTGCCAAAGAAGTCAATGAGATGATCATTAAAAGGTCAATGGAGGGAAAATCCTAGTTAGAATTAAAGAATGTAACTGCCTTGTAAATGATCATATTTTTTGGTTGAGCGAATATAGGAGATGTTGTTATGCTAGATCTACGTTAAAGCAAGGTTGGCTTGACTAGATTCCACACATGCATAACCTCCTTTCCTCTTTTTATGCTTTCCATAAGTGGCATCCTCCTAATTTGTTGGAGTTGATTGCCTTGTTAGGTAGTTAGTAGTTTTTACTTCTATAAATAAGACTCAAATGCTCCTTCTCAGAAGGTTGATTGATTTGATGTTGTACTCACATTTCTAGTTTTCAAGTAATACAGTTATGTTGTTGCTCTATTGTAATCATGCTTTCATTGAATAAAATGAAGCTATAAGTTTGTTGCATCTGAGTTAGTTTAAGGGATACTCATCCAAGGGGGCCCACTTGGTGAGAATTCCATCCTTTTACCCCAGTCATTATTTTTTTGTTCAGTAATAGTTACAATTCTAGCAATTGTTTGTTCCTGCGACCACTAGGATTCCATTTTGTGATTGTTCCTGCAGCCAAAGTAGACATAGTAGTTTCCTGTTTGTTTTCTAAGATTTCTATTTCTGTCATGCATTTCAGTTCAGTATAGTTTCTGGTTGATGTTTAGTGCTTATGTTACTTCCTTTCAAGCAATTCAGTTTCAACATCATGCCTTTTCTAGTTGTGAATGAATATGTCTACAATCGAAACCTAGTGCACATATAGTGCTGACCCATTTCAAGTTCACGCCCCTGGGTTGACAATTAAATGAACCTTCATGATGAGAAAGATAGCTATTCAGTATAAATGTCCAGTCTTTGAGTTACAAATTTAAGGGCTTAGTTGTTGAATCATTAGAGGAGGCCAACATTCTATTTAGGGTTTTTGATATTCACTTATTTTTTGGTTTGTAGATTTGTAAGGATGGATATATAGTGAATACATATCTAATATTTGGTAGAAAGTGTATATAAATTGATTTATATGGAATACATAATGTTAAAGGGGTAGACACAGAGTTGCACTACTATTGCCTTGTGATATACACATAGATCAATGTTGAGATATCTGAAATGTACTCTCTATATATCTACTTGCAATATAAAGATAAACATTGACATATATTTTTTATGTATATACATAACACATGATATTCTCCACCCTACTATGATATATAAACCCTCTTATTCTCTATGTATATTCCTTCATATGATATATATATATATATATATATATATATATATATATATATATAAAATCTCGTGAAAACTGTATATTTATGTGATCAACACTTCACCAATCTTGCATGGACCACATATTTATTTTCAACATTATTTAGGGGTTTTTCTTAATTTTTTAATCTTAAATTTATTTTTGTTTTTTGGAAAGTTGCAGGTCATGGCAACATGGGCGATCAAGCACTTGATTAATACCTTATCCCCTAGTAGCATGCCTGCAATGCACATAGTCACATGGGATCTACAACTAGCCCCTAATGCCCTTTAACTTAGCCCTTGGTCATAGGAATTTTGAGCCCTTGGTCATAAGGGGATACAACCAACATCCAACACTTTAAGTTCAAACCCATTTCATGTGGGTGACCAAGTACTAGCCTCTTAGGAGATAAAAGGCCCCCCTCTACAAATCTATAAATAAGTTGTTTAATGAAAACATGCATAAAGTTTACCTTGCTAATCAAATTTTTGTTGTTTTATAGGTATTGGAAAGATGGTTAAGAGATCTACACTATGGATCAAGCTATTTTCTAGATTTAACCTCTAGTATTAGGTAAAATTCCTTGAAAGTTTTGTTTCGTTTGTGGTTTTTAAACACTCATAAATTTGCATACAAAATTCTATTTTAGTGATTTTTTTAAAAAATTACCAAAAAATCACAAGAGATCTATTAGTGCAGTATTTTTTTACTGATTTATTGTTGTTTTTATGTTTCTGGACTGATCATTTGAATGCAACATATATCATTGGGTGAAGATCAAAGATAAAACCTACTAATCTTGTGGTTTTGCAGGACCTTATTTTGAAGACTGATTTAGACCTTTTTAATTTCTATTTGCTATGTTTTCTTTACATGTCTTCCCATCATTAAATAATTGGTTAAAATTTACTCTCACATTTTGATATGGGTTCTCAAATAAATAGTTGTCATTTATCCCCAAGGTTCACTTATGTATGATCTCCTCTCACACTCTAGGGCAATCTTGAGGATTATAAATAAGTGATTTCTTGTTTTATTTTTTAGATGACTTGCTTGGTGATTTCATCACCCTAAGGGATGACCTCAACCATTATTTCTAGTGGGGTATAGAAATGGATAAGAGTGAAAAATGTACCTCATAAAGGAGCCATCATCATGTCTAGTAGAGCCCAAAGAACCTTGGTGGACCAAGACTTGTGAGGTTAGGAAATGAGGAGAGAGCACTAATATCATGCATGTAGATGGGCCCTTATTTCCTTTATTTACATAGAGAGCTTGTAATTAGTACCCTATGACCTTTCAACTATCTCTTAGTGCTGTGTAAGGGAAGCGTATCGCCCATTTAAGTTACTCACAAGTACCTCCATGTGTTGAGATAGAGCTAACCTTGGCTAAATCCTTTGACCACCCTTGGTAAGGGAATTTTATGCAACAAAAATTACCTTAGCTATCCATCATAGGTAGATGGAATTAATGGTTAATTTCATTATGGGCCTACATTGGGAGTCACTCTTATTTTAATAATTTCAGGTTTTTTCTTGTGTCTTCTATGTTTTTCATTGTTAAATTAGAACCTCCCCACTTTAAGACAAAATATGACTTCATCCTTTGAGCCTTAGAATTTTTAATCTTTTGTCTTCTTTTTAGTGTAAGTTTTCAAATAACTAAAAAAACCAAAAAACATTAAAATATTCCAAAAGAAATCTTTTATCTTTGTTTGGTTAGACTAGGATTATCTTCTTGCTAAGATTAGGTGTACATCATCTCCAAGTAACAACTCCATACTACATAATAATCCCCTAACATCCATATCCACTAGTTAAAATAGTTTCCTTTTTTTAGGATCATCTATACATTTATCCCATTTTGGCATAACCCTAGGTCACATTTAGCACATCCTCCATTATGGTTTACCCATAAAACTATCATTGCAATCTACATACCCTCATTCACATCTATCTCATACCATAACCTTGTCTTAATCCTAGGTACATATCATCCCATAAATCTATTATATTTGGTTTAAACTATCCTTTACATCCATATTATACAATCAGTTTATCTAAAATCTAGGTTGGCATATTTATAGACATTCATATCATATATTTAAACCATCAATTTTATACATTCATATTGTATCATCATTATATCCACAGTATAATATTAATTTTTCATTCTATAACCTCACTACATCATCATGTAGATCTATAATAATAGGATTAGACCAACATCTTACCATACTACACTATACCATCATCTTTTCTATATCCTAGAGGTTGATGCCCTCATACTCACATCATCACATAATCTTGTCCAAATATAGAGTCACCATCCTCATTTACATATACATCCATAAATAATTATATCTCCCACATCCTATCATACCATATATGTTCATTATCATAGGTTTCCACCATCATCTATATTCACACTCTACCATTATCCTAGGTTTACACCATCATATGTATCCCCATCATCACATAATATTATCCAACCTTAGAGTCATCATCCTAATTTACATATACATCCATAACATCATTTTATCTCCCACATCCTATCATACCATATATGTCCATTATCATAGGTTTCTGCATCATATACATTATACTCTACCATTATCCTAGATTTACACCATCATCTATATCCACATCATCACATAATATTGTCCAACCTTAGAGTCACCATCCTCATTGACATATACATCTATAACATCATTTTATCTCACATCTTATCATACCATAGATGTCCATTATCATAGGTTTCCACCATCATCTGCATTCATACTCTACTATTATCCTATATTTACACCATCACATATATCCAAACCATCACATAATCTTTTTAACATACCCAAAGTTTACCCTATTGATTTCACCTAAGTTTTTAACTCAGAATGTGAATAGTTCAAGTTCTCAAAAACATGGAAATTAAAATTTTCCTTTTCAATAACACATTTTCCCATTGAAATAAACCATTTCATATTGCATTGCATAAATAATTTTCCAACATCATTGTATAAATGAGATAACATTTCATAATTTCTAAGTAAAGGAAATTCATCTTTTCAAGTACATATTACAATTAATCAATGATCATGTTCATATATAAATTCATAACTTACAAGAGTTCAATATCAAGGTGTCCTCATCTGGATCACTCTTCAAGGTCAAGGTGTTCACCTATGGATCACACTTCTTCTGTTCCACATTCTCGAATACCAACTGCAAGAGGGAGAGCATCATCCAAGTGCATTTCCTCCAACCACAAACTTAAGCGGTCCCCCACACATCTCCTAACTAGTATATGGCCCTACCCTTCAATGAAGAGTTTGGTATGGAAACCCTCTAAAAAATGCCTACCTGTGCATGGTGTTGTGTCCTACATATCTAGTGTTTTCATACACTAGATACCCACTAGCTATGCATGACATTCCCTACTAGCTATGCAATCCTAGCTCATAGTGAACTGACAAAGTGTATGCAGTGACTTCTACATTTACTTTGGCCAAATTTTTCATATATATATATATATAATAAACCCAGTTTCTATGAAGTGGTTTCATATGTTCACCCACCCCCTTGCTCAACTTGGAAACTCTATTGACCTATGAAAACTATTGTCTTGGTTTGACCTCAAGATTTAAATAACATAAACAAGATTTCATACAAAAGTGATAACACACTTATATTGATCTAACCAACCAATTAGGTTTAACCCAACCTCTTGAATACCCTGTTACACATTTGTAACATTCTTGAGACTAGCATCTGCCTCTTATTCAAGTTCTTTCTTTTAATTATAGGAGTAATGACTGTCCTAGTTCATGCATAACTAGTTAATATTGATGACACCATGTCACTGATTGGACACATCTAGTCACAATCTAAAGCACCATCAATATGTCAATACGTATAATAATTCAAAATTAAATTTGATTTAAAGATTACTTCTTATATTGAGTTTCATACTCTTTGTTGTCATATCTAGTATGGCTCCATCCTTCTAGGATACCATAACTAATCTAGTTAAACTTGACCTTAAATATCATATAAAATCTTATGTTTATAGTAATGTCCAATTATAGTAAATCAACATAATAAACTTTTTAAATTCTTGTAACTTCAACTAAGAACCATTTGACTAATGTTCAATTTTCTCATGGTTATTTCCAAGTTATTCTTTGCATAATTTATATAAGGTACCACATTTTTATGTGTTGGAATTGATTGATTCAATTCACAACTCCCATGAAACACCTACAAGCAATTACCTATCACAATATAGAGAAGATAAAAATCAAGATTGTGCTCAATAACCTAAGAATTGTATTGATGCAAATAACCTAGATGAATATTAAAAATGAATGTGCATGCTGATATATGCAATGCACAAGCAAACCCTACATGTGGATTTGACAAGATAGAGACAAGTGTGATAATCTCATGCAATGAGACAACTTGTCCTAAATTTATTCCAATCTAATAATAAGAATTAAACTAAAGATTAAACATCAACTCCTAATTTTAGCTTAAGTGTCGAACTAAAATAAAAAAGCCTCTAATAATTAACTGATAATTAATTAATTATCAAATAATGACTTATTTACTCCAACACCCCCCCTTAAGATCAACTTAGGGAGAAACTAAATTACTGATAAAGGAAGCTAAATGAATGCAAAATGGGTCCTGATTACAAGGCCTCATGAGGTACCCATGAACAAGCAACTAGAATTTGTCATAACTAGAGAAAAGGAGAAAACCACATGAGAAAATCCCCTCTTTAAAAGAGAGAAAAATAAATGATTGTACTAGAGAAAGAAGGATAGAAGGAGGACTCAATGTGACCCACCAAGGATTGCTTCTATCATGCAAGTATAGTAGATGTCCCCCAATAGGAGAGAGAAAATAAAGATATGAATCCCCCCCATAATGAAAGAGCTCCCATGCCAATGATGAAAGCCTGAAGACAAAATATGATCCATTGCCTACAAACAAAATTTCTCCCCTTACGAAGAAAAGGATCCATTGGTGATTGAAGAAGCTAATCCAAAAGAATGGGTGATTCTGGAATCCAAATCTAGATGATGTGTGCCTCTAAAAACTGCTCACATATCCACATGCTGGAAAGTGATGATTTCAATCCAGAATCCTATGAAGATTGATATAGAACAAGCTGCAAAGGCAATGAAGATGGTGGGCCAATAGCGGTGATGTGGCTGTCAATAAAGAGGAGATGAATTTCCTCAAAGTAATGCCCCAAGTCTACAATATAGGACTCCACAAACAATGATGATATGTCTGTGAGATACAAATCAAAAGTAGCTATGTTTGAAAGAAGTATGATGTCCTATTGCACTGAATCAATAGGGGCCAATGATGTGGTGATGTACTGTTGATCAAGAACAATAGGAGATGATGATGTAGTCTCAATCTAAAGAGTGAGAAAATGAATACAATTCTTTGAACCATTAGAACATGCAAGATATGTGATATACTCAAGCTCCTCTAAAGTATCATCATCAAAGGGTATGCAATCTGCATTTGCAAGAGGGATAATACAACTTGTAGTAGGACCCTCTGGGTATGGAGAGATATGAAGGTCTCCACGGATCTCCCAAAGTCGTGTCCAAAGTATGTGGGGACACACAATGTTCAATACAGAATACATAGTGTCAAGATCAACACTAGAACAAATTACCCCTACAATATGATCTCTGATGATGTCCCATGTTGATAAACTCCCTGGTGTGTCTAGTGTAGGTATGAGTTTATACAAATAAGGAAAAATATCAAGCTACTTGAGATGTGTTAGGATGCCATCTTGCTAAGACTCATAGTTATCCTTACCCAAGTTGATCACATAAGGATGAACAAAAAAACCCATGATACTCACTCAAATGAAAAAATCAAAGACTAAAAACCTCAGTACTAATAAAGCAGATCAAAATATGTCATCTCACACAAATAGATCCTTTTCAAGTGCCAATACATCCAAGTAATTAAGTAAGGTGTGAAAACACAAAATACTGAATAAAATGTACCTAGGGCGGATTCTAGAAATGGTGCATGGATAGATCTAAAGAGCTCTCAGATACCTTTCCAACGCTACTTGGATCGCGAAAATTGGAGATACAGGCAAAAAGTTACGAGCTCGAAAGTGCAAAATGAAGATCTAAATTTGATTGAGAATAACAGGAACCATTAGAAAAATCTAATGATGAGATCAATACCATTGGAAAGTTCACGGAACTAGCTTTTCAATGATATCTTGTTTGCTCGATTTTGATACCGTTATTCCAAAAAGAAAAAAATCTCCTTTAGGACAAAACTGGGCCTAGGATGGGGGCTAATGAGTTGTCTGTATGGTGATGTTAGTATGACATCTTGCTGACATAAAAAAAACCTGCCATTAAATTTGATGACCGTCGGTTGGGAAAAAAATCCACCCCTTGGTTGAATTTTATTTTCGGTTGCCTGGAAACTTCTCACCACCGAGATAAATGTAGAATCATAATATTTCAATTGATGGAATATTCATTGAGGTTTAGTAGCCGCCGAAGATTCTGGGAATCTTAAAGATTTCGATGTCTGCTTGAATTAGAAATGCTGCTAGATATATGCACCTGCCAAATTTTCAAATTGTAATGAAGATTTTGGCACCTTAATGCTTTCTTATGCTTCTAGGGTTTTTCACCTAAAAGGAGAAAGATGGGCCAAAATGCATAGGTTACATTCAAATATAAAGGGGTTCAAGGTGTGGTGTGTGTAGAATGAATGTGTCTAAATGCTACAAACTAATGACAAAAACTATCTATTGAATATAAACTATTGAAATGCAAAAGTGTTTGAAAACACATATAGATATGCAAGCATTAAATTAAACAACCTATGAAAGCTTATGAAACAAGATAGAAAACTATAAAAATGAAAGTATGCACCTAGAAAATGGTAGAGGCTGGAGTGAAGACTCTGGATGTCCAAGATATTCTACAAAATCTGATTTTTATGTCTAGCGGGACACTTGTGCCAAGCTGAGTGACCTAGTCCTTTTTCAATTTTATTTTAGGAAACTAATCTGAGGCTTGTTTCAGCCAAATGGGTATCCGGATCCGCATAAATCTCTAGAAAATATGCATAGTAGGACCAGGTCACCACAATTTGTGGGAGTGTCCCTTTTTCCATTTCTGAAAATCTGAAGGTGGAAACGAGAGTTCTTGATCTGCACTTTCTTCTCCTCCAATTGTTCGGACCATAAACCTTGATTTTCGGTCTGTAGGTGTCTTTTTGTGGATTTTTTTCCCTAGTTGAAAAGGAGATGCCCTAACAAGTCTTCAACCCATCCTTGAATGATTTCCAAACCTGCAAAATACCTAAATCTGCAAACACACACAAACAAGGAAGAAGAAATGTTGATTGTGAGAGTATAGGGGTTTGCCTTCGTCAAGCCCCTTTGTAGATAATTAAATCTAATAAAGAAACAAGATAATAAAGCATGAAATGTAAGACAAATAGATTTAGTACCTTGTCATGATAAGAGATCTTGTGTTGCAACAAAGATTCAACCCTTGAATGCTTCAACAAAGATGTCTTGATGACCTAGAATGTAGAAACCCTAGCTTGCTTGAGAAGAGTGGTGGATGGAATAGTGAATAATGAGTGTGTCTAATGATGAATTAGGGTTTTGAGGCCTATTTATAGGAAATCCACCTAAAACATCCGTTATTTGATCCTCAAGGCCGACATGAAGAAGAAATAGACCAAAACCCTAACTTTTCCTGCTCAAAACCTTGAAAATAGCTCCAATGGGACTAGGTCACCACCTTGGGTGAGCTAGTCCACTTGGATAGGACTAATTTGCCTAGATGGGCAACCTTGTCCCACAGGGGCCCTTTTTCCAACCGGATTGTCTGGGAGTGAAGAAATCGGGTTTATATGATGGTTTTATTAGATATTTGATCAAATTAATCCTTGGGATGCACAATAAGGGGTCATAGGGGCTTATAATTGATGATAAAAAGGGGTTATTTAGGTCCAAAATCCATAGGCAAGGGTCCAAATGAGTGAGAAGTGTTAAAGGCTACACTTTTTGGCGACACACAAAGATTCTGGGAATCTTTTGTGATGTTGCCGCTAGATTTATTTGCATGGACCAAATTTTTGTTTATTGCCACCTAATGGAGATTGAAGCGCCCGCCGAATGGGTGGAGGAAGCCATCATCGGTGCTTTGAGAACCACTGAAAAAGTATGCCCTATGTAGATATTAAAGCCTATGCAAGCTTCTGAAACTCGAGTCCTTCCTTTTACTTTTGCAATTTGTTTTTGAATTTTCTTTTGCATAAATCTTTTTGAATTCGTTTTTTTTTTTTGGTTTTGATTTTGCAAATTTTTTTTTTTAAAAACAAATATAATTTTTATTTTATTTTTAGGAAATTGAAAAACCTGATTTTTCCAAAACATCTGTACCGTATGCCTGCACGAAAATCAAGACAAAATAGGGCATAGATCTATACGGATCTACGTGCCCTTAATTTTTTTTTCCTTTTGTTGCAACTACTTCGATTTGAGCAAAACGATAGGTGATCTTAAGGTTTTCAACCACTCTCGACATGATGACGAGGCCTATTTTGCTCAAGGATGCACCAAAAAATGGTCAAGGCCAGATCTCTTTAGAAATCGAATAGGGGGTTGCAGATTTGGGTTGTGATACTATGTTGGAGTTGATTGATTCAATCCATAGCTCCCATGAAACTCCTGCAAACAATTACCTATCACAATATAGAGAAGATCAAAAGCAAGATTGTGCTCAATAACCTAAGAATTGTAGATGCAAATAACCTGGATGAATATTACAAATGAATGTGCATACTTATATAAGCAATGCACAAGCAAACCCTAAATGTAGATTTGACAAGATAGAGACAAGTGTGATAATCTCATGCAATGAGGCAACTTGTCCTAAATTTAGTCCAATCTAATAATAAGAATTAAACTAAAGATTAAACATAGACTCCTAAGTTTAGCTTAAGTGAACTAAAGTAAAAAAGACTAATAATTAATTGATGATTAATTAATTATCAGATAGTGACTTATTTACTCCAACAGTATGTTTGTAAGCAATCATATATCCTTTCCCTCCGTATGACACATATATTCACATTTTTAAAATGTATGTTAAGTTCATATCTAATCTGGAGGACATTTTTCAGCTTGAGAGAAATATATACTTTTGCACCTTAAAATCTCCTTGAATTATGGATTTGGTTTGCCTCGATGTAAAATCATCTTCTTTAAGATGAGAATATCGTGAATAGGTATTAATAGAGTCTTGGTCAAGTATAAGATAATATCATTTAAATAGGTAATTAGAACATTTATAACTCTAACACGTTTTTGAACCCTATTTTTGAATATCAATATAATCACATTCAAGTGTATACTGTAACCCTAGGAAATATAATTTAATCTCTTACGTTCAAGGGTTATAATCAGCCAAGAACGTAAGTTCTCCACCCAATGGTTAAACTACCAATATAGGTATTCATAAATAACATCATTCCCTAGATGGCAATGACATAATATTTATAACATGATTTCATTCCTTTCCATTCCAAGGCAACATAACTTATCCAAGCAATACAAATACCATACTGTATTGTACATATTATTAGAATACCTTATATTAGCTTCATGTCAATCAAACATTATAATCAAGTTAGCTACTTATCGAGCTATATAGATCCTTAATCCAGTTATAGATAAACTTAGATAAATGCATAAGCACTCATAAAATATCTAGTAGCTATAAGATGCAAACAATGATGGTACAATAACTTTCAAACAATATTAATACATAGTCTCAAAATTAAAAGAGTAAAAAAGTAGATATATAAAGCATTCCTAGAAAATATAGCTCCCAATGAAAATCTTGCAACTCTATGGTCAATGCAAAAAGACTTAGTTTTCTGCCTTCTCCAATCTCGGCCTATCTCCACTCTAATCAAGTATTATATGTTCTCAAACTCACAAATAATCTTCTCTCAACTCACAATATAATCTACTCTCAATTCATAATAAAATTTCTCTCAAACTCTCAAAACGAATGCACGTGAACAACATGAATGCACATAGAAAATGAACACAACAATGAGAAACCAACACCAAACTACAACCCTCTATTTATACAGATCTAGAAAGTGGTTTCCAATTGAAAGATAGCTAAGTTTAACTCCAACTCTCTCCCCTTTGCCAATAATGGGCTTTTCTGGGTGAAATGGTTGTTGTAGTGTAGGAAAACACATTCCTTTTTCACACTTAATTTAGAAATAATTCATAAATAAATGAGCTTAATGATGCCTTAAAATTTAGTGTTGTAATATGTTATTTTCATATTCACATTAAGTTTAGGGCCATTTTAATTAAAATGGACTTAATTATGCCTTATTTTTGGTGTTGTAAGCTGTACCTTTACACTTTCACACTAATCTAGGGCTTCATTAATTAATTGAGGTTAATTTTCCTTAATTGGCCCCTTTAATTCAAATCCAAGCCTAATTAATTACAAATTTTGAGGGATAAAGGCCAACATTCATAAATGCCATAGCATAAGGTTTAACATTGAGCAATGTGTGTCCTAGGACCCATTTGCCATAGGGTGAATGGGTCCTCACCTGCACCTAGGACCTAAATTAAAATTATGTTTTTAGCTGGTTTTCAATGATTTCAAATGTATATTCAGATGTCGGCTTGTGATATTTGAATTTTGGGAATTAATCTTAAGATATGTATAAATAAGAGGTCATTTCACTATGTTCTATCCTAAGATCCTAGAAAGTTTTCATGAGCACCTAGAGCATTCAAGTGAACATTATCAAGAGAATTCAAGAGAATTTCAAGGCATTCAAAGGTAGATTTATTGAATATTATTGCAGCAATCAAGATTCCATTATCATGTCAATTATTTCTTGAATCATACATTTTTTTTGAGCTAATATGGTGATGTAGAGTTCAAGATCTATGCAAGTATTCAAGGACATTTTTTTCTAATCAAGTTTCATGATCGAGATCCACATCCATTGAAGCCAATCCATGCTAGTTGCAGATCTACAATCCAAGGTTCAAATAAGGTTTGGTGAGTTATTACACATTGTTATTCATTGATCATTACTTCATGCTTTTCTATTTCATTACAAGGTTTAATTACCAAAATGAGGTTTGAATAAGGTAAACCCTCATTCACCTAAAAAACAACATTTTTCTCTCTTTGATGTGTGATTGTAGATTTTATGTGAAAGATCCATTGAAGAGAAAAAATGAAGAAAGTTGCAAAGTTATCAAAGTTGTAAGAAAATTTATCATTTTACGAAAATTCTTCTACAAAATTTATTTTCGACTGTCTGACAGTGAAAAATCGAGAATTCAGGAGTGCAGACATAGAAAAAGAGAACCCAAAAATATGTTTTAGAGAACCCTAGCTAGGACCCATTTGCCATAGGGCGAATGCATCCTTAGTGAGCTTCAAAAGGTAACTTTTGGTGAAAGGTAAACATCCTTTTCCCCTTTCCAGATCTTCCTTTTGGTTACTGTTTCTATCACATTTGATTACTGTACTTCATTTGCATTTCATGGCTTGCATTTTGGAGTTTGTTTGATGGTTTTGATCTTTCTCTCCAAAGTGTTATTTAGCTTTTACCCCTATCTTAATGAAAAAGGGAAATTTGTAGATTCACACCTTGATTTGATTCACCTAATGGTTGGTTGTCATTTCATTGTGTGGATCTCATTTCCTTGAATGAAATTAGAGAAATAGGTCATTTTGGTAAACCCCCTTTAATAAAATTTTTTCCCAAAACCTATTTTTTAATGATTCAGATGAAAATTTATCTCTCAAAAACTCTCACATGCCTCCTAAAAATGCCATGACCCAAACGACTTCTTTTACCCATGATTTTCTACACACTAACTCAGTAAAAAGCTCGAATCTAATAGCACACATGGAGTCCAAAACTTACTCAATTTGTTCCTTTGCCAAAATCACGATTTCTTAGCTTTGCACATGTTATTTTACTCAGTCAAAGATCCCTTTTGGATTTGCACGTGGGATTCACACTCTCCTATTTGCACACTTCTTATAGCGTGGATTTTCATGCCTTCTACATCTTGCAATCTGGTGCCTAAGCTGACAGTTTCATGCTTTCAAAATAGTTTCCTTTAAATGTTTCCAAAACATTAATGAAATTATATGCCACTTAATATATGTGTGGTAGTTGACCCATTCCAATGCATGGTTACTCAAGCCATGTGTGGCTGTTTGCATAATTTTATAACATTAACTTGCTTATCTTATGTGATAACATACTTCCATCACATTATAATATGTGAGTGACATCTCAATATAATATTTCATATTCATATATATATTTATATATTGTAATAACTTATTTTTATAATATATATGTATCAATATATATTTATTCACATAATTACGTATATATATTTGTCAACTAAATATATATATTAATATATATGTATATATTGTTATTTAATTTAATATGTATATACATATACATATATATATTAATGTATGCATATATATCAAAATTTTAAAATCATACTATATATATTGACATGTATATATAAAGTGTATATATATGAATCCATTTATATATGTATTTAAATACAAATACAAATATCTCATGCTCAATAAAATGATTTAAATACTATGAATCAAATCGACTAAAGAATCAAAGAGAATCAAATACAATCATCCAAATATTCCCACCAACCCAAAAAGCTATCAACAAGGTTTAACACTTACCAACACATAGCTCAAATTGACTTGACTAGGATTTTCTAACCTAGGCAGTGAGTGCGTGCATCTAGTCAAATAGGTACACTAGTGGTTTCCATACCAACTTCCTCTCCTGGGTGATACTCTCCCTCTCCTCATTGTAGGGTTTGAACCTTTCTTGCATCCAACTTAGTGCAACGTGAATGAATTTAGCTGATAACATGAAAATCATACTCATCATATATCATTCACATCATTAAAGAAATTAAAAAGTAATCACATCATAATACCTTTTCATACATCTCATTCATTCATTGAACATATTAAAGTCATAATCTTGTATTAAAAATCATATTTACTCATAAAGGTAAAAGTAATCTAGTAACTTAGAAATGGGGTGTAACATACGCCGCCCTTAAAAGAATCATTGTCACCGATGATGTAAAGTATCATAGCCTATAGATAAAGTTAAATAAAGTTTTTTTCTTTCAATTTTCTAAATCATGTAAGAAATAGGTAAATTTATATTAATCTCAAAGTAATCTTCCTTCATAGCATTTCCCTCTGTAATCTCGTCCTTCTTGGACCTTGCACTGAGTAACCCTGCTACTACATTGGAAGATCTTGCATGCTTCAAGCAAAATTTCTCTCTTGAGAACTATACGTCACAATCACATTAGTAATGACTCAATATGTACATCGTAAGTACAATAGTGACTGGCTCATGCATGTCAAATATGTCATAGTGATTGGAAAACACATTCACATTGGATAACACACACTTTCCCTTAGTGCAACCCAAATAAAAATGGAATGCCTGTGCATTGAGCGTGCTACACTATGGGTCCCATCCTTTTCTATGGTCCTTTACACCGTTGGAAAACTCAAAAGCCAAGAACGACCATCACTGACACTAATGTCCATCTTGAGTATAATAGTACTACTCCTAGACATTTGTCAATCTTGAGCATAATACTGCTCCTTGAATCGTTCTTTGTTTCAATTTTTTTTTCCTACCTATTATTATCCTCTACTTATTTCTCTTGTTGATCAACTTGATCTATTCTTCTATTTCTGACAACATTTCTGAACTAAATCTATTCCTATTTCCTAGCTTATCACAACTTATATGAATTCAACCCTTCCTTCTATATAATGTTTCAAATAGGTCAAATTTTATTGTAGAATGAAATTATTGTAATGAAAGTATTCTATAAATCCATCAGGACTTGGTTTACCCTTTCCATCTGACGAACTGTCTTAGGGTGATAAGATGAGATTATATTGAATTGAATTTCCAATAAGGTGATTATGGTTAAAAAAAATTTAAAGTTACTTGCATGTCCCTATTTGAGATAACCTTCTCAAGAATACCATGAAACCGAACACTTATAACACATATTGGAGGTTATGATTGGTACCCCACCTGTCAAATTTTCCAATATGAAACTAGCTACCTTGATGAGCTTGTCCACCACTACCAAATAACAATATGCCAAATCCTTGACATAGGAAGATCAAAACTATACTAATGATCTACCACTTCCTCTCTGGAATTTCACGAGAATGCAAAATTACTATCAAGTGATGACATCTTGTCTTCACCCTCTAGAATTCTAGATAACTTTCTACAACCTTGCAGTATTTCTCTCTATTTCCTTCCAGAATATAATGGTTTCACATTAGTCAATAATTTTATCATTTCAAATTGTCCTGAATATGACATCAATTTACCACACCTTATTCCTTAACTCATTGGAGTCTAGTACTTAGGTTCTTCCTTTGATTCTTAGGAGTCCATTTGAATTAAATAAAACATCTTCCAAATACTTATGCATCATTTGATTCTTGAAAAATATAATAAATAAGTTTCATTGAGGGGATGTGTCTCCTTCGACATTGGAGCATCCACAACTTAGTTTTTCTTTCCCTTTTAAATAATTAATTTCAAATTCACAATCAAATTTCAGCTCAATATATCTCGTTTGACGAGCATATAAATTGGTTGAGTAGAATTTTTTTTAGTCCATGTTGGTTTGTTATTAACTCCAAAATTTGTCCAAACAATTAATGCATACATAGTTACCAAGCATGAAAAATTCCCAAAAGCTCAAAATCATGTGGATCATGGTTTTGTTTATATAAATTTAATATCATAAACTCATTGAAAATAACTTGACCTTCTTAAATGAGCATACTACGTAACCTTTTTTAAATCGTCAATGATAATTATAAATTGGTCTTTTGAAACAAGAACCTTTGTTTGAGCTCTTGTCTAGTTAGTCTGTTTTACTATGCTAGTTTTTTCCTTGCAACCAAATTTCCTAAGGAATTTTGTCCATAATTTTTGGTTCTTTCATCTTTCTCATAACCTTAGACACTTCAAGGGTTGTTCAATTTCAAGTCTCAACTCCAAATTGACCATGCCCATTATGGTTGGTGGCAGTTTTCATCTTTACTTTTGTGAGTTGCTTCTTTTTCTGACCCATTCTGATCTCTGACCTATACTCTAAGGTACCAAATTTCATTATTAATTCTAAAATATTGGAAAAAGGGGGGGAATGAATTCAATCAATATTTTATAGAAAATTTTAGGGGTATTTTTTCAAAGTTATCAATATAGATTTTTTAGGTAGGAACAAGATTATGTCCTTTATATAAAAGTGTATCAATTGTATTTAAGGGGCAAGACATGATACCCACGACATGACAACCATATCAATGAAAAGAATAATAAATGGGGGGAATGCATGATGATCAAAAAATAATAAAATAAATTATGAGGCATGTATTAGACTTGGTACTTAAATATTGTAAGTAAACTATTCATAAATATTCCCTCAAGTTCATCACCTTCTACTTGGTATAACTCACGCTAATTGATAATGCTTGAATCATTAATATGGAATATTCAATTATCTTGTGTTTCTCTTTCTTACATTTCATGAGATTGAGAGCACATGTCTTAGGATGAATCTTGTAATAAAATAAAATATTAAAGGCACTAGAAAAATCCTTAAAGAAAGTGATAAAATCATATGCTAAAAAATATAACCATGAATGCGGATGACCACTTAGACTTGATGGGAACACCTTAGTAGGAAATTTATCCTCATAAAAATAAGAGAGGTACATAACTTGGAGGTTTTTTTAAATGTTGTAATGGTTCATTATTTAAAATCATAATTTATGAATCAAGGTGCCAAAAATTAACTTGGTGTCCTAGGTTAACCTGTCAAAATATCATGCACGTAAGGAATGAGTAATATTATTTTGATATGATCTTTCTATTTAGATATTTTCTCTTGATCATCAAAGTAATTTATTAGATAATGAATCTCATTACCAAGTTAATTTAAATGAATGGAAATATCATACCATTATCCAAAATATCATGCCCCTTTAATCTTTGTAGTGTAGAAAAATGTAACCCTTTACATTTTCTCACTTGTTTGGGCCCTCCTAATTTAAAATGGACTTAATAATTCCTTAATTGAGTGTTGCTAAATGTACCTTATTACATTTACACACTTATTTGGGCCTTCTTAATTAATTGAGCTTAATTATGCCTTAATTGGCCCTTTAATTCATTTTCCAAGCCTATTTAATTACATTTTCGAAAGGGGAAACCCGACATTTATTAATTCCTAAACATAACACTTCACATTGAGCAATGTGTGTCCTAAGTTTATGGACCTTAGACCCATTCTCCCATGGGTGAATGGGTTCTCACTAAACCTTCGGACCTAAAATTAAATTATGTTTTTTGGCAGTATTTTAATGTTTTCAAATCCATAATTCAATGTCGGCTTGTGATCTTTGAATTTAGGGAAATTAAGGATACATACCTATAAATACAAGGTTATTTCACTAAGTTTCACCTAGAATTTTTATGTGACTTCACAAGAGCTAAAGTTTATGATCAAAGGCATTCAAGAGTATATATATTAGAGTTTTATTGCATCATTCAAGATCAATCCATCATGTCAAAGTCTTCTTGCATCATGCATATTTTTGGAGCTAACATTGTGATGTAGGTTTCATGATCAATTCAAGCATTCAAAGTATCATTTCAAGCAAGATTAAAGTGTCAAGATCCATATCCATTGAAGCCATCTTATGTAATTTGTAATGCTCCTAATGCGGTCCCTATGATAGATAACATTAGGAGAATAATTGAAAATGAACAAGGAGTAGAGATTGTTCATGGCTTAGCTCATGTTATTAATAAACATGTCCTTACATTAGATAATTGTGCTCAAAATTTTGCATATACTCAAAGTCAAGGTGGAAATCCAATTCCTCCTTCCACAACCACGACCTCTATTCCAAAATATACTAATCAAACTATTACAACAACCATACAACCTACTAGCAATGTCAACATTTAGGTATTTCCACTCGGATTCCCTTTAGCTTTGTGCATTCAAATCTCATATCTCCTAATCCATCTCCTCTCACAAACATACAAGTCACTTTCCTGTGAATACATATACATCTCCACCTTATACACCTCCATCTCACAACACTCACAATGATCCAATACTTAACACACTCTTACAAAATGTTTCAACCCTCCAACAATAAATTTCTACAATAAGTCAAAATCAAAATGGCCAACCTTCACAATATGTCAAAAGAAATCCCTTGTCCTTGGAGATATTGAGAACACAAATGCCACAAGGTATATACATCCCTAGATTTGAGAAATATGGTGGGAAAGGAGATCATGTTAGCCAAGTTTCCAATTACAAAGCCCTATGTAGTGACTTCATTTTTGAAGATAAAATCTTGGCTAAACTCTTCCCTAGATCCTTGAAGGATACTGCTTTGGAATGGGTTTTCTCCTTACCGAATAATTCAATATGTTTATTGAATGAACTTATTGAGGCCTTCTACAATAATTTCCAAATACATATGGGTCCTAAGATGACCTTGGGTGATTTAATGAAATACAAACAAAATGATGATGAAAAAGTCACAGATTTCATAGCACGATACCAGACGATTTACTCACAAATAAACATTAATATTCCCAATGATAACCTTCAAAGAATATTTATTTCCAATTTTCAAAACAAAGTCCAAGCTAAGCTTGAGATGCTGAAAATTTCCCTCCTTCACACAGTTGTGTACCACACTCCGTGATTATCAAAATTTGGTTAGTATTTGTGAAGTGAAAAATCCCTCTAGTCATCTTGAAAAAATTGAATCCACATATCATAATAATTATCATACATTAAAGAAACAAAATAAGGGTTTTTTACAACTTAATCCCCTCAACCAACTCAACATGTTGATAACCAAGTGGTTGCTATAAAGACAACAAAGTCATACACATTTTCCGATAGAAGCAGACAATTCACACCTCTACCTAACACCCTTCATAATACCATGTTGTAGCTCTTAAACAAGAACTTAATTTCCTTACCTCCTATTAGAGCTCTTGATCCTACTAAGCCTCTACCTTCTAACTACAAACCAAAAGCCTATGCTATTTCCATCGACAAAATGGACATGATACAAAATATTACAAGTGTCTTAAACATCTTGTGCAAGACCTCATTGATTCTAATCATATTCAAATTGGCGATGTTAACGATCAAGGTAATAAGTTTGTATCCCCACTTAACAAAAATATATAAATATTTACTAATCCTATACCAAATCATAACATTCCTTTGTTAAAGCTAGTGAAACAAAGAATGATGTGATGAAATTGACACGAATGTTGAAAAACACAAAGAAATTAGAGACTATGATTGGACTTATTGAAGTTCAACCTCGTAAGGGCCTAACTAAAATACCACTTGATATTGCTTTCTCACAAAATGACATAATTAAACATGCACTTGATGGTCCTCTTTACATAGCTAGAGGAATCAATGACAATCCTATTAATGGGATATTAATTGATCTCATTTGTGTAGAGAATGTGATCATTGAAGAATTCCTAATTGTGCATGAGCTTTATCAAGATACATATGAAAAAATGAAAGCATGGATAAAAACACATAATGGTTTTTCTTTCCCCATGATAGGTTTGACAACTCTTCCTTTGAAATTAGGACCAAAAAATATTGTGTGTCTCATTTTCGATCATCCCATCATCATACCAATTTCATGTGAAGTTAGGCTACCCATGGCTTCGCTCCATGAATTTCATCCCATCGGTTGTGCATAAATGATTAAAGTTTCCATTTGGTAATGATATATTTACTGTGCACCATAGTGACTTGAATCTAGTGTCTTCCCATGGGAATTTCTCATTGGATTTCTTTTGGCCAAAACCTATGGAACCTATTAGGCCTCATGAGGACTTATTTGTCAAATCCTATCAAAATTAAGGCAAAAGACATAGAAAAATTATTCCTTACTAATATGCCTCAAACCAAAATTAAGCCTCCTATCCTTGATGAGACTATGATTGAACCAAAGTCCCTTCCAAGTAACTAAGACCAAAACATGGAAAATCCTTTACCCATTTCTTATAAGAGACCATGAGATAACTAAATAAGCTTTGTTGTGCCTCCTAAAATCAAACAGTTTTACAAAGCTAAAGAGAAAGTGGTTGAACAACCTCCTATGGCCCGTTCCTCCCTTAAGGGGAGAAACAAAGCCTATGGTTGATAAACTCGCTCTTACACAATCAAAACTTGAAAATCGAATGGAAAGGAATCAAAATTCTAGAGAGCATAGGTGTAGGTGTCATGCTATTGCTCATTTGTTTCAAGAAAAAGAAGAAAACCAAAATATACAAAATCAAAATCCAAACTTACCTCAATCAATGTATAATGATTCTACACCTTCGCTGAAACAAGAAAATCCTAAACCTCGAACACAACAAGAACAAGAATCTTTTATGGACATTATGATTAGACCTTTTGTTGTGATTAACTTGGATGATGATAATGAAACTACAAAAATTGATGAGGAAGTGCATAAAGAGTTAAATTTATTGTTTTCCTCTTCCATGAGCTTAAATGATAACAATCATGATGATCCTCCTACAAAGAGTGCTTCACCATGTGCTAAACTTGGTGCTTGTCCTAGTTTGGCACTTGATGTTGTCCCTTTGACTAGTTATCCACCTTTGCATATGATGGACACTTGATTGGGATGCAGATGAACTGCTATAGGTTGACTCGCATGTGCCTTACTAGTTTTTTCTTTGTTTTCATTTTCATGTTCTTTTTGTGATTTCATGTGTGTAATGTGATCCCCCTTATTGTTATGTTTGATGTATCTTCATGTTCATTCCTCTATTTGTACCTTCATTCTTCTATATGTTGTAAGCCCTTTATATTTCGTATATCTTGTGTTTTCCTTTTGGGGATGATGCAAGGCGTCGAGATATTTAGGTCTCTTCCATGTTGACCCAAGAATATTTTTCTTTGTTTTCGCTCTTTATGTGTCATTCTTCCTGTTCCATGAGTTATTTAGGGAATGATGAAATTTTTGAGCTCTATAATATCATTTTAGCAAAGATATACGCTGTAACTGAATCCTTGAATCCCTTATGTGATTTTTGGATTTCATTTTGGGGGAAACCCCTTCCCTTTTCATGACGTAGCTTCATTTTGAAACATATGAATTGGTATTGGGATTTCCAAATAAGCTCTCATGTCTTCATTATTTTTAACATTTATCATTTGCTACTTTAAATTAATTTCTCACATGGTGTTAGCAATTTCTTTAAAGTGGGGGCATACATTGGCATTATCATTTTTGGAGATCTTTGGACTATTCCTCATGTTTCATCATGTGGTATTCTTACTTCTTGAGACGTGTCTTCTTCTTGGTGGTGTCATTGGGTTTGATGTCCTTCAAGAGTTGCAAATATTTTATCCTAGACTTCTCCTCTCTTGGAGACATTAGGCATGAAGTTCCCTAAGAGGAGACCTTACATGAACTAAGAAAAAACCCTTTGAACATGTCTTATATTATTTTCATTTTGTTCATAAGTTTTTAACATAACATAGCTTGCTAAACTTATGAAGCTTTAAGTTACAACCCTTTTTCATGGCCACCAAGCATAACACACTTTGCTTTCATGTGGTGCCTTGTTTGTTTATAAGTGTTTAGCATAAAAAAACTTGCCAAGCCTTATGGAGCTCGAAGTTCATATTGTGTGGTACCTTATTAAAGTTATTAGAGGCATAAGTTTGGTATGGTATGGGATCCTAATAAGATTATGTCATTTTCCACCCTTGGGGGCTCACCTAGTGGACAATTGGAGTTCCACTAGCCCGTGTGAGCATGTTGTTGTTTGCATAGTGGAAAGCGAGTTTCACTTGTAAACATTTTTTGGACAAACAACTAAGGCGTGTTCCACATTGCGTTGGATAGTTGAGGCTTGATCCAACCTTTTTATTTTTATTTTTATTTTTCTTTGATTCTTTGACATTGTATGATTGAGTATCTTGTCATTGTTGCTTACATATATATGTTTAGCATAGGCACGTGTCTCCTTGTGCCTTTGTTGGTTTTTCCATGAGATCTTAGATCTTGGGGGCTTGATCATCCTCCTTGATCTTTATCATCTTATCCTTCCAATGATTGTACAACTAGACCTCTCTTAATTGTCTACTTTAGTGTGAGTTTGATGCAAGGTCATCCTCTCACTAAAGTGTGGGCTAAATGTAGTGTATAAAAAGGTAACCCTACATTTTCTCACTTGTTTGGGCCCTCTTAATTTAAAATGGACTTAATATTGCCTTAACTGAGTGTTGTTAAATGTACCTTATTACATTTACACACTTATTTGGGTCATGTTAATTAATTGAGCTTAATTATGCCTTAATTATCCCTTAATTCATTTTCTAAGCCTATTTAATCACATTTTTTGAAGGGGAAACTCAACATTTATTAATGCCTAAACATAAAAATTCACATCGAGCAATGTGTGTTGTAGGTTTATGGACCTGGGACCCATTCGCCCATGTGGGTCCTCCCTAAACCTTAGGACCTAAATTTCAATTATGTTTTTGGTTATATTTTAATGTTTTCAAATCCATAATTCAATGTCGGCTTGTGATATTTGAATTTTGGGAAATTAAGGATACATACCTATAAATACAAGGTTATTTCACTAAGTTTCACCTATAATTTTTATGTGACTTCATAAGAGCTAAGGTTTATGATCAAAGGAATTCAAGAGTAGATATATCAAAGTTTTATTGCAATATTCAAGATCAATCCATCATGCCAAAGTTTTTTTGCATCATGCAAATTTTTGGAGCTAACATTGTGATGTAGGTTTCATGATCAATTCAAGCATTCAAAGTATCATTTTAAGAAAGATTCAAGTGTCAAGATCCACATCCATTGAATCCATCTCATGCAAGTTGCAACTTCCTAAAATATCCATTATCAAGGTTTCATACAAGGGTTTGTTGAGTGGTAACATATATTTGTTCATTCTTCATCCCCTCTTTCATGTTTCATTTCAATTAAAGGTTTGATTACCAGAATAGTGTTTGACCAAG
Organism: Sequoiadendron giganteum; assembly: GCA_007115665.2. Lineage (NCBI taxonomy): Eukaryota > Viridiplantae > Streptophyta > Pinopsida > Cupressales > Cupressaceae > Sequoiadendron > Sequoiadendron giganteum. The sequence goes on along the minus strand of CM021106.1, from coordinate 649,276,127 downwards.
GAAAACCCCTATTCACCCAAAATAAACATTTTTTCTCTCTTGTATGTGTGATTACAGATTTAGGTTGAAGAAAGATTGAAGACCTTTTGAAGAGCAATATATACAAAGTTGTCAAAGCTACAAAAGTTGTCAAAATTGTTGTCCTCTCATGGAAACTAAGTTCCCAAAGTCATTTCTAACATTTCAACTGTGAAATTTGGGAAAATTGGAAGATTCAAGTCTATATCAGAGGCTCTTGAAATCCAAAAAAAAACCCTACACTTGGACCCATTCGCCCATGGGAGAATGAGTCCCATATTTGATTGAAAAAAGAAATTTTTGTAATTGGTACACATGTTTCTTCCCTTCTCTGATCTACAATTTTATTTCTGGTTCTATCAATATTGAGGTTAATATTGTTGTTTTAATTGTTAGATTGCATTTTGGTGTTGATTTACTATTTTTAGTTCTTCTCCCCAAAGTGGTGTTTGACCTTGACCCCTGTCCTTCAAGCATAAGGAAATCTAAAGATTCTCACTTTGACTTGATTCACCTAAGGGTTGATAATCAATTCATTGTGTGTATCTCATTGCCTAATGAAATAAAGGAAAATTGGTCTATTCTAAATCACGTCACCTTTACATCAAACCCCCCTAAACCTATTTTTCTTTGTTTCAATCTAAAATCCCCATCCTCCTCCAGCCACCCTACCTTCCATTTTCCCTTAATAGCATCTCATCAAATTAGGGCTATAATGGTACCATGTTTACATTTTGGAGAAAATAATGTATCAATCAACAAAGTATCTACCATAATTTATGAGCATAAAAATGATTTATGTGGCTTATTCAAAGAAGTTATTTAAACAAGGGATACTATCACCTCACCATGGAAATAAACACTAGAGTTTGACCATCTATCAATGAAAATCTTTCTCCTCCATCCAAACCTATCATTCCAATAAAATTTAAAAAATAGTAAAGATAAAAGGCATCCAATAGTGAAAACAATCTTTATGGTACCTTGGAGAAGTACCATGATGAAAACTTGACAAACATGGATCATGTATAAATACACTATCCATTAGAACCCTACACTTGGAGGAAATTCTACACCATTCTAATCTACCTCGTCCTATCTATACCCATCAATTTCATACACATATCTCTCCCCTCATATCCAATCCACCCCCCTACTTTTTAAGATGATAAGAGTAGGGGCATACTCTTGAGAAATTATTTGAAAAATACAAGCCTTAATTTTGCTAAAAATAAAAGCCTATCTAAAGAGAATCTAGTGCCTTGATATATCAAAATCACTTCCTTAGTCCATTTAGCACACATACCTTGCTTGAATGCCCAATATGAATCCCATGGAAAATAAAATTTAATACCATCCACCTTAAATCCCTAGAGAAATGTAGTTCTTTGAGATGATCCATCATCTAACCCCTCCAACTACTTCCAATACCACCCATATTCTCTATTAATGTCATGGAGTGTCACTTCTTGTGATAATCTCTATACTCATGTTTCTTTCATGCATCCATAATCAACCCATCCATCTATCAATGCATCCATCCCATCCCCAACCAAAGCAATCCCTATTACATTTCATACTTTCTACTATATTTTTTCTACATTTTCATAAGTTCCTAGCCTCCAATCCCTCTCAATCTCATAATATTCCATCAAAATGCACACAATACTATTCCATACAAATCTTTCCAATTAATCTAGACATTATCTAAAGAATCTATTGGTTTTTTCCCAATATTTTTACAAACCTTGATCTGCAATAGTCAAATCATTATCATCAAGATATATTGATCCCAATACTTGTATTTTTATCATCCTAAACAATGCTATAATCATCATCATCAATCAATCAATCAATTCTCAGCTTGATTTTGGGAAACATATTTTTTATCTTTGCATTGTTTATACATTCTTGTTTATTTTCTTGAACATGCATTATAATGTTTCTTGCATTTTCATAGTATTTTTAGCATACCACTAAAATCATATCATGGTTTCATATGATATATGATTGATTGCAACCTTTTCTTTAGGGTTATTCATTTAAGAATTTGGCACATCATCACCCTAGTCTTTATAACTTGGTGCATAATGTCCAATGTTTTAGGAAATAGAGGTTTATCACACCATGTTAGGATGACTATCACCTCCCATCCATTCTCATATCCTCTCCTTCCATATCTCAACTAACCTACTTATCCCAATCTATCCATCCTTTCATTTCCTATTATTTATTATCCCTTCATCCATTTTGAGAACACAATAATGTTCATCAAACCTACCAGTCATATCAAGGGGACATACCTAACTCCTTCCTATTCATCATTCCCCTCTTCCCAATGATTGGGGCATCATACCACTAGTCCCATGTTTTCCAAATCTACTATATTTTATTCTTCTTTGAAATGATATTACTTCATCTATTCACAACCTTGTCTCAAAGAGGGACAAAGTGTAGACACCCAAAATTGTCCACATCATAAACACACCCAATTTTATCCCCTTTTAGAATTAACTAAATAAAAGTAATAATTTAATTAAAGTTCACCTATAATTTTTTCCAATCACAATCCTAATCCATGTCAACTTTTTTTGATTAATTTTACTCTTCATATCTCTATCCTCTAAAAATAAATTAATATTAAATATTTATTTAATAAATACACTTGAAAGTTCCTAAGCATGCATAATCCATGGTTAAAATTGCACATGGAATGTATGTACATGACCCATGATTCCATCTTCCCTACAAAATCCTCTCATAAAATCTCATCCATCCATTTCTCCAAGAAGATCTTAATTGCCCACATGTCTCCAAGAAAAGACATTGGATTTCTAAAAGGGTTCCTTTTTATCCTCAACCTTCGTTCTTTCCCAAGAGAATCTTTACTATCCAAATTTCTTTAATATTTTATCTCTTCAAGTGCACCAATCACAAGGTGACACTCAAAGGATTCTCCTCCTAATCCTCTCAATCAACCTCATCCATTGATCTCTTGAATCAATCTCTTGGAGCACAATCACACACATCTTATGTGTGTAAAAGAAGTTATGGGCTGGAGAAATCTTGTATTTTTTATATTTTGTGTAAGCTCGTGTTAAGGTGTCAGTTAGGTGTAAAATAGGATTTGAAATCATTGTTTGAGTCATTTTGTTTTCTACATTTGCATTGATCACAACACCAAATCTTTTAATAATGTTTAGGTGCAACCATAATAGTAGTACACCATGGATTATAATGACATGAGTGCATTCACAAAAAAGCTTTTTTAACATAAAATTAGAATCCATTACACATCAAATTAATTATTAGTAATTAATTAGTTATCATAGAGCTAAAATAAAACATAATGTATAAGATAATTTAACTATTTAAATATATTATATATTTAAATACTATATTTATATTGAAATTACTAATAATATTAATTTAATGAAAAATAAAACTTCTAATTATATAAATTAATAATTAATTTATAAATTTTATAAAATTAATATATTATATTGATATTTCTCTATGACTTTTAAATAGATATATTTAGTATATCTATATTATCTAGAATGGTGTGTCTATATAATCTATGATATTGTAAAGGAAAATATACTTTCCCTAATATTAATCTAGCTAGTCCAATATAATGCACATGTATAAGCATAAATTAACCTAGATTGATAATTGATAGTTGTGGGAATGATAATTAAAAAGTAAATGATAATTCAGGAAAGTAAATGGAAAGTGGATAGATGTACTTAGCTCTAGGCTTGGTGAAGAAAGATGAAACTTGTGTAATAATAGAATCTATTGTCCTTGGGTCTAGAAATGGTAGGTCTTTGCTTGTGTATTGGGCCTAGGATTCTAAGCAAGATCTATGTCTCTATCTAGGTCAAGCTCATACCTACAATTATCTGCATGGATGGAAATCTATCTTAAAACCCATAAAATCTAATGTCAGTAGGTGTACACTTTTTCTTCCTAGTTCACTTGATTATCTACTATCTACTCAATTGTAAGGACTAGAGGTTTCTAAAAGTACCTTCAAAGGGATGTTAGATCACTAGGGTACATGTTCTCCTAGTTATTTATCTTAAGAAAAGACCAAATTTATAGTCAAAAGGATTAATAATCAACAAGCAATTATCCATATGTCTTAGGTGATAATTATAAAGTAATATTAATCTTTTAGTGCACCAAATTGAAGTGTTCGTAGGATGATTGATCCAAATTATGATTGATATTGGAGGAAATTTTCTCATGTAGGAAAAGTTATTGCTATATCTATGGAAGTAGGTTTACTTCTAATGGTAGGCTTGAGTCACAAAGAATTGTTATAAAATTCCATGGCTAGAGAAAAGAAAGCAATGACAAACGTATGAATAATATTATCCTATATTCAATGATGTTACATGTATAACATATATACAAAGTTAATGGCTAAAGCAAGGTCCCATGATTAGCTAAGGAAATTATTCCTATGCTAAACTATGAGGAGAGAAAAAATACAAAATTTAAATCTAACAATTTCTAATAATAGAATCACTTATGCAAGTGAAATGCTTGAAATATAATTAAACTCACAAAACTATTACATCGAGGTATACATGGAGAAAACCCTTTCGAGAAAAAATCCCCACAGTTTAAAGAACAAAATTAATTATATTACAATATCAATATTATATAAAAAATCAAGCATATGCCCTTATAGAAGTATCACCAACATTAAATCAAAGAGTAATTTTAAAAACATGGTGGCATCTCTACAACATAGTATAAAACTCCATCCAAGCACCCCCAATGATTATAAGAAACATAAATAAGAAACTACATCTCATGGTTTTAGAAAGCCATGAGTCAATATGTAAGAGGTATCACACCCAAACCCTATGGCCAAATTACAACACCCCCTATCAAATTTGAATTATAGGTTATATTTAGAATATTCCTTACAACCATACTTTATTTGACATAGTAAACATTCCAACTTAGTTTAAGGTAAAATAATTACATACCTTACCGTTTTGACATTACAAATCATACTTGTTTTAGGTCATTTTTGTCATATGTTTTAGGACATGTTTTAGATCCTTTTGTAATATATTTTGTAGTCAAAATGTTAAATTTTTATATCATTACATCTTCAATCCATTTTTAGTATTTTTTTGTCCTATTACTTATGAACACTAATGCACTAAAATCTAAATGAGTGTGTTAACATCCCTGATAATATATTTGTGCAGTTTTCACTTTCCACTTAAGACAGAGGCATTTCTAATACTTCATATTTGTAATCAATACTAAACATGATTCTATGTACACTTCTAATAACCATCTTTATGATTCCCTTTCTAAATTTAGTATTATAAACATGTAGATTGGAATGAATCTAAATTTTTACATCTTCCATTTAATTCTCACTATGTGTAAATTCACTTGTTATCAAATTATCACATTTTATAACTCCCAATTCTCTATTATTAAATCCAAATATTTTCTAAATTTTCAAATCATCTTTATTATTAAATTTTAAAAATATTATATTTTACCATTTTCTAAAATATTATTATTTTAAGTAAAAGTATAATAATTATACTAAACATCTTTTCACTTCCTCATCCTACCTAAAGGAATAGGATATTATTGATATGATTAAGAAAAACATATTCTATTCTAAAATTATAATTATATTTTTTTTCTTGAAAACCGTATTTTTATTTGTTTATTATCTCTTTATTCAATGTATCTATACTACTTATTTCATATTGAACAACAAGAAATATATAAATATTTTAGAAAAAAATCATTACATTCTAAATGTTTTATTCATTTCTCCCCATACTCTACTTTTTCACTTCCTCATCCTACCTAAGAAAACATATTTTACTCTGAACTTATAATCATACTTTTCTAAGAGACTTATTCTTTATCTCTTTATTATTCTTATTCATTGCATCTATATTATTTATTTCATATGATTATTATGAACAACAAGAAATATATAAAATATTTTAAAAGCAAATCATTATATTCTAAATGCCTTATTCATTTCTCCCCCACTCCAATTTCTAAATAAAACAAAATCATTAGCTATTGGTTTTGATGTTGTTTTAAATAGTAAACAAAAATGAATGTGAGACGTTTTACAAATAAAAGATCATTTCTTTTTATTCCCTCACACTTCTCCATGTAAAGAAAAGTGGATTCTATCCTCTAATTATTTCAATTCCAAGTATAGAAGTTAAGAGCATCTTCTTTCATTTTGTAGTTTCTCTCACCAATTTTTTTTTAGTATATTTAAAAAAAAATAGAATTTTCAAGATAAAAATTCTTTGTTTATGATTGGAGTTATTATATAGGAATTTTTTTGTTCATAATTATTGTAATTCTTATTATCAATTTAAGATTTATTTTTTCACAATTTTTTTTAATGAGATATATTACATAATTATTCCTTCCTTTTGTATTTTTAGATCTTTTATCTTCATTCTAAGTTTATAGTAGTTAATAACACACTCTTTTGAATCTTATGATAAACTTATTCTTGTATCTACCTTCCTTCTTTTGATATTATTTTTACTACCACTCTTTATTTTTATATATTTTAGGATATTTACATTTATGTGTATTGGTCTTCATTTTTAAAATCCAATATCACAATTAGTAGTTTGATATCCTCTCTCCTCTTTTGTCAAAGGTTGAAGTATTTAATATTAGTTTTTATATCTGTTAAACAATTTTATGACTATTCTATTATACTAAATATTTTGTTTGTAATCTTTTATGTTCCCATAGAGGTCCTAGCAAGCAATCTTGGTTTTTTCTACACTTGCATGACTTCTAGATTATAAAAGTTAGCATACTAATGTCTTATACCTATTATTCCATCCAAGCTACCAAAGAATACTAATTCTAGTACCTATGACCTTTGAATCAACTCTCTTTATAATAGTATTCTTATAATATCTTATGAAAATTAAATCATTCGCAACTCATAAATCTCTCATGCCATCAAAAAGCACAATTTTCTATTTACCAAAATATTAAGAATGCCAATAAAATCAAAAAGCATTATCCAACTTTGTGTCTACTAGATTAAGTTTGGAAATGAATGTTATTTATGTAGATTAATGCTAGTCTAGTTAACAAAAATGAAAGAAGAAATTAATACATTTAATCTAAGGGTAGCATAAAATTTTACCTTAGATTTTTGGTTTGATAAATTTCTATTGACCTTTATATTTAAAGTGGATTAAATTTTATATTACACTTAGGAGACCAAATCTATCTTATTCCTCCATTCAAATATTATTTATGAAATGTATCATAAGACTATCATAATGTTGGTCAAGATCCTAATATAACCCCGTAATCATGCTCTTGAATGTCATATAATATACCATAAATAACTCCCACATTATAATGGAATAATATGCTCTTACAAATCCTTACAAAATCCAAGGTGGATGACACATGGCAAAGAATGATGCCTTAAAGTGGAATGCCTCACTTCTCATGTGAGGATAAAAATAATAAATAAACACAATAAATAATAAATACATAACATTGGGAATGCAAGGTTGAGACACTTTTACCAACATTCTCCCACTTGTTTTGATTATATTGGAAAAACAGGTTTTGAAGGGACACAAAATGCTTTACATCACATTACATCAAAATGTTGATACAAAAGAGAATACTCAATAAAGAACAAGCATCAACCAATAGCCAAAAAATAGCAACTAAACAATAAGAAAACAAAAATAGAGCAAAAAACACACATACACAAAAATCACTTCATATTCTTTAGGGTATTGGCCACCTTAATCTCTCGATTATAATGCAGGTTAACCATATCCATCAAATCTTATTTTTCTTCTTCAAACGTCTTCCTTAGGCTCCCCCTCATTCTAGTTCTTGGGCCTTTAGCCTCCTCTTTGACATTCTTCTTTCCCTTCCCCTTGGAAGTTTGATCCCTCTCAAGCATGTTTGCAAAGTAAATTTGATCCTCACAAAGCTGACTGATTTTTCCAAAGATAACCTTGAGAGAGTCTGCACTATTCTTGACATAACTATGACTAATCTATAGGAGGTTTTTGATGTCCTTATTTGTTTCCTTGATATTATCCTCCATTACACCAAGGCGGCTTTCAAACTGAGCTTTGAAATAAAAAACGAGCATTCCAAATCCATCAACCTCTCAATGAGCAGGTCCAAGGAAGACGCCTTCTATTGGTTAGACATGTTCTCCTTCAAGCCCTTGATTTTAATGTTGACCTTGTTGAATTCCCGCAACACCCATTTAGGAAGTTTAAAGGTGCACATAGCACCAACGCTAGCCATGTCCACCAGCTCATACATGGTAGTGTTATCATCATCAAGATAAGAAAAATCCTCAAATAGAGGATTACTATTTAAAGGCTTTGGTTTCCAAGGTCCGGGTTCTCACCCGCATCCTCTTGCACATCCCTTTCACCCAATGCATCTTCACTAACCAAATACCCATCCACGTCCACATGTGGAGGAGTCTGTCGAGCAAGGGAGTCCTCAACATCAACGATATTATCAACAACAACCTTTACCTATTCTAGAACCACATTCTCACCCTTCTCGCCACCTTTAGACCCCGAACTATGTAGTTTAGCAAATCTTTTGGAGGACACCCCTCCTCCACATTGTCCCCCAAATGAACGGAATTCTCCTCCTCATCCTTTCCAAAATTAATAGAACCTTGGCCATGAAGTTTAGTTTTCTTCTTTGTCAGGCGATGGTGAGACCCATCCAAACTCTACTTAGTATCATCCCCACCAGATAAGGACCCACAAGAATCCAAACTTTGCATAACAAGCTTCTTGGTGGGTCCCCTCTTCTTCAAATTCCCCCTTTTCCTTTTCATAGAAGGGGAAGCTACGAGGGAAGAGGAGACCCCCATAGTATTATCCTCCTCCACCTTCCACTCTTCATCACCATCAACACTCGTCTCCAAACCTACAGAAGAAAAATAATCTTCACTAATGGTCTTCTCTTTACCCTTAACAAACTTAGCCAAAGTATGAGATCTCAAACACTCCATGATGAGCAAAATGAGCCCTTCATGAAGAATAGGGAACCTACGATTCTTGAGGTGGGCATAAACCAAAACCTCCAGAGAAGAAAGAAGAAAAAATGGAAAGGAAATATGTAAATAATGTCTGAAGTGGTTTAGTAGAGTAAAATGATGTCCTAGAATAGTAGCAAACCAACCATTAAGAGTAACATACCGCATTCAAACTTCTGCCACATCGGCTCAAATTTGCTTAATGGAATGTTGTTCATAACCCCACAAGGGAAGCTTCACCAGTTTATCTTTCTCCTTTCCCTTAAAAAATTGGTCCATAGCATCTTCATTACTCTTTCTCTCTTTATAGAATTTGTGCCCATTCATCGGTAATCCATTAATGAATGCAATAAAGTCTTCGTTGATGATATATTCCATACCATTCAATTTCAAACACCTGTTATGCCAGAAGTGAACAAAATTCATAGAGGCTTCAAGTTCATGACCATGAATCCTTTCGAAATAGGGCGTGTATTGCCCCTGTCTCAGAATCCACCAAATTTTGCAATTTCTCTTCCATTTATCACAAGAGATGGGTTCAATCCTGCTCCTATTTCCACCCATTTCAATTTCTAGCATTAATAGATACCAAAGCTAAACCACACTTGCAAGAATACAACTGAGTATGAGAATGGGAAAAAACATAACCCATAAAACATGTGATAATCAAGGGGGTGATAATTAATTGATCACCCCAAATCACAAACCCAAATATAGATGTCATCTCGCAATAAAATCTTAGCTCTCTCAGGAAGGGAAGAGTACTCCTCCCACGCCTTGAAATTATTAAGATTGGAAACCTTGTTAGAAAAAAAATCAGCAAGGGAATTACCTTCCCTATAGGTATTAGTGACATGAGTCTCGTCAAAACATCTCAACATCATGATGGAATCAAAAATAAGTTGCTCGATCATCCAGCTTGGATTCAAATTTCCAAGAAAGCAATTGACAATATTAAGGGAGTCACCCTCAACCCATAATTTAGAAACACCCCTATCCATTGCAATTTTGATGCTGATGTAAGAAACTTCGGCCTCAGTGTGGTGATTAGTCTGGTTTCCCAATGGGAGTGCCATACATTCTCCCACTTGTTAAACACATTGTAATAGCAAAATATGAAATCCAACATTTTCATCTAACTACTAGGCTTTGAGAGGCCCATGGTCTCTGTAGACATGGAAAAAATACCAACACACTTGATCCTGATTACTAACACCGTTTCATCCTAAATCATCTTCTCAACTTGTCATCACTTTTAATCCCTTAATTGAATAAATCATCATTTATCTGATTAAGTCATTCTCCACTATTAATTAAATAAATCAGTTTGTTTAATTAATCCTATAGTCTCTCTTTTAATTAAATAATTCACTTTATTTAATTAAATCTCTAATGTCATTTCTTTAAATAAGATAATTTAACCTTTATCTGGTTTAAATTTAACATCACTCTCTTTAATTAAATAAATCAATCTTTATTTAATTAAATCTTAAAATCATTTTCCTCCCAACTTTGATTTAAACAAATCTAAAACTTAAGTCAAAATTGTCAAATCACCTAATTTCTACTTAATCTAATCAAATCATGATTAAATATAATCCTAATCACCTCAATCCTCTAGATTTTGCAACTTGCACCAATAAATCAATTTAATTGATTTATAAATTCATCTATTTTTCGTCAACTTGGCATCAAAAAGGAATATTCCACAAATTTGAAAAATCCCTCCAAAAGGGGATGGGTACTTCCAACAAGGCATTTAATGCCTCTTACATGTCATTTTCCTTGAGCCAAGTGACATTTACTCCATTCCTCTCTCCCTCCAACTTTTCATTTCATCAAATTCAAATTTGAATCTAGTATGATTTATTGGCTCATTCATCAAAATGTGCTCAAGCTTCCTCCATTCACATCTTGACAAGTGGCACTTGGCCATTGGATGTTGAATGAACCCACATTGCTCCATTTTTCTCATTCCTCCATCTTGTCTTTCTATGAATAGAAGGCTATTCTTCTCATTTCATCATCCACAATTTGAGTAAACTCACTATACTCAATTTCATTCTAAAGCATATCTATTTTCATCCATTTTATCAAGATTTTAGCTAGGTTATGCAAATTTTTCATCATGAAGCTCAATTGAATCTTCATCAAAGTGCATCACTCATCAACATTGCATCATAGGAGTTGGGAAAGGGCCAATTTACACAACAAATTTGCACCAACTCTCTCATGGGATCAAGAGTTTGATTTACATTGAATAGGATTTGATAGCTTTTGTTTATGTTTGCGTATGTTCTTCATCTCATTTCTTGTTCTTTGCAATTTAAATGGATTTCATGGGGAATCTTGATTATCACTTGCATTTGATCTAACTATGTGTTTGTTTCTTATGTTTGTGCAGGTCTAGGATTGGGGTTCACATTTTGGCGCTAGAAGGAGGGAAGATCTGGAGAAATTCATCACGTTTTTCCAAAAATCTGTGGTTTTTTTATTTTTTGTGTGCCTATAGAAAACTCTATTGCTATCAGTCCAGCGGCACCAAACTACACCGCTATCAGTCCAACGACGCTATATTGCGCCGCTCCAAATTTCAAATTGCACCGTAAGAGTCTTCCTGCCCACATAATTTGAATTTTGAAGTGTGCCACAGGTTTTCCAAATTTCAAACAGCGTCGCTTGCCAAACAGTGCCGCAATCGCGGTCACTATTTTTGTGCAGAGCGTCGCTGTCATTCATCAACGACGCTATATTGCACCGCTGACCTTTCCAAACTATGCAACACCCATAGATTGCATTGCTTGGGTTGGGTAAAAGGAAAATTTTAGTTTATTTTCAACATGTGCTTTTTCACTTTGGTTGTTTTTGACTTCTAACTAGTTTTTTGGCCTCTGTTTTTACAATATTAACTAATTTTTATGATGCATGGACTTTCGAAGGTCATAACTTTTGACTCAGATGTCTGTTTGGGCTGAAATTTTACAGGTGGTTTCATTATGAGGTGGCATGTGGATTCCCAATTGAACTTGAGTTGGTTGGTGGCCATTTTGGCACTTTTTGGGGGCTTGAAAATTTCATCTTGGCCCTCAAAATGGCAATTTAGTGTTTTTCTAGTTTTTTTTAAAGTCGTTTTTGTTAATAAATCGAAACTCATGTTTCAAATTTAGGATGTTATTTGTAAATTCTTCCTAATCTTAGTTTTAGAAAGTTTTTGGAAAAAAATAGGACTCTCAAAGTTATGCATGCGAAATTACCCAAAAATGGCAAAATCTGCCAAAAAAGGAAATTTCTTTATGATTTTATCATCTCATTGTATCAAGTGTTTTTAAACACTTTAGGGAGAACTTATAATCCCTTTCTAAGGATTTTATTACCTTCATTCTTTTAGGAGACACTAAATTTCTTTTGGGCTCTAAAAGGAACACTACAAAAGCTTTCATTTTTGCTACAAAAGGTTAAAAAGAACTTTAGGAAAACTTACTAGATTTTGTTTAAGGTTAACAAATGAACAAAATAACTTTCATCTTTCCTTTTGGTGCTTTAAAAATAATCTAATCATTGCTTTGAGGATTTAAAATGAACATGTGCATCTTTGTTTTGTAATCACTTACCCAAAATAATATAATCTAAAAGACGTATGCACTTCTCTCGCGCCTCACGGCGATCTTGAGAATCAAAAGGCTTTTGATGATCTTAATTTGTGAAAGTGATTGCCTCCACATTTCATTTGGGATTAAAAATTGAACAAATCTTGCGAGTGTGAGTGGAACATATTGCGTGTGTTCTCTCTTTGTTTTTCAACAAAGATCAATCGAACTACGGATATGTTTGCTCGCTTTTGTTTATCTTAGAGGGTATACCTTGGTGGGAAAGAGTACTCACCCCAAGGGAATGAACCAATCGGTAACATGCTAATTCCAAGTGACTTCCAGCCGGTATATAAGTGTGGGTACTCGAGGAAAGTTTGAGTATCACAAGGATCATTCCGACAAGAAGGGAAATAATGGTCTCTTTCCACATGGATGGTCCCCCACGAATGAAATTCCTGTATTAAAACCCCTGTTTAGAAAGGAAAAAATCCTAAACTATTTGTTGGTGCAAGAACGGTTGTTTTGAAGCCACCCCACATTCTTACGACTTTTAGTAGAGATGAGAAGTATGCCATGGGAGATTCATGGTTATTGATGCTTGTCTAACTCGAGAAGTGTGTGTCGTGGAGGGGAGCTAGTGTGGTCAAGCATCTAATCATCCACTAAGAGTAAGCATAGCTAGATTTATCCAAGTGGGAACCCAACAAATATTGTCTTTTCATCATAGGATTGTGCATGTTCTTGAAATCGAAAACACTTTGCTTGAATCTCAAAACATTTGAAAACAAACATTCACAAAATCCTCGAATTTCAAACCCTTTAGAGGGGAAAATACCTTTGAAAAATCCAAGTGTTATTGCTTATCCTAGGGATTCTATCCTTAGAGGCTCCTAAACATTTGGATTTATATCATAATTTTCTTTCACTAAAGTCAACAATAGGGAACTTTTTCCTTGATTTCCTTGATTTCCACATAATGGACTTTGTGGGATGAGAAGAAATTGGGACATTAGACATTTAGTTTGGAAATCTAATCAAGAGGGTGTTTGTGGTGAAAAGAACTCATTAAGAAAAGTTAAGAACAATTGAACCCCACACATGTGCTTGGTATCTTTTGGTCATATGATTTTCCATGCAAACATTGGTCTTTCGATTTGAAATACTCTTAGGGAAAAGCAAGTTCTTCAATACCTTGGTCCTATAAAAAAAGTCCTCTTAGGTTCATCTAGGATCAAATCAAACACTTCATCTATCTCAAACATCAATCAAATCCCATCTTACAAACAAATTTTGAACCATTGGAAAAATTATTCATATTAGACTTTTGGTAAAATCCTTCAAATCAACATTAAAATCACCTTGTTTGGCTAAGTGTGTGTGGATTAATCCTTTCTCATAAACCTAGTTAAATTATAATCCTTGTGGACAGGTTTATTGCAAGATAACATCCAAAATTTTGGGATTTACCAGCCCATCATCCAAACCGAAATCAAAATCCAAAAATCTAAAAGTCTAGTATCCAATCCAAAGTTCTCAAAAGTTTAAAAACCCATATCATTTGCCTCTTCCACTTTTCATCTCATTATTGGTCCTAAATCCCTTAGAGGTCAACAAGGTCAAAACAAAAGAGGAACATGGAATATAAACTTGATTCATACATCATGAATAATCCAATTCAACCAAACTATCAAAGCCTTACGATGCCAATTGATTATCAAAGGTCACATTTATGTAATCCATACATGGGATCATTATCTCCTACAAACCTCAATGATACAACAAATGTGAGTATGCCCAATATAAATTTTGGAACACCTTTTCCTATGGTAGATTTAAATCAAAGCCAAAACTTACAAATCTATCAACCAAATAATCAAGGTATGAGTCTTGCAAACAACATTATTCCACCAAATCCGTACATGCCAAATGTGACTGTACCAAATCCAAGTTTACCAAACAAAAACATATCAAATCCATACTTGTTAAAATTTGGGATGGGTATGTTTGCAAATCTCACCAATGTTGTTCAAAATCCAAGCAATATGTTGACAACTCCATGTATTGATCCAAGTCAAGGTAACCCCATGAAAAATCAAAGTTACCTAAATCCAAGCAATGTGTTTCCCAATCACAACAATGTTCAATATCAACCCATAATGTCAAATCTAAACATCATACCAAATCAAAACATTGTTCAAGATCAATCCATCCATGATTCCATGCAAACACCACAAGTATACATGCCAAATATGCATTCTCAACAACCAAGTCAACAATATCAAGAAAATGTCAAGGTCAAATCTTGTGAAACAAAATCGCTACACAAAAAAATCATTGATTCATATCACCAAGAGACATCTCCACCCCAATATGAATACACTCTTCCATTGGTTGAACCATGTCATCAAAGCATTGAGTTGTCTCCACAACCATATCAAGAACAATATCTCCAATATCAAGAGGTTGGGTATCAACAACATCAAAAACAAACCCAATCACCCGATCTCGAAGATAAGTCATCACATTTCAAAGATCAATCACAACTACGCATCAATGAGCACCTTGAAGATGTTTCCATCTCCTCTAGCGATCAAATCAACATATACCAAGAGTCACTTTTCAATCATGATCAAAAGCCACCAACGATACCCAACAATGATCCAATTCAAGAAATGTTAACATCATTTGATATTATGGTTGAAAACATTGACAATCTCTCCACCATAACTGCCGAGGACAATCATCAAAATCAATCCATCAATGAGCATTGTGAAGATATGTCTACCCCATCCAATGATCAAATCAACATTCATCAAGAGCCACTTTTTAGTGATCTATTTCAAGATGTGTTAACATTATTTGATCCTATTGACATAATCCAAGATACATCCACCAATGATCATGTTGATAATGTATCTACATCACCTAATGAGTTAGAGGAAATATCTCAAGAATTTATTCCAAAGCATGATCAACATCTTTCACCAAAGTCTAGCAATGATACGTTCCAAGACATATTAAAATCCTTTGACCCCATGGTTACATATACTAAAGGGATCCTCAACTCCACACTTGATCCAAATCCACTCAAAGCTCAAGAGGATATTGAGCCACTTCCCATGCCAAATTAATATATCCAGAAAACCTTTGTAAGCAATCCATCCTTTGCAATTGACCCATGTCAAGAACTTGATCCAAAGCATGTCGAAAGAAATTCTAAAATCAATCAAGATCAAGAATTCATATCTCCAAGGTACTACTATGATCTAATGGACACTCTCCTATCTATACAAGATATCACAAATGATGATCATATCCATATAGCACATACTCCTCCACCTACCCATGAGATGTTTTTTTTGGATGGACACGTAGAAGATCTTCCTTCAAAACAAGAGTCTCATACTCTTGATATCATTACCAAGGAACAAGAGCCTATTAATCTTAACATTTGTACACATTATCAAGATATAGAAAAATCTAGAGACATCAGAAATGGGTCATGAAGAAGGCTCCTATAGAAGTGGTAAATCAAAAACATCCTATGAAGGTATATCAAAAATGAATCATGAGGAAGACTTTAATGTGGATAGTGAATCATCAACACCTCTTGAAGAAATAGTGAAATACGATATTTCACAAGATCAAGCCAAAGATATCAATCAGGAAGTCATCCCACATATGGAGGATCCTATCACTTATAAACTTGGATCACTTACCTTTTTCAGAGCAAGCTATCTTATCAATGAAGAAACTGTCACCTTTGAAGATCCATGACAAAGAAGAGAAGGATTAACACCTTGCTTCCAAGATAAATCATACCCTATTGCAAATAAAATGTTTCAACATATGAATTATCAAGGCAGAAGCTTAGGCCTACATGAACAGGATATCCTATAACCAATCTAGATTATTGGAAATCCTAAGCATCAAGGTCTTGTTTATTCAGTACTGGGGGAAACTTCATCTCAAGCAAACGTCAACATAGGGAGCACGAAGAATCCTTATGATGAAACCAATTCTAATACTACAACCAGCCACATCACGAATCTTCATCCACCCATCACCCCATCCACAAATTGGGACAAACGTCAAAAGAAATATTTGAATCAAAGCACAAAGAACGTTATCAAAGAAAAAGAAGAAGCAAAGAATGAAGGACAAATCAAATATAAGTGGATACCAAAGAATACAAAGAAAAATTATTCTTATCAAACTCCATTAGTCAAAGAAACTATGGGGAAAAGCCAAAAAGGGAAAAGTATCCATCAAATATGTCCACAAAGGAAAAAGTAGGCTTCTCAAGCAACATACAAAGTATATCAAGTAGTTGGTCCTAATTCCATGCACACTTCCATATCCACCCATCATTGCTCATCTTCCCAAGTTTGGAGAGTCAAAGGTTCCAAACTATCAACCAACCCATCTTTTATTCCTAAACTCACTCCATCCATGCCTCCATGCATGATATCCAATTCTCACATTGACCATGTATTGGTAGAAACCCTTCATCATAAGGATTCAGAAGGAATTCTATTATGATGTGTGCATAAAGACAAAGTTAACTCTGGTATCAACAAAGTAGATCAGGAATCTCAAAAGTTGCACTCAAGTGCACGTATCTTGGCAAAGCAACTTCTTCAAGCAGGATATAGATGAAACATTATGATTGAAGTATCTACCTCGACACCACCAAGTGGTTCAGCATGAGCTTAAAATATTTCAAAAAAATAAAAAAAAATAAAAAAAAAAAATTCAAAAAAATCAAAAATAAAAATAATAATTAAAAAAAATTAAAAAAATCATGAAAATAGTAAAGATAAAAATCGTCCTCTAGTGAAAACCACTTCGGTGGCGCTTTGGACAGGTACCATGATGAAAACTTGGAAAACAAGTGTCATGTGTAGAATCGAGCATCTATGTGCACTATTTCAGGAGAAAGCATCTTATCTCATCCATAACAAATCCAACATTCCATCCATCTTATCCATTCATCCATGAACCATTTATCCAATCCATTTTCATCCATCACCATCCATAGTCCAAATTATCTCAATCTTGACCAAGTTTGGTGTACACTTTACACTTGCTTATGGTAAACATCTTGACATGGGTCATTTTCATTGATCCTATCCTACCCAATATTATCTAAGCCATGAAGCATTATCCAAATGAGCATCCTTTGTTCAAACACCTTATCTTGTCACAAGATAATCCTTGACATCTTTTGCATGCTTACCATATCCATCCATCCATCCATCTATCCAAGAATCCACCCATGGCCTTTGATACATTGCTAGACACTGGGGACAGGTATTTGCATCTTGCTTCAGGAATAAATCTTTATCTATATCCTCCAACTTATCTGGTGATCCGAACATTGACAAACATAAAATCAAATTGGTCAATAATTTGTGAGCAAAAAATCCAAATCACTAGCCCATGGCATATTTTGACAAGAATATGTTCCTTATCAAGATTTATCTTTCGTTACACATCAATCCAAACAATCAAATCAGTTGCATTTAATCTGTACTTCAGCGTCACATCAAATAATCAAAACAATTTTATTCCAAATCAAGCTTCAAAATCTTGATCAATCAAAATCCAATCAATCCATCATCATCTCAGGATATCCTTCCCAATCCTTGTGTTGCTCAACACTATCCTTGCATTGTTGTGTATCCTCAACAATGTTATCATCATCAATCTTGATCAGTCAAATCCAACCAATCCATCATCATCTCGAGATATCCTTCCCAATCCTTGCATTGTTGTCTATCCTCAATAATGTTATCATCATCAATCCATCAATTCCCAATCCCCGTGTTGCTTAACACCATCCTTGCATTGTTGTGTATCCTCAACAATGTTATCATCACAAATCCCTCAATCTGATCAATCAATCCTAGCTTGGTTTTCAACAAAATCCCAAACCAGAGCACTGATATCATATCCATATCCATATCGTCAAAATCATGCGAAAATCCAAAATATCCAAAACATATCAAAATCCAAAAAGTCAAAAAATAGATTTGTCATCCAAACTACGTCATCTTTGAGCTTAAACGTAGGCAAGGCTAATCTTTGATCAGCCCCTGAGACACAAAATCCAAAAACATTCATAAAACCTTGAAAAATTTGAAAATCAAAACAGCCTCAAAACATCTCAAAAGTACCAAAAACATCCAAATATTTGAAAAATCCATCCTCATCTCGCTTTCACCTGCAATAATCATCACTCACAATAAATCAATCGTCACCTTCATCCTTTCGTGAAGCAATCAAAAGCAAGTCTAGCAGGTTCAAAAGTGAACACCTAATCATCAAAATCTCAAGTCTATGTCAGTAAGTTAGCAAGTTAATCAACTTGGAGTATCAATAGCTTATCATTCAATCAATCTCATCATCATTTGATAAAAAAATGTCCTAGGATGCATCCTTCCTACAATGGACATCAACATCAGGCATCACCATAGTTTAGTCTTGGCTAGCGGTATGAAGAACATTAGCTTGTTTGCTTGCTTTATCTAGTCTTTTTGACTTATCTTATTTTGTGTTCATTCCAAGGACCTCTTGATGATGCCTAATCAAAATGGTTTAGAGAGAAATGAATGGAGAAATGATCATTATCTTTTATCTGTTGTGCTTGTTGGATATTCTTGTAAAATAACTTCGCCATGCGTGCTTTGTTTGGTTTGTAGGGAGGGTGTTTAAGATGTCTTGTTGACCACATAGGAAGGCTTGCTTTTCTATGTTTTGTTTTGAGATGTTTAGAGTATCTAAACTACATCCTGAATAAGGTTTCGTATGTCAAGTGTGAACATGAATACTCCTATCTGTTTGTCGAGTCAAGGTCCATCACACTAGGTACACTACCATCCTGTTTCTTAATACTTTGATGCATCGTACCTATGTGTGTTATCAAACATAAAGTAAATGGCCCTTTTAAAATCCCAACTCTTGGTTTCATCATCATCATCATCATCATCATCATCGCCATTCATCACCATATATAATAAAGTATTAATGTTTCATGGACTTGTTGGATCCTCTTGTCATCATTCTTTTCTTCTTATTCTTCTATCTTTACTAACATTTCTATCTAAAGTAGGTGTGATATCTCAAAATATACATGAGGCTACCCATGGCCGATGACTGTCTATACATCATCAAATTTGTCTACATCAAAGCTGAATGGATCCTGAATCTTTATCGTGAGATCGACCCTCAAATCCAAATTTTCGTCCAATCTCTTGAGGGGGAAATATACCAGCATAATCCTTCTCGCTGGGGCAACAACGGGGCATCTAAAAAATTATTTTTTTTTAAAATTTTGATCTCAAGCAGTTTATTCTTTGAACCAATGCAACAAGTGAATTGCTTCAAAGAGGGGAAAAATGTAGACATGTAAAAAATAGCGACACACTTGATCCTGATTACTAACACCGTTTCATCCTAAATCATCTTCTCAGCTTGTCATCACTTTTCATCCCTTAATTGAATAAATCATCATTTATCTGATTAAGTCATTCTCCACTATTAATTAAATAAATCGGTTTGTTTAATTAATCCTATAGTCTTTGCTTTAATTAAATAATTCACTTTATTTAATTAAATCTCTAATACCATTTCTTTAAATAAGATAAATTAACCTTTATTTGGTTTAAATTTAACATCACCCTCTTTAATTAAATGAATCAATCTTTATTTAATTAAATCTTAAAGTAATTTTCCTCTCAACTTTGATTTAAATAAATCCTAAAATTTAAGTCAAAATTGTCAAATCACTTAATTTCTACTTAATCTAATCAAATCATGATTAAATCTAATCCTTATCACCTCAATCCTCTAGATTTTGCAACTTGCACCAATAAATCAGTTTAATTGATTTATAAATTCATCTATTTTCCCTCAACTTGGCATCAAAAGGGAATATTCCACAAATTTGAAAAATCCCTCCAAATGGGGATGGGTACTTCCAACAAGGAATTTAATGCATCTTACATGTCATTTGCCTTGAGCCAAGTGACATTTACTCCATTCCTCTCTCCCTCCAATTTGTCATTTCATCAAATTCAAATTTGAATCTAATGTCATTAATTGGCTCATTTATCAAAATGTGCTCAAGCTTCCTCCATTCACATCTTGACAAGTGACACTTGGCCATTGGATGTTGAATGATCCCACATTGCTCCATTTTTCTCATTCCTCCATCTTGTCTTTCTATGAATAGAAGGCTATTCTTCTCATTTCATCATCCACAATTTGAGTAAACTCACTATACTCAATTTCATCCTCAAGCATATCTATTTTCATCCATTTTATCAAGATTTTAGCTAGGTTATGAAAATTTTTCATCATGAAGCTCAATTGAATCTTCATCAAAGTGCATCACTCATCAACATTGCATCATAGGAGTTGGGAAAGGGCCAATTTACACATCAAATTTGCACCAACTCGTCCATGGGATCAAGAGTTTGATTTACATTGAATAGGATTTGATAGCTTGTTTCTATATTTGCGTATGTTCTTCATCTCATTTCTTGTTCTTTGCAATTTAAATGGATTTCATGGGGAATCTTGATTACCACTTGCATTTGATCTAACTATGTGTTTGTTTCTTATGTTTGTGCAGGTCTAGGATTGGGGTTCACAGTCTCATAGTACCACTTGAACTTGTTTGTGCTCACTAGCTTTGGCAATGCATTTGTAATATTCTTAAAAGTGTTAACCTTCTCCGATATCACCCTTCCATCCTCTTCCATAGCTTGAACAAAATGGTACTAGAAATCAAATAGTTAACTTTTTCTTACCAAATTATTTAACTAGAAATCAAATTTGGTAAGAAAAAGTTAACTTTTATTTATAATATATATAATTAACTTAAGGTTGATGTATGATGGTTATTCTAACCCTTGTAATTGCTAGAGGGAGAGAATATTATGGGAGATGGAGGTAGATTATGATAGTATGCATATATTTGAACTTACTAATAACCATCACACACACATACTAGTTTATATGCTATTTATTTTGACGAGTCTAAACACATGATAGTGGTGTTAGGTATTTTCCTTAGTCTAGACAATATAAAATTAATTAATTAATCGAGATTTAAATTTTGATTCGTAGTTAAATAATTTTATAATTATCTAATAATGAAATTTAGAAATTAATTTAGTTGATTATCTAATTAAGATAATTTTAGAAATAAGAATCTAAAAATAAATTTCTTATTCTTGAATAACTAGAATTAAATTATTTCTAAATTTGTCAAATGGATAATATATTTGGATAAAATAAAATTTTAAATAATGAATTCATCGTTAATCTTCTATATCTTTTTCTTATCTAATTTTGGCTTACAGTGATTTAGCAACTTAAAAATATGCATCTTTATTTAGAAATAAAAAAGAAAAGAAAAAAAAAGAAAGCAAACAAATCTAAAATAGAAAACAAATTGATAAGATTGAAATAAAAAGTAGAAAAATAATAAGAATAAGAAGAATGAGAGTTTTTCAAAATAAAAATATTTAATTAACAAATATCTTTCAAAATCTAATGGATGTATAATGGTTTCTACATCTAAGAAAATCACATCCAATATGGTAGGGACAACCCAAAGGAGAAGACAATACTCATTTCTAGTTACTCTTGAAGAGAATGCAATTCATTAAAACATTTATCCTTACATTTTTTCCATAATTTTTGCATCAATTTAAATGGCCATTTCTATGTTCAATTTAAATTTGATCACATATCATATACATTATTGATTTATGCAAGTTTCACTCAATACTTGTTGTGCATGAATAAACAATCATTTGCATTTCATTTAAAATTATAAAAACATATATTTATATTATACACATATCATTGAGGACTTGACAATCATGTGTATAGAAACTAAGGTCAATGATAATTAATTTACATAGGACACAATGATAGTTTAAAATTTAAAATATTTTTATATATTTCCCATTGCTCAAAGAGTATTCTCACATTGGTAAGTAGGATCTACAAAGAATCATCCTTGAATAGTTTAACAAATTTTATTATGTTCATCATCTATCTTTTGAAGTTATAGTAAAGTTGTGCTTGTCATAAATATTTTTTATTTATCTAAAAGCGATTTTTTAGAGGGTTAAAGTTTGAGTTTGAATACAAGCTAACAAAGGTTAAATTTATTATATGTTATCGATTAGATTATGTCAACATACATATATGTTATAAGATATGGATTGATAAGACTATAGTTGGTAGTTTTCCTTTTGTTGATTGGAGCAACTAACCTTGATGATTGTCTTGGTGGAATTCAATAGTAGTTCATGGTTATGATGTCTATTATATCATCTCTATTGAATGGATTGAGGGCGACTATTGATGATAATAGCACATATTATAAATATTTTCAAGATTATGGTGATGAAATTGGTGTGTGGGAACATGAAAAGGTATATTAGAATTAGATGATCTCAAAGATAAAAAAATATTCATTGGTAATTTAGTATTTAACTAAATTCTTGCATCTCATTTATTTGGTAGAAGTTTTAATCTTGTCATTTGTAATTGTTAGATTATTTCTATTTTTTAAATAATAATTTATTTTGTGCATATTGTGTCATCTTGGCATTCCATGTGGCATTGTATCTTTGAAGTATTTTTTCAAATGGTTCACATGTCTTCTTCAATAATGTTGCATTTTTTCATATAGTCTATTAGGGTATTTCGATTTACAATATTTGATGAATTCATTCTATCTTTAAGATTTGACATTCATACTTGTTCTCTAAGATTCCAAGTTGACACGAGATAGAAGTATTTTTCCAATTTGAACAATTTTAGAGATTTAATTTGGTGAAACTATTTGATAGGTTTGTGAATATGTGCATGTCCTTAATATGTTACAATACTTTTTAAATATATCTTTATATTCATCTAGTACAATTTTTTATCCTATGAAATTCTATAGTCCTCCAAATTATTTTATTTTGAGTATCACAATACCCTCCAATTATAATAGCTAATTCTTTATACAAGGACACAATGAGAATATACTCTCAAAACCTAATTAAGAAATCATACTTATATCATAATTCAGTTCATCATAAAAACATCTAGAACTGATAGTTTTCTATTAGGCACTTCTATGCTCTACACTATGTCATGATCCATACTTTGGAACCTTCAAAATCCTTTTTGGGGCTTCATCTTATCAACAAATATTATCATAGAAAGTTGTATTCCCTTCTTGAAAGAATCTCCATCAAATCTTATCGGATTATTTCTCAAGGAATAAATCCATAATCAATTGTAACTTGAGATTAATTTGAAGAGTAGATTGATTTGATTTGGGGGGCTAGGTTGCAAAGATATTTTAGTTCATGTATTTATAGTATTAATGTATTACACTTGCAATTATGCGTATCTCAAAATATAAAAAGTAGATAGAGAGGATGTCTAAAGTCTACATGACTAACTTCATGCAATAGAAGGTATATTTAATTCATATGCTAATATCTCACATTTATTATTACCTACTACCCTCATTAAAGGGTGGATCCCCTCCTAGTTTGAGAGAAGTATGGGGAACAATTAAGTCCATGGTTGGAGGAAAAGTGTGTAAATGATGCTCTCCCTCCTTAAAATTGATATACTACAAAAATTTACATAGGCAATGGATAATATATTTATGTATGTTAAAATGATTTAAAATGAATTGTATTGAATGGTTATACAAACCCATATAAAAATGAATAAGTAACTATCCCCAGAATGAAAATTTAATATTTTGTGTTGTATCTAATGAAAATATGTTTATGTAATCATATCTTAATATTTATGTCTACTAAAAATATGGTTGTTTTAAAATTGTGAATGAAATTTAGAACTATTGTTAATACATCAATGCATCCGTGTTAAAACTCTTGTGGAATATTCATTCAATTAGTTATATTATTAAAAAAAAAATGATTTAAACGATATAGAATTAATATGGTTGGTTCTTTATTAATATAAAATACTTATTAATTTTAATTAAGATTCTAGGAGGGATCTTACACTAATTATCATAATGAACTCTAACTACTCTTTGACTCAACCTCACATCTATACATAGTCTCAAAAGCCAAATGGTCTCCTCACAAGTAAGATTAGCTATCATATACTATGACTTATCATGGATAGAGTGACCAAAACATGTCACTTTCTCATCCAACTCATTGCACCACTAAATAGGCTAAAAACATAGCCACTAGTAGACCATTTATTGTTAATACCTCTTTCTCGATCTAAATCCACATATCCCCAAATATAAATTGAGTCTTGTTATTCAATTATAGGTCCTCTATTGGCCGTTAGTTTTATTTCATTTATAATTCCTATATATGTTGGTTAAAAGTCCCCTATAGGTCCTTTATAGGTACCACCAACAAAACTATGCTCCAAGTGATCCATGGTATTGTTATATGTTTGTTGTAGGTCCTCTATAAGTCCTTGACAAGTTAGTTATGAGTCACTAAAAGTACCATATTGATTGCAAATAGAATAATTTTTAGTCTCCAAATAGTATCTAAAGACCCTCTTCATTGCCATCCAATGATCCTTGCTAAGATTAGCCATGAAATAACTCAAAATTATCACTTCTTGGGAAATGTAATGTCTAGTACAACTATAGAATACATCAAACTACCAACTACATTATCATAGGGAACTAAAATCATAATCTCCTTTTATGTAGATGTTATAGTATATTTCTCAACTAAAAGGTTGGTTACCATAGAAATAGGAACATTAAATGGTTTTTTGCTATCCATATTTAAATGGTGTAAAACAAACTCAACGTACTTCCTCTATCCAACCCAAAAAATATTTTTACCCCTATCCCATTTAATTTTCATCCCAATGATGTACTTAGTAGCCCCTAAGTGTTTCATCTCAAACTATAAATAAAGATGATATTTTAAGTCCTTAATCATTGCCTTGTCATTACCAAATATCAATATATTATTGACATACAAAGTGAAGATAAATGACTACCAATTTTTTTATAGTAAACAAAATGATTTACTTAGACTTGATAAACTCCAAATTCAACAGATATGAATCAAATTTTCGATACCACATTCTAGAAGTATATTTAAAACCTTAAATGAATTTCTTCAGCTAAAAAACCAAATATTCCTTACCTTTTTCAATATAGCACTTTGGTTATGACATATAGATCTCCTCCAAATTTCCATTTAAGAAATTTGTCTTCATATATGTCTACTTGATCTCAATATCAAAATTAAAAACACAAACTAAAAGTGTTTTGATAGATGTCAACTTTGAAATATGGGAGAAAATATCACCAAATCCTATTCCCTCAATTTGGGAATAACCTTTGGTAACCAACTACACTTTTCAATTCTCAATGTTACAATCTAGTCCCAACTTCTTTTTAAACACTCATTTTCATTCAATGGGTTTTTTCCTGAAGGAAATTGAACCAAGTCCGAAATGTCATTATTTTTTAATGTATCCATTTGATCATCCATGAAATATCTTTAGGATAGATAATCATCCATTTTCATTACCTCCTTAGCTATTATAGGCTCATTAGTGTTGAAAAAAAAGTAAAAATACTTCCAAGTGCATTGTACCTTTTTGGTTGTTTCCTTTACCAACTGGACCTTCTAAAGGCTAATGTGGAGGTTATTCATCTTCTAAACGATCTGAGATCTCTAAAATTCCTCCTTATTAGGTCCAAGTTGAACCTCTATCTAAAAATTTGGTGCATCTTTCTTGTTCTTAGGTAATAGTTGCAAAACTAACTTCCTATCCTATTTGGCTATTCAATTATGGGAGAAGGCATGATCTCTCTAAATATCTAATTCTAACTATACAAGACTCTCTTAGTCATAGGAACCCAACATATTTACCCCATCACATTGACACCATAGTTAATGAGGATACATTTCACTACCTTCTTATGTAACTTTTACTACTTCTCCCTAGGAACATGTGCATATGACTTGAAATACAATACACAAATATGTTGAAGTGAGGGATTTTTACCCATCAAAACCTCCATAGCTATTTTCTCAACAAATGCTAATGTAAGAGTCCTATTAATCAAGAAAAATATAGAATAAAGAACCTCTACCTAGAGATTAAGTCCCAATTTATCCCCATTGAGTATAATCCTAACCCTCTCCATTGTCCTATTCATATATTATGTAACTCCATTCAATAGATTGGTTTATGGAGTTTCCTTATTTATTTATATATAATTCTCCTTACAATATTTGTGAATCTTTGCAAAAAATACTCACCACCATTATCAATCACCAACTCCTTGATATTTCTCCCAATTGAATTTTCCAAGAGAGCCTTAAACTCCCTCAACTAGATAATGACCTCAAAATTTCTCCTAAGAAAATATAGGGCCATATCTAATAAGAATAATCAATAATAAATGACACATGATATAATGGTTTATACACTAAAGGAATATTTATTGGACCAAACACATTAGAATGAATCAGATCTAACAATCTAGAAGATTTATGAGAATTATGATAAAACTAAACATGGTTTTTTTTTCCATAAAAGTGATGTTCATAAAAGTTAAATTCAAGAGAAAAATTTACAAGCACATATAATATATATTTATTATTCAAGTTAATAGACTTTCCTCACCTATATGTCCCATAGTTGGTATCATAACATCATCTTCTTAGCAAATAAATTCCTCTCCAAGGTAAGAGCATGCTTAGGTACCCAAAATACATGACCATTAGAACTAGAAGCTAAAGATTTGTAACCAAATTGTAACCTCTTTATAGGCTCAAATTAAATTTTTTATATAGGTCTTGATTCCAAGGATGAATAATTATAAGAAACTCATGAACAATGTATAGGTCCTTCTCAACCTTGTAACCTCTCTACTAGTCTTACTACAAACTCTACAAGCCTTATTGTAGACTTGTAACAAACATGTAATTATTTTACATCCTATTGCATGCACATAGTGGATATTACATTGATTGTATGTGCATGCATCAATTCAAATGGTTGCATGCACATGAAACCATTTTGCAAGAACCATATATTCTCAAACCATTTTACATCCTCTAGTGTTGAAGAAAACTTGCACTCCTACATAATATATTTTACTAACTTATAATAGGTTATGTAGCAAACTAAGGATGTCAAGAATTCCTGAAATACATTTGATCCTCCCTTTAGATAATTGGATCTTGAATCTCCTGTGGCCCAAAATATTAAGATAAGAGTTTTCATTGAGATATAGACACCCACCATAATACTTCTCATAATTTGAAATAAAATTTGGATTCAATCTTCCATACATCCTCACATGCATGTGTTGTTATGGCCATGAAAAAGGAATATCTACATTTGTTAGGGTTAGAAGGTAGATATATAACAAGTTAAATGCAAATTTGATCAATAAAATAGAGAAATAAAACACACATAAAATTATAGCAAAAATGAGACAACACAGAGAATTTAACGTGGTTCACCCAATCTCGGCTACATCCACAAAACCACAACCATCCAATGATTTTATTATCCAGTGAAAAACATATTACAATATCACGAATAATGCCATGCTGCAACTCCCCATCCCAACCACTTATAACAAGCTTTTAGAAGCTTCCAGAAATTAGGGTTTACAAAGTCGGCTTTTATTTCTTTTTCGGTGATCAAGTGAAAAAAGGTGAAGAGTGTACTGTACTAAAGAGTGTATAGTATAGCATGATCAATCACCATTACCAACAATATCCCACTTCGAGACTGATCAGGCTCCATACCAACACAACATCTTCCTAAGAACATTTACTAGAATCATTCTTAGAAAGAAAAATGGGGAGAAACAAACCAAAGTTCTAAGCCAGGAAATTAATTATTATATATTGTATTTATACCATAGACTCAATCATATGAGAGGAGTAAAGAGTTAGTTCAGACAGTGTATAAACTAGTTAGTAGAATGAAATATACAAAAAACTAATTATTACAAATCATAACACATATTAGATATAAGTCTGATTATATATATATATATATATATATATATATATATATATATATTCATATATATTCATATATATTCATGTTCATCATATAAATATGCTAAGGGGTCTTTTCCCTCTTTACAATTCCTTTACTATCCTTCTTTTACTATTCCTATTTCATTTCTTCTTTCTTTGACTTATTAATTTTTCCTTACTTCTTATTACTTCCTACTTCTTTCATCCTCTGTTACATTGTATCAAATATCTTATACAAATATCTATATGATGGGACATGTCCCCTTACATTCCATTACTATCTTGGAAAGTGTCCTTTCAACTAGAAGCTTTGATATCTCTTTTCAGAGGTTGTGGTAGGATTTGCGTGACTTCTTTAACTACTAGCCAATTCCCTACCAACATCACCCCCTTTTAAAAATGTTGGATTTCATCAAGACAACTCCATTTTTATTGGGTTGGGAGAATAGATTTGTATATATCCTTGAGATTGGTAAAAGTGGCATCTCATTGTACCTTATCCTGCTAAAATAGGTGATTTTACATATTGATCTATATGAGGAGGCATTCTAATTCTAGAAGTGAGGAGGAGATTTGTATTTGTTGGGCTAAATTTTGTGTCTCCTTGAGAATCCCAGAGACATGTGCTAACTATAGATTGATCACCTCTCTTAATTGTTGGAACGTATGTCTTGTCTACTCCCTCAGGTTCTATAGTTGTTGGAAATATACATGTAAAGACTCTATATATGTCTAGATCTATCCATCAGTATCTATCAAGGAATCATACAAAGTATCCACCTAAAGGACATGCGTCTCAGTCTAATCTATTTATGTTTTGATTTTTGCAATAATTTTTGGCCATTGGAGGAAAAAATGATGCAAGCCATTCATGTCCCCCTTTATGTTCTTCAATTTATTTATATGGTTTTCTAATGTAGAGTGGGTGGTAGCACATTTTTTTCCTTTCCTAATCCATTTTGGCCTTGTTAAGCTCCACAATTTGTCTCTATCTTATAGTGGTCTTTTGTTATTGTGCTTCCTATAGTATTCCATTGACCAAGAGCTTGATCTTTGTTGTAAGGGTTTTGGAAGGATCCCCTTGGATGTGAGGACATTTTTTGCTGAATATCCTTGACTATATCTTCCAATTTATCTGCATAATCTACATGTTTCTTTAGAATTTCCTCTCTTGTTGTTTGGTGTAATAGGTCTCCCAATCAGAATATTGTAGAGGAGAAATGTTGGAAAGCTCAACTTGGGAACCAACAAGTGGTAATTGGAGCAATTACGAAGAGGTTATCGATTTGATTTTTTTCTTGGCCAAAATGTCCTTAATGGACTACATGGGAGAAGTAGCAAAGGAGGAAGGTGTATCAAAGGTATGTAGAGGAGAACACACCTATTGGTCTATGGGGTCTATATTTGAAGAAGGCACTTCATATTTTTCTTCTTCCTCACAAACCACTTTGTAGGCTTTTGGGGCAGTCTCTTTTATTTCTACTTTCAACTATTTGATAGTTTCTAGCTTTCCAAGCATAACTTATCCAACCTCTATTTTGATCACAACTCCTTTGTTTGTATTTGCATTATCTTATCTTTCTAAACCTGAGTGGCTAAGGGGGCTACTTCTGCAATTTTTGCTTCTTTTAATTTCTCCTCTTATTTCGTAGCTTGTTCTCTTTTTTTCTTTCATGTGGCAGCTAGTGTGACCAAGATTCTATCCATAATAGCTTCCAATAACATATCAGAGGCTATCATGCATCTTATTAGGGCTCATTTAGTTTTTTCTTTATTTGGTGCCACTATTTCTTCATAAAATTCATTTTTTTTTCCAAAACCTCCTTTTGAAATATCCCTCTATAATTAATCTTCATTCATAAGTGGTACTACTTCTTCTTTGGCTAGTGTTTCCTTTTCCTTAGTGTCTTTTTTTTAGAGAGGTCTCTCTTTTTTATATTTGTTTCTTTATCTTGTTTTCTCTCCACACTTATCTAAAGGAGTGCCTCTGAAACTTCTTCTACTAAGTGATCCCTTTGCAGTAGTATAGTTGGTAGTTTTATTTTTGTTCTATGTGAACTCCCTTCAGATTGAGTGGATTATGTTGGCGATGCCCCTACTTGTAGTCTTTTAGATCACCTTGGCATAGATGTTCTCTATTCTTCTTGTTATTTCATTTAGGTATACCCTAATTCTCCTTCAATTTCTCTTAGTTTTTATCTACATGCTCCTCAAAATTCTACTTGGCAATATTATCCATATACTCTTAGTAAGTGGTAAATTTTTTTGTTTGTGGGTAATTTAGAAGGTTGAGAAAGGTTCTCACATATGAGTCAATATTTACATCTAAGACTTCATGTGAGAGGTTTGGAATTTAAGATGTCCATATTTCAATTGTCTCCATTATTGTGAAATCTTTGTCCACCAAAAATATAATGTAGTCTCTGTATTTTTAAACCACCTCATAGGATATGCACTCTCTAATTTGCAACTTTTGTTGAAGGGATTTGAAGAAACCCCAAATTATAGTTGTGTACGAGGTGGCATCTTGAAAGTGCTTGACATAGTCATGTATTTGGGTAACTACTAGTATGGATGTTTCCCATATCTTTCCTGCAAAAGTTGACAATTTATTCAAGAAGTATAATGTCAAGAATATAATCAGGGTCCCATACCTAAATTGATAGTGTGATTGCTTTGTGTGATAGAACCTTTTCCACATATCTTAGAAAATGTATCATCACAAAACT
This sequence comes from Sequoiadendron giganteum, assembly GCA_007115665.2. Lineage (NCBI taxonomy): Eukaryota > Viridiplantae > Streptophyta > Pinopsida > Cupressales > Cupressaceae > Sequoiadendron > Sequoiadendron giganteum. The sequence goes on along the minus strand of CM021106.1, from coordinate 649,244,641 downwards.
TAAGAAGACCTCCATATTTCTTATTGCTGTGGAGAAAAAATCATCAACAAATACTCAGACAAAATATAGTATCCTATCTCTCTTGAAAGGTAAATCTCTATTGAAAAAGAGATAACCCCAAGGTCTTTAATTTTAGGTATTGACAATGCAACAAAACAACTCAGTGATAAATGTGAAAATGCTAGTAATCACAAAGGGACCTTACAAAACAAGTACTGGAAACTCTAAACTTATCAGATTCTGCAATATAATGATACTCAAATTCCTATTTTAACCAAAGTTCAAAGAAATAGTAAAAGATAAGGGTTTCAAAAATCCTAAGATTAAAATTACTCCTAAGATCAACAATACTAATGACGAAATACTTGGAACAGACCAATCCCTCAAAACTAATTTCTGCTTAACCTAGGCTATACCTGCAACCTCACAGAAATAGTGCCATCTTCTAAGGAATTAAAGATTTTTAGATCATGGACATTCATTCAATTGAACTGGGTAAATGCCCACAATTGAACTAAGCACACAAATATCAGGTACGAGTTGACCTTGCACAACAATCCCAAAATCAAGAAGCTACCCAAAGTATGAACCAGAGATTGCTACAACACTCCAAGCACTAAATCACAAGCACCATTAAATCATTTAACTCTAAATATAAAATGCATTCAGTTATTTTCAAGAAATTTCAAAGATAGAATAAGAACCATGCAAGACAAATCAATCCAAAGAAGCCACCAATAATAGCACAATGTCTTCACTTGTATTGAATTACCAATAATAGAAACAATTATGATATTTTGTATTACAACACTTGCTTGAAAATAAAACTAACTCTTGATTCTAAATTTCTGCTCTAAAAATCTAATCCTCTATAGCCTGTCTAACTCTAGTCTAACTCTCTAACTGACTAACCCTTTTCAGAAGAGGCAAAATTCCAAACTTATAGAGATTTCACCCTATGCCATCCCAAGCTAGGGTTACAAAGCAAGGTCGACTACCAACCAGGTCGGCCTTGGACAATTCACAATAAATCTCCACCTTGCATTGAATACACCCTTCAGATCGGTCTTGGATCTCTACAAATCCTGGTTCAGACTGAATACACCCTGCGGGTCACTTCCGCCATTAATGTCTCACCCGCGTTAAGTAGAAGAATTGTATCTGGCGCGCAATATGAGTTTGAATATGGGTTGCAGATCAATAGATGAGATGGGCATTTGAATGACCTTGATCGAGTCAAGCTTGTTTAAATTTTCCATGTCACATCCAACTTAGATGAATGGCCATCGAGAATTTGTTGCCTTAACCCTCCCCGTGTATGAGCGAGATCCACCTACCCGTGACTGCAAAGTGTACTTGGTTGTATCCCACGAATCTCATAACATCTTTAAATTATGCTCATTCTCTTTCGCGAGCTGGTGAGGAACGAAATTGATAAAACCCCACGAACTTGGAGTCGCTTAACCTAATCTCCTCGACTTATGAGACAGAAGCACCTTCATCACTAGGATTAACCACTTGCTGTCCTGACCCTGCCAACAACTATCTTGCTCGATCTAGCTTGCACTCAAAAGGCCACAATAAGTATCCATTATAGCATAAAAATCCAAGTTAGTCCATAATAAACAACATGCTAATCATCAAATAAATCCAAACAACCATCAAAATCCCTAAGAATATTATTAAGGCACCCTTCTTCAAAGTTTGAGATTTTCATCCCTTCGTAGAATTCGGACCAGAAGGGAATTTTGGGGAATTCTGGGCCAAGCAAATTTTAGTGAGGGAAGCTCAACAAGCACACAAAATTACCCAATCAATACCCAAAACTCAAGAAATGCCTGCACATATCATTAAATTAGCCAAATCAATCATGTAGATGCAAAAATCACTACCCATTAACTCATGCATTCTTTCATTTCTTCATTCCTAGTAGTTCCTCAGAGAATTCTGTCGGGGACGAAAATCTGCGAGACTCAGCACATCCTGGCACATTTTGAGAAAATGAAGGGACGAAAATCTGCGAGGCTCAGCACATCTTGGTACATTTCGAGAAAATGAAGGGACGAAAATCTGAGGAAATCCCAGAGCAATGGATTTTCATGAAGTCATCCTGATTCCACACTTTTCAAACAACTTAAGTGAACCCATGCTTAATATATTCCCCCCTGCTTAGCAAACCTTTTTCACTAATTCACAAGGTAAATTTCACTAAGAGGAAATCCACAAAAATGGCAGAAATTATGACACGTGTTTTCTTTTTATTGATTTTTGCAATTTTGTGGGATTATTGTTCATTGAAGAAAATATGGTTGTGGAACCATCGATTAATGCCATATGTACTTTCACGATGTTCTTAATTTAATGTGTCAGTGGTAAATTTTTAAAAGATAAGAAATAATTTCCTCTTTTGATTTGAAGTGAGCAAAATGGATTGATTTGATAACTTGATATTGAAAACTGCACAACATACTATACATGATGATGTAATGAATCTAGTTATCAATCAAAATAATATTTTTAATAGATTTCATATTGTTTGAGTGCTTACTTCTTGAGGTACTCCCAAGTGATAATTATAGTCTACATGTAGCCTGACATCAATCAAAATAATATTGTAAGTGGCTCTCACATGAGTAAATTTGATTACTTGGTTAGTGCAAAAAAAGCATTTATACCTCACATGAATCACAAGTAAATGTCCTAGCTCATAAATAGGGATGGTGAGTTCAACTGAAATCATTATCATTCTTAAAATTCTATAAAATGATTTTACTTTTGAGTGCAATGTCTTGAATTTTGATAAGCTTTTTCATTTTGTAAGGTTAAAAGGAATAAGATGATGTTGTGGTATTACTGGGGATACTCTAAATTCACTTGCCTCTAGATATGTAGTTACAGAGTAAAAGAGAGACCAATTTCCTTCAAGTTCACAATGGGTGGAATTGGAAAGAATTTGATCTGGTTCACCTAGCCCTTGAGCCAAGTTTTGAACGAAGATGAGGAGCTTTGATGGAGATGAGTGCTTTCATAGAGAGTGTGCCCACAAGTATTTTAATCTTGTTCACTTGAAATTCGTTGATTGATCATACTCCATTTTGACAAAGACACTCACAGAGAAACTATGGACTTTCAAATTCATTTTGTGTTATCTTGGTGGCTTAGATCTTCTCAAAGAGCATGGGAGTAGATTTACTACCCCTTATCTTCTGCATAATTCCAATTGGCAACTAGGATAGGTACATTTTCTATATTTATAGCTCCCATTTTTATAGCATGGTAGGCAAGCCCTATGAATTTTCAAATTCATTCTAGGCTATCATGGTGGGCCATATTGAGAAGATTATGCAATATATTTGTATTAAATACTTTAACTATCATCTCTTTCTTCACCATAGTGGAATGCAGAACCAAGGTCCAATTTTTTTTATAAATGCAAAACCATAGTGGTGTGGCTTGGAGCTATCATGTGAAATCTCAAGATCCCAAACATGGTCGACAAGTCCCGTGGTTTGAGAATATTATCTGCATCCATAACACAACTACCAACTTAGAATCAATTGTGTCTGGTGTAAAGTAACATGTTTCATTTATACAAGAGCTTGCATTCTCTACTCATCTTTAAAAAGTTGTGTAACATTGAAATTCAATTGTAATAAAATAAATGGTTTTGTTATTCTTCGTTATTCACTTACAGTAAAGAATTATTTGTGTGTTCAACATTTGTTCAAATTAAAAGTAACTATAATTAAGGTTATTACTTATTAGAATCACAATCAATGATACTATCTCTGAATATCCACAATCTGGTAGTACTTGTAAAATTCTTGGTGGTAGTATATTTTCACATTTTTAGGTCTCCTAGTCTTTGCTCTAGTCCTAAGCTACAAAAATTTAAAATGTTGCCACTCTTGCTAGGGTTTGCTAAAATGTTGCTTTATATGTGAACATAGGTTCAAAAACCATGAAAACCCCTACCTAGTTTTCTCTAGCTTGCACTTTATTTCTAATTCACCATTGACCTGCTCCCCCGGCTCCTGGTGTCATTAGTCATTTTATTAACTCCTTTGAAACATTAAGTTACTGACCCCTTTATCCTCTCCTAGCACTCAATTAAGAAGAAGATTCTGCATGTGCTTAATTAAATGGCTTAAGTGAGACCACACTTAATATTGAAGGGAAAACATAGATAGATCTATTGACCCAATAGTGCAGAATACATTCCCTTAACACTAATACAATAGAGGAGAAGAGCAAAAACTGGTTCTAATAACTTCTAAAATTACAAAGATGAATACAAGCAGCATGAAAGAGATAACGAAAAATAAGCATTCATAGATTTGACACAGTATTTACGTGGGAAAACCTTTTCAGGTAAAAAACCCACCACACCAAGCAAGAACAATTGTATTACAGTAATAATCAATTACATATAATATCAGCCCTTACTCTTTGATCAGCTCACAACAGCTTCAAGTTAATCTCTCACAAATGCAATAATTTTTTCAAAGTATACAATTGAATTCTATATTAGACTTACATCGACTTGCCTTCTAACCGTCACCTTTTGGTTTACAAATATAATAATGTATCTTACTAAAAAAGTCATACATCTGATTAACAGTTCAACCAATCCCATGGCCTCCAGTTTCATGCATCGAACATCCATTACGCAATCAATTTGCACAGATTGATTCCTTTTCATCGAGCCACCTAGGCATTCAATTCCTTGCCATAATCGAGTTCCTGTCACCAGCCGAACAAGTCATGCAATTACTGCCTTTACTGTTTTGGCTTTTGGCCAGTCAACATTCTGACACTAAGCCATGTGTCCTTTTTGCATTTGTTGATCGCTATGACTTTCTATTCAAAATGATCAAGCTCGGCTGACAGAGCTTCGAGCTCATCTGAGCTCATACAGTGCAATCACCGAGCTCAACCGACCTAGCCGCGGTGCAGCAGTGAGCTCATCCGAGCTTGTCCAAGACTACACCGCGCTACTATTGCCTGGACCAACTCACCTCGTGGTATGGTGGTAAGGTCATTTGAGCTCACCGTCGACTTCACCGAGCCCTATCAAAAGATTGCCCCGCGCTATCGCTGCCCAGACCAACACTAACCAAGGTGTGGCGATAGCAATCGACAAGACTGCTAGAGGTCATACCGCGCTATCGCGGGGGCTGCTAGGCCACCCCGTGGTAGGGCAGTAACCTCTAGGTCGACCGTTGGTGGTCACACCGCGGCCACCGCGATGAGCCAACTCACCATCCGTTGTGGGGCGGTAACCGCCAGGCTAATCGCTGGTGGCTTCACCATGGCCACCGTGGTGAGACAACTCACTGCCTACGGTGGAGTGGTAACCACCAGGCCACTGCTGGTGGCCGTGGTGAAGGCCTTCGTCGATCGCGGTAAGGCGGTGACTAACAAGGCAGGCTGCAAGCCACCTACTGTGACCACTACAGTGAGTAAACTCACTGCGCGCACTAAGGCGGTAATCGCCAAGCCTATCACCGCGGTACTGCTAGGGTCAAGACAAATTGCCATGGTAAAGCAGTGAAGGCAGAAAAAAGGCAGGCGCAGTATGGCGGTAAAGGCAGAAACAATAATTTTTTGCCAAGTCCAAAGAAATTAGAGGTACAAACTATAAATTGAGACATGATTTCCCAACAAGCTCCCACTTGGCAAAGATTTCCAGCTTCCTCTTGACTTCAAAAATTATTGACAGTCATAGGCCCCAAGGCCCATAGATTTTGTGCACCATCTTAACTTGTCTGTGCTCATCAGCTTTGTCAAAGCATCTACAACATTCTTCAAAGTGTCGACCTTTTCAAGATAGACTCTTCCATCTTCCACCATGTCCCTCACGAAGTGATACTGCACATCAATGTGCCTTGTTTTGGCATGAAAATTTGGGTTATTTTCCAAACAAATGGCACTCTGACTATCACAACGAATAGTAATATGCCCTGCATTAAAACCAATGTCTGAACAAAAATGCCTCAGCCAAACTGCTTCCTTCTAGGAATGAGTTGTTGCGATGTACTTTGCCTTTGTCATGGATAAAGCAACTACAACCTATCGCTTGCTCATCCAACTGATTGCTCTACCATTTAGCATGAATGTGTATCCACTGGTGGATCTCCTGCTGTCAATGTCCCCTGCCCAATCAGAATCAACATATCCCTGAATGCTGAGTGTTCTTTGTGATGCAACCAAACTGCCATGGTAAGACATAGCATAATCTGAAGTCCCCTTCAAATACCTGAACACTCTCTTCACAACATCCCAATGTGATCTTCTCGGATTTGCCATGAAATGGCTTAGAACTCCCATTGCTTGGGCAATGTATGGTCTTGTACAAACCATTGCATAGATTAAACTGCCAACAACACTTGCATAGGGCACACTGGTCATGTCCTCCATCTTAGTAGTAGATTTTGGACAGTCTTCAATAGATAGTTTTGTTCCTTGCATGATTGGAACAACTAGCTATTGCAATCGTTCATACCAAATCTCTCTAGAACGGTGTTCACATACTTACTCTGACTTACCCAAAGCTTTCTGCTTGTTCTATCCCTGGTTATCTCCCTTTCGAGAATGTACCTTGCTGCACCAAGATCTTTCATTTCGAACTTTGCAGACAACTGAGATTTAAGATCAGAAATCATAGTATTGCTATTACCTATAAATAACATATCATCCACGTACATGGTAATAACAAGCACACGATCATTTTCAATTTTATAATATAGGCAATGATCAGATTTTGATCTCACAAATCCCATAGACAATACAAAAGTGTCAAATTTCTGGTACCACATCCTAGGAGACTGCTTCAAACCATACATAGATTTATTTAACTTATAGACTAGATTTTGTTTACCTTTTTCAACAAAATGCTCAGGCTGGGACATATAAATTTCTTCTTCCAGCTCACCATGGAGAAACGTTGTTTTCACATCCATTTGCTCAATTTCAAAGTCATACACAGCTGCCAATGACAACAAAAATATGATGGATGTCAGCTTTGCTATAGGGGAAAAAATATTTCCATAATCAATTCCCTCAATCTGGGAAAATCCCTTTGCAACTAGTCATGCCTTATACTTCTCCACACTGCCATCAAGACCTGTCTTCTTTTTGAATATCCACTTACAGCCAACAAGCTTTCGCCCTTTAGGCAGTGGTACCAAATCCCAGGTTTCATTATTCTTCAATGAATCCATTTCTTCATTCATGGCTTCCAGCCAAGAATTTGAATCAGTTATGTTGATTGCTTCTTTTACAATCCTAGGCTCATCAGTGCTAGTAATTAAGGCATAGGCACAACTCAAATTTAACAGTAAGAAACCATACCTCTCAGGTTGTCGTTTTTCTCATGTAGACCTTCTTATAGGCTGAGGTTGTGGTTCTTCATCAACAAAACTTCCAGAGCTGCTTGAGCTCTCCTCAGCCCAGGTACACCATGCAACTCTTCCCTTTCTAGAGTTTGGGGAATCTCAACTGCATCCTTCTTCTTGTCACTTTGATCTGTCTCAAAATGTTGACCACTTATTGAAGGTTTCAGCTCATGAAATATCACACTTCTTCTGTACATAACCTTCTCAGTAATAGGGTTCCAAAGCTTGTATCCCTTCACACCAACTCCATAGCCGATGAGAATACACTTGACAGCCTTGTTATCCAATTTTGATCTTTTCTCATTTGGCACATAAACATATGCCTCACAGCTAAAGACACAGACATGCCTCAGAGAGGGCTTCTTACCAGACCATGCTTCCAAAGGCGTCTTATCAACAAGAGCAGAGTAGGGAGAACTATTTACCATATAACATGCTGTAGCCACAACCTCAGCCCAGAACTTTTTCTCCAGACCAGCACTGCTCAACATACTCCTTGCCTTTTCCATCAGTGTCTTGTTCAACCTTTCAACAACTCCATTATGCTATGGAGTATAAGGTGTTGTATTATGCCTTTTAATTCCATGATCTGTAAATTAACTTTCAAAATATGAAGAATGAAACTCACCGCCATTGTCTGTCCTCAAAAATTTAATTTTCCTTCCAGTTTGATTCTCTACCAAAGATTTAAATTCTTTAAACCGATTGAACACTTCTGATTTACTTTTAAGAAAGTATACAAATGCCCTTCTCGAACAGTCATCAATAAAAGAAACATAATATCTAGACTTCGATAATGAAGGAACATTAATTAGACCAAACACATTAGAATGAACATAATCCAGTATACCAGAAGATTTATGAGGACTCGAGTAAAATGAAACACGGTGTTGTTTTCCATAGATACAATGTTCACAAAAATCAAACTCAAGGTTACAATCATCTAGCCCTTCTACAAGATTTTTATTCTTCAAGGTTTTTAAACCTTTCTCACCTATGTGACCTAGTCTATGATGCCACAACATAGTTTTCTCAGCTGGGATTTTTACCTCCAAAGAATTTACAGATAGAGAAGTGTCTTCATCTTTCTCTACAGGGACTGATTTACATGACTCTATAGAGGCATTGTTACATTAGACAGGACGTGCATCCAACTTATACAAAATGCCAGTACGAACACCCTTAGCCAACACCATTGCACCTCTAGCCATTTTACATCCTTTACTTGAGAAAGAAACTTCTACACTAGCATCATTTAACTTACTGATAGAGAGAAGATTTTGAGCTAGACCTGGAATGTGTAGTACGCCACCAATCCCTTTGACTCTTCCATCAGGAAACTAAATTTTGACTCTTCCTCTGCCAACAATCTCTAGCATTGAATCACTTGCTAGGTACACCTTTCCAATGTCATACTTCTCATACTTGGAGAACCATTATCTATGGGACGTCATGTGAAAAGATGCACTTGAGTCAGCCAACTAGACATCATTTGATGCCTGAGTTGTCAAGGCTGCTGCAATGAAGGCATCTACATCACTTTGAGAAGATTAATTATCAGAAGCATTCTTCTTCTTCTTCTCCTTACAATCCTTTCAGATGTGACCAGGTTGCCCACAGTTCCAACATCTCACCTTGAAATTTTTACCAAGAGATTTTGATCTCCCTACAGATTTGGATTTTGACTTCTTGTCTTTCTTCCTACCTTTCTCCTTTGGTCTACCTTGAACAACAAGAGCCTCTTTGGCCATCTCTGAAGACTTCTTTTGCATCTCTTTAGACAAAAATGAGGCAACAATGTCTTCCATCTTGAAATTAGTGGTAGTACTTCCAATGGCCATCACAAGATGATCCCAATTGTCAGGTAACAGACACAACGTGAGCAAGCAATGATCCTCCTCCTCAGTCTTTACACCTACAGATGCTAACTGAGTAACACTCATAGTAAATGAGTTTAGATGGTTTTCAACAGATGCACCTTCATCCATCTTCAAGGAGTACAACTTCTTCCTCAGGAATAACTTATTTACCAAAGATTTTTCTTGATAAATATCACCAAGCTTCTTCCACAATGAAGCTGCAAACTTCTCCTCATGGACGTTCAGGAGTACATAATCGACTATACTCAGTCTTATCAAACCTCTTGCTTTTCTATCAGCAAGGTCCCAATCCTCTTGCTTCATACTTTGTGGCATAGTTCCAGACACTACAATCCAAAGGTCTCTATCCGCCAACAAGTCTTCCACTTTGAGTTTCCATAACTCAAAGTTGTTGCCATTGAATTTTTCAATCTCTACTCTACCTGATGTACTCACTATCTCAAACAAAAACAAGTTTCAACAATGCAAGACTCCCACTGAAACAGTATTAGGACAAAAAATGACCTTTTCTCTCAAGGATAACACAACTGGCCAAGCTCTGATACCACTTGAAATGAAAACAGGGATGAATCTATTGACCCAATAGTGTGAAATACATTCCCTTAACACTAATACAATAGAGGAGAAGAGCAAAAACTAGTTCTAATAACTTCTAAAATTATTGAGATGAATACAAGCAGTTTGAAAGAGATAACAAAAAATAAGCATTCACAGATTTGACACAGTATTACGTGGGAAAACCTTTTCAGGTAAAAAACCCACCACACCAAGCAAGAACAATTGTATTACAGTAATAATCAATTACATACAATATCAACCCTTACTCTCTAATCAACTCACAGTAGATTCAAGTTAATCTCTCACAAATGCAATACTTTTTTCAAAGTATACAATTGAATTCTATATCAAACTTACATCGACTTACCTTCTAACAGTCACCTTTTGGTTTACAAATATAATAATGTATCTTACTAACAAAGTCATACATCTCATTAACATTTCAACCAATCCCACGACCTCCAGGTTCATGCATCGAACATCCAAGATGCAATCGATTTGCACAGATTGATTTCCTTTTCATCGAGCCACCCAGGCATTCAATTCCTTTCCATAATCGGGTTCCTGTCACCAGCAGAACAAGTCATGAAATTACTGCCTTTACTGTTTTGGCTTTTGGCCAATCAACATTTTGACATTGAGCCACGTGTTATTTATACATTCGTTGATCGCTCTGACTTTCTATTCAAAATGGTCAAGCTCGGCTGATCGAGCTCATATCGCGCAACCGCCGAGCTCAACCGACCCAGCCGTGGTGCACGCTGAGCTCGTCCAAGCTCACCCAAGACTACACCGCGCTACCGCTGCCCCGACGAACTCGCCTTGCGGTATGGCAGTAAGGTCATTCGAGCTCGCCGCCGAATTCACCGAGCCCTATTAAAATATTGCCTCGCACTACCGCTGCCTAGACCAACACTAACTACGGTGTGGCGGTAGTAATCAGAAAGATTGCTGGCGGTCATACCGCGCTACCGTGGGGGCCACCAGACCACCCTACGATAGGGAGGTAACTGCCAGGCCGACCGCTGGTGGTCACACCGTGGCCACCATGGTGAGCCAACTCACCATCTGCGGTTGGGCAGTAATCGCCAGGCTCACCGCTGGCGGCTTAACCATGGCCACCGCAGTGAGACAACTCACTGCCCGCGATGGAGTGGTAACCGCCAGGCCACTACTGGTAGCTTCACCATGGCCACCCTAGTGAAGGCCTTCATCGACTGCGGTAAGGCAGTGACCAGCAAGGCAGGTTGCAAGCCACCTACCGTGACCACCGCGTGTGGTAAGGTGGTAACCGCCAAGCCCATCACCGTGGTACCACCAGGTTCAAGACAGACCACCGCGGTAAAGCGATAAAGGCAGACATAAGGCAGGCGTGGTAAGGCGGTAAAGGAAAAAACAAGAATTTTTCGCCAAGTCCAAAGAAAGCAGAGGTACAAATTGGAAATTGATACATGATTTCCCAACAAATATATGATTCCCATCACTTATTATGCCTTTTTTCTAATCCACATGAAATATTTTATTAAGGAATGGAACACTCACAGAATTGCAGAATGGTTTCCACTTGAATCCTTTTTAGTGGTTTCCTTTTGGCATGATTCCATGAGTCCGAAGATATTTTTATAAAGGTTAAGTTAATTGTCACAGAGCCATAGAAACGGGACATGTGTCAATGTCATGCTTTTTAAAGGGGTTTTGTGGGTCCACAGGATGATTCAAGAAGATCTATATGTGACCCATGATACCATTAAATAAGGACATGTTGACTCATCTCAATGTCTCTAATGTGTTTTCTATCAAAGGCTAGGATATGAGCAATGAAATGAAAACACGTGACACAATCTCATGAGGAATTTGTATCCTAGCACACTTTAAAGTTTAAAACAACTTTAAAACACATGTTTATATCATAAGTTACTCAACTGTTCGATGAACGTTTGATGGATGGTTGTAGTTGAATTTCAAAATGAAATGTACAAAGTGTTAGACTTGCGAACTCAAACCTCTGAAATCACCCTATAATCGTTAGATTTACATAGATCAATGGTTAAGAATTTATTTGAGATGGAACATTTGAATGAAGTTACCTCTCACCAAAAGCGATCAATTGATAGAAGGTGAAAAAATGCAGACTAACTATTGAATTTAATTTTAAGTTTCAATACAAAATTGTAATGTACTAATTGTGTAGTCTGGAGGTAGCACATTTCATTCACTTTAATATTTGAGAAAAAGAAAAAAAAAGTGAAATTTCTACTGCTAAGTGATTTTATTTTTAAGTGAGAGGGTCAACATATAGGGAGATTTCTCATTGCAGTGCACTAGGGAGATTCTAGGTTCCAAAACAACCAATCCATGGCTATCAGTGTCTATGCATCATCTTTTCAAAAATCAAAATTCGGATAAGTGAAATATAGCAATCCTATGTTTCATCATTTCTTAATTTATTAATCTTTGGGTTTAGGGTTGATAACTTGATAGTTCACAGTGTACAAGCATGTCTACCATCACTACCAAACCAACTGTTGGGAAAGGCAAAGAAAAATTAAATAGAAAAATAGATTATGCTAGAGGATTAAAACCCTAGGTTTCACGGATGAATACCATGATATTTATGATCTTGAAACCTATGATAGTCTTACCTCAAAGCTTAGATTTTTATGTGAGAATAAGGTTGCAAATAAAATGCAAACTACCAATAGTAAAACAATGCCAATTAATAGTATCACTGCAGTATGGGTAGTTGGGTTGGGGTGCATGATGTTACTTGAGGTTTTCCCTTGCCCAAAATTTATCATGGTTTTCACCTACAATTGTGATGATAAAAAAAGTAATTGCAATAAATATAGCAAAGAAGAAATGTTATCCATTACTGTATAAGAATTTGGAAATGTGTTGGGGTTCACAACTGAAGAATTTGGAAATTTCCACATTGACCTAGAAAAGCTTGCTAGTGATTATGAAGCAGTTGATGAAGGGGAGAAAATACTTTTCTAATTAAAATAGCTGAGGATTTTCATATTAACTTATTCAAAAATAATCATAAGCCTCCTTATGGATTGAAATTTTTAGACCATGGGTTCAGGATACTATTTCCATGCTAGAATTTTGCCTCAGACTAGATAGGAATCAGTAAGTGGGTGCAAGCCTCCTTGAAATTGTATTTAATATCCATTATGGTAAGTGACCTGTCAAATATAACTTTCTTGAGCACATTGTAGAATCCATGTATAATATTTTTTAATGATTAAAGGAGTTTCCACTAAGACATTTAGGTTCACAACCTATTTGTGCTATTTTTTTCTATTCAAATTTAGTGGAATGTTTTTTATCAACAAGCTTCAGATTCAACCCTATTCAAATGTTGAAGAAAAATAAATGGCTCCAATATATGATTGGACTAATAAGATAAGGATGCATGATTCTTGAAAGAAGTACAATCATTTTATAGACTAATTTTTGGCTCCGTTGTATCAAGCAATTACAAATACTCCAATGCCTAGATTGCCTATGTCTTGTGGAGATTACATTCAACTAGAAAACTAAATACAATTGGTTGATTGGTACTTAATGGAAAAATATATTATGCTAAGATTTTATGGATCAAAAGTAGAGCCATACAAACTTCCAATACATGTGACAGAAAGGGTTTTTGCATTGGAATATGTACAACAGATGAAGAGTATTGATCAACTATACTTTGTTAGTTAGTAAAAGAAGAGGATATTTCCTTCTTTAAATTTTTCATGTGAAGGGTTCACATTTGAGAGAAAATAATTTAGTGCGGTACATGAAATTTTGAAAAAAATAATTCAATTTGATGTTGTCTCTCACTGGCAATATGATCCATGTGACACCATTAAATAAAGGATTGTGGCCAATAAGAATGTTGCAATTAGAATTCAATATCAAAGTAAACCCTTGCTTGAAAACTTCAAAAACAAGGATTCTTGGGATGAGGTCAAAATAACAATGGAGAAAATTGTTGCTGAGAAAGGTATTTCTTTTGAATAATTGTCAACATAAATTATGGCTTGTACCAACAAAGAGAAGTAGAGAAGAAAATTACGAGGTACGGCAATTTTTATGAAAAAAGTGATCTACCACCTACTAAAGTAAAAATACCATATTCTCTAAGGGGTCGTAGAGAAAAAAATTGGACACAATAAAAAAATACTGCCTTTTGGTCTATGAGGAAGGATCTAGGCGAACCAAAAACTAGTTTAGTGTTTGAAGAGATCCAAGAAGATTATGAGTTTATGAATTTGTGGAATAAAGAGAATCCCTCTGATATTCAAGAAATTGATGATGAATCTGATGATGATAGGGAAGAACAAAGTGTACAATAGGTTGATCCCATAATAGTGGTTTACAATTTTAGGCCAAACTAGACACTGAAATTATTATTTTTAACTAAATCTTCACATTCAGGCACCTATAGGGGCTAAACTGTGAGGAATTTGAAGATGATGCAAACTAGAGTCTCGTCACATTTTGTTTGTAGATTCTAAAAATATTTTTTTCAAAATTTTTGGAATCAATTGCATTTCTTTTTCCATCTCCCATGAAAAATGGTTTTGTTTTTCTTCAGAAAACAACATTTTTAAAAAGAGACGCACACCGTATAATACATCATTTTTTTTTCCATGAAGGATAAAATTCTAATTATTTTGAATTTAGATTTGTAACTTCGATATTTTTTCTTTAATCAAGTTTCAAAGTAAAACCAATTACAATTCAGACATAGCGCGATCGTATAAAGCGTAACATTTTTTGTATATATCAAAATTCATTTTTTTTTGTTGGATCAAGGACTTCAATATATGGTCCACTTATATTTTTCAATTTTTTTTTTGATAATCTGCTATTTTTCCACATTGCAGAACAAAGACCTTCATTTTCGATGAAAAACCTATGTTTAATAAAACTAAAAAAACAAATACATAATAAAACCAAAACATATTAAAATTATATTTGTTGGATAGCTCGTTCCGAGGACTACCATAATCATTTGAAATAAATCTTAAATGAATTCATTTGATCCCCCAAAAGGTAAATCAAAAGTGATTTTTTATCAACATTTTGATAGGTGTAAAGGAGACTCATTTATAGGTATGGTTTAAAACTAGCGAGGTTCTATCCAAGGGGTTTGATCTAAGGTGGTTTGATCAAACCCTCTTTAATTGGAATCCTTAAAATGGAACTTTTAAATGCTTAAATCATTATATTTTCTAAAATTATGCGATTTTAGAAAAAATCAGTTCCTCTCAAAAATTGTAAACCAGCTTTGTGGGATCACCCAATATGCAAGAAAATTCAAATTTGGTTTAAGTGAGACCACCAAACAAACATATACTTTAGAAGCAGCCATAGCCAAAAAATGGGTTATGAAGGTGGTGGTTTGGGGTCTAAAGGACAAGGCATTTGGGTGCCATTAGATGTAGCTAATAGAAAACCTAGTGATTTGTAAGGCATTGTGTTGGTGTAAATAAAGTCTTCTACCTAGTTAATTCATTACTAGGGGACTTATTTACATGTTAAGTTTACTTAGGTCCTAGGAAGGAATCTTTCTAAAAGGTGTTAGTTGTCATTAATTGTTATCTTATCTTTTGAATTGTAACACATGTGACTTGGGTAGTTGTAATAAGTTGTCACATTTCATATAATTAAGATAGTTGTTATAATCCTATGACATCTTGTATCTCACCTTGGCTATATAACCAAGGGATTCTATAAATTTTTTCATAAAATTGAATTATAATTGATAAAAATATAGTTTATTCTTGTCATATTCAGATCTTCTCTCTTTGTGTTTTCCATTTGGCCTCTAGTTCTTGAGTGGCTATCTCCATAGCCAACTCTAACATGTTATCAGAGCAGGGTGGGTGCCATTGGATAGTATTTTTATAAAGGGATATGCTAATTCTTGAAAAGTTGAGTATGCTCTTCTCTTGCATCATATGATGGTCTGGAGAATCAAAAAAGCTCGATAGAAATACCAAATTTAGGGTGTTCGTCTTTTTTTTCTCTTTATTGCAAGTTCAAATTGGAGCTTGTTGCTATAAATCTAAGCTCACCATTGAGTTCAGAAGGTTCGAGATAGTCAATTTTTCCTTTTATTTAATCCAAATTGAACATATGAGGCCAAATCTATGAGGGTTTGAAGTTGAAGAGAGGTTGCTAGATATGGGAGGTGGCTACATTTTTGGGTCGAATTCGACCCTACCATCATGTCCAAAAGGACCAAAAACCCTAAGATTGACTATCAATTAGTCCAATATGGAGCAATTGTCCACAAAGGAATTTTTTTTTTGCCTAAGGAGTTGTACGGCCCCTAGGTCATCATCATTGTGTTGAGGCACCATAGACCTACACAGTACCTTAAAGGTACAGAGGGAGCCACGTAGGCTATGTTGGTCCCCACACTCGACTTACAAAAGAGCCAACATCCGATTTAAATAAAACCTAACACCCATCTCTGAAAAATTTGGTGGTAAAAAAAGGTCAAGCAGCGAGTCAAATTGAAGATTCTAGCATCTTTCTAAAGATTTTTCCCACTCGGTGACAGTCGTCTAGACGTCAAGTTTAAGCTCATTATCCTATAGAATATTCTTTTAGCTAGAGCATATTTTATTTTTGAGGACCAAACAGACGCCAAATTTAATTGCATGTTTTGCTGACATCAACGACACTTCAACACTCCTAAAAATTTTTCCCCCCTCACCAATGGAGTTTTTGATTTTAAATTTCAACTTTAGAGGCTCATAACTTTGTCATTTTCACTCCTTTTTTTGAACAATTTTTTTAACTTGGGATAATTTTCCGTGCTCTTAACAGTGGTGCAATCAGATTTTGGTTTTGGTGTTTGGATTTTCCAGAAATTGTAGATTCTCATAGGTGTTGCTACTTCATCCTCATTTTGGGAACTTCAGGAGTTCATATCTTGATCCCACAGTAACATTTTTGGGTGCAATTTTTTTTAAAAGTGTAATGTCATAAAATTGCACCCCTTGCAATTTCACATACATTATTGTATCCACCTCTGTTGGAAAAAAAGGATAGACAATTGAGAGGGGGTTGAATCAGTTGTTACATAAATTAAAATTATTCAACCTTAAAAAAACTTTAATCTCAGATCTGATAATTAGCAGTGCAAGCATAAATCAACAACACATCAGAAACACATGAACACCAAGATTTCATATGTGGAAACCCTGTTAGGGGAAAAACCACAGTGGATGTTAGTCCACAAGATTATACCTTATTAGAAGTATAATAAAAAATGAATAGGAAATACACATGCATTCAGGCACACTGCCTAGAGCTCACTGCTCAAATGGAAGGCTCACT